>CM037881.1:106283477-106695830 GCA_021292165.1 Shinisaurus crocodilurus
TGGAGACAGGGTTTGGATGGCTAGCTCACGATGGCTCCAGAGGGGCTTCTCCAAGAGCTCCGGGTCCACGTCTGTCTCCATCCAGCGGCTGAGGGATGATACGCAGAAGGTGGGCAGGGTCCCATGGCACCCATCCCGTTAGAAGCCCGTGGCTTGGGAGAAGGCAACGAGTGCTGCTGAACGTCCCAGCCGTTGGGGGCTGCGATGTCTTCTGCTGGGCAAGAGGGACAGGAAGAAGGGGACCCTGGGAAGGAACTGTGCCCACCTTGCTTAAGCCTTGAGGTCTTCTTCCTCGCTTGCGTGGGTCGCCTCGAGAAAAGCGCTGCGGCTTCACACCTCCCTGGAAGGCAAACACACACACGGTAAGCGGCCCGGCTCATCCGCTACCATCTGCCAGCATCACTCGGGGCCCAACCACTGGCTTCTGTCTGGCGACATCATCACACCAGCTTCCGCCCGCCAACTTCCACCGGCTTCCCTCCATGGATCTCCACCGGTTTCCTTGCACCCTGCGTCTGGAGGCCGACCTCCGCCAGCCTCTGAACGCGTAATCCTCAGCCACGCCGCATCTGGGGCCGACCTGGCCAGCCCGGAACGCACCCATGCACCAGCATTCGCCGCGACCACATTCTCCGCCTCACACAGACACGCACACAAACACACCCGGGCGGCGTCCGCAAGGGATGCACGCCGGAAAACATCCACTCCATCAGGCACTCCCATTCATTCACAGACGTGCCCCGGCTTCCTTCCATGAACATCCACGCAGCGTCTGTCAGCTGACCTCCGCTGGCTCCGTCGGCCGGACATCAGCCAGCTTCAGCCCCGGGATATCCGCCGGCTTCAGGCCGCAAACTCGCCTCCCACTTAGCAAGTCCACGTGCTTTCGCTAGTGAACTTGCCTTCTCACCACAGCCCCCGTGTGACCCTCTCTGCTCTGCTGGATGGCCTCCTTCCATCTGCCAACTCGCCTCCTCCGTCCGCGGCCTGACATCCCTGTTGGTCCGGCTGCTTGACTCGGCCTGTCTGGAGACAGGGTTTGGATGGCTAGCTCACGATGGCTCCAGAGGGGCTTCTCCAAGAGCTCCGGGTCCACGTCTGTCTCCATCCAGCGGCTGAGGGATGATACGCAGAAGGTGGGCAGGGTCCCATGGCACCCATCCCGTTAGAAGCCCGTGGCTTGGGGGAAGGCAACGAGTGCTGCTGAACGTCCCAGCCGTTGGGGGCTGTGATGTCTTCTGCTGGGCAAGAGGGACAGGAAGAAGGGGACCCTGGGAAGGAACTGTGCCCACCTTGCTTAAGCCTTGAGGTCTTCTTCCTCGCTTGCGTGGGTCGCCTCGAGAAAAGTGCTGCGGCTTCACGCCTCCCTGGAAGGCAAACACACACACGGTAAGCGGCCCGGCTCATCCGCTACCATCTGCCAGCATCACCCGGGGCCCAACCACTGGCTTCTGTCTGGCGACATCATCACACCAGCTTCCGCCCGCCAACTTCCACCGGCTTCCCTCCATGGATCTCCACCGGTTTCCTTGCACCCTGCGTCTGGAGGCCGACCTCCGCCAGCCTCTGAACGCGTAATCCTCAGCCACGCCGCATCTGGGGCCGACCTGGCCAGCCCGGAACGCACCCATGCACCAGCATTCGCCGCGACCACATTCTCCGCCTCACACAGACACGCACACAAACACACCCGGGCGGCGTCCGCAAGGGATGCACGCCGGAAAACATCCACTCCATCAGGCACTCCCATTCATTCACAGACGTGCCCCGGCTTCCTTCCATGAACATCCACGCAGCGTCTGTCAGCTGACCTCCGCTGGCTCCGTCGGCCGGACATCAGCCAGCTTCAGCCCCGGGATATCCGCCGGCTTCAGGCCGCAAACTCGCCTCCCACTTAGCAAGTCCACCTGCTTTCGCTAGTGAACTTGCCTTCTCACCACAGCCCCCGTGTGACCCTGTCTGCTCTGCTGGATGGCCTCCTTCCATCTGCCAACTCGCCTCCTCCGTCCGCGGCCTGACATCCCTGTTGGTCCGGCTGCTTGACCCGGCCTGTCTGGAGACAGGCTTTGGATGGCTAGCTCACGATGGCTCCAGAGGGGCTTCTCCAAGAGCTCCGGGTCCACGTCTGTCTCCATCCAGCGGCTGAGGGATGATACGCAGAAGGTGGGCAGGGTCCCATGGCACCCATCCCGTTAGAAGCCCGTGGCTTGGGGGAAGGCAACGAGTGCTGCTGAACGTCCCAGCCGTTGCGGGCTGCGATGTCTTCTGCTGGGCAAGAGGGACAGGAAGAAGGGGACCCTGGGAAGGGAAGGAGAAAGGGAAGAAACTGTGCCCACCTTGCTTAAGCGTTGAGGTCTTCTTCCTTGCTTGCGGGGGTCGTCTTGAGAAAAGCGCTGCGGCTTGACGCCTCCCTGGATGGCAAACACAGACACGGTAAGAGGCCCTGCTCATCTGCTACCATCCGCCAACATCACTCGTGGCACATGCCTGTGGCTCATGTTGGCTCAGCTAGTCTGACCTTGGAAAGCGAAGCAAAGTCAGGCCTGGTTATTACTTGGATGGGAGTCCCCTCCTCTAGTTTCCTGCATTGAGCAAGGGGTTCGACTCTTTGGCCTTATCGGCCCCTTCCATCTCTATGATCCTATGATCCTTATGCTTCTAACATCCACTGGCTTCTGGCTGGCGTTCCACCTGATATTTTTGCCATCTTGCTCCGGTACCTGCGAAACCATCCCTGCAGTTCCACATCTGCTGTACTCTTCAACGTTACTGAGAATAAGTACCACACCACCTTCCTCCGTGTATTTTAAGGGACATCTTACTTCTTTGCTTTATCTCCTTTCACACTCCATCTATCAACTTTGTTATTCCTTTACTCATGTTTTCTCTACATGTCGATGCATTGCCAAGGATCTATTGCCTCCTACTGTTGCTTCAGGTAAGTTGCAGTTAGCCAAGTGAGCAAACCCTCTTTTGCCATTGGCTGAGAGAGTTCTGTTATGTCACAAAGACCCAATGGCATGAGCTACTTAAGTTGATTTTTCCTCAGGGATTGGCTGAAATATAGATGTGTCAACTATCCTCAAGATGGGTGCTCCACCTTCAGTCGGGCGCAACTGCACAATCTTTGCCATCCTTACACCCTTGGAAGACATTGATGTGACCACTGTTTCATGCTTGTGATTTTGTGGCTAGATATTGTTTGTGAAAAACTCCATTAACTCTAATTGAACTATCTTGGATTTAGAAAGAGAGAAAACTTTATTAATTAACACAGCTGTGTAAAAGCTGGAAATGCCCAGTCCCCCGAACAAATCCAAGAAGAATTATTTTATACTTTTCAGAGGCAGACAAAGAAATGACATTAGCTAGAAACAACACTGATTGGCTATTTGAGGAGAAGAGTGTGGTCTCACTCTAATCTTGTTTCTTCGTTCTTTCTCACGGCCCCCCACAAGGAAGCAACATTTTCATTCAGCTTGTACTAGCTCAAGCCAGATTTGCAGTTACACCGTCAGCTAAATTAATGCCATCTATTCATGTGCAACATTTAATTGCTTCTTACTGACAAAAAGCAACATATATTTTTGACTTAACAACATGACCGTGAACTCTAGGAGGGGCTGCCCATGTGAATGACAAAGCTCTGCGAGGGTCGACTCAAGAAAAGCGCTGCGGCTTCACGCCTCCCTGGAAGGCAAACACACACACGGTAAGCGGCCCGGCTCATCCGCTACCATCTGCCAGCATCACCCGGGGCCCAACCACTGGCTTCTGTCTGGCGACATCATCACACCAGCTTCCGCCCGCCAACTTCCACCGGCTTCCCTCCATGGATCTCCACCGGTTTCCTTGCACCCTGCGTCTGGAGGCCGACCTCCGCCAGCCTCTGAACGCGTAATCCTCAGCCACGCCGCATCTGGGGCCGACCTGGCCAGCCCGGAACGCACCCATGCACCAGCATTCGCCGCGACCACATTCTCCGCCTCACACAGACACGCACACAAACACACCCGGGCGGCGTCCGCAAGGGATGCACGCCGGAAAACATCCACTCCATCAGGCACTCCCATTCATTCACAGACGTGCCCCGGCTTCCTTCCATGAACATCCACGCAGCGTCTGTCAGCTGGCCTCCACTGGCTCCGTCGGCCGGACATCAACCAGCTTCAGCCCCGGGATATCCGCCGGCTTCAGGCCGCAAACTCGCCTCCCACTTAGCAAGTCCACCTGCTTTCGCTAGTGAACTTGCCTTCTCACCACAGCCCCCGTGTGACCCTCTCTGCTCTGCTGGATGGCCTCCTTCCATCTGCCAACTCGCCTCCTCTGTCCGCGGCCTGACATCCCTGTTGGTCCGGCTGCTTGACTCGGCCTCTCTGGAGACAGGGTTTGGATGGCTAGCTCACGATGGCTCCAGAGGGGCTTCTCCAAGAGCTCCGGGTCCACGTCTGTCTCCATCCAGCGGCTGAGGGATGATACGCAGAAGGTGGGCAGGGTCCCATGGCACCCATCCCGTTAGAAGCCCATGGCTTGGGAGAAGGCAACGAGTGCTGCTGAACAACGTCCCAGCCGTTGCGGGCTGCGATGTCTTCTGCTGGGCAAGAGGGACAGGAAGAAGGGGACCCTCCCTGGGAAGGGAAGGAGAAAGGGAAGGAACTGTGCCCACCTTGCTTAAGCCTTGAGGTCTTCTGCAGCTTGTGCGGGTCGCCTCGAGTATAGCGCTGAGGCTTCACGCCTCCCTGGATGGAGACACGGACACGGTAAGAGGCCCAGCTCATCTGCTACCATCCGCCAACATCACTTGTGGCACATGCCTGTGGCTCACGTTGGCTCAGCTAGTCTGACCTTGGAAAGCGAAGCAAAGTCAGGCCTGGTTATTACTTGGATGGGAGACCTCTCCTCTAGTTTCCTGCATTCAGCAAGGGGTTTGACTCTTTTGGCCTTATCAGCCCCTTCCATCTCTATGATCCTATGATCCTTATGCTTCTAACATCCACTGGCTTCTGGCTGGCGTTCCACCTGATATTTTTGCCATCTTGCTCCGGTACCTGTGAAACCATCCCTGCAGTTCCACATCTGCTGTACTCTTCAACGTTACTGAGAATAAGTACCACACCACCTTCCTCCGTGTATTTTAAGGGACATCTTACTTCTTTGCTTTATCTCCTTTCACACTCCATCTATCAACTTTGTTATTCCTTTACTCATGTTTTCTCTACATGTCGATGCATTGCCAAGGATCTATTGCCTCCTACTGTTGCTTCAGGTAAGTGGCAGTTAGCCAAGTGAGCAAACCCTCTTTCGCCATTGGCTGAGAGAGTTCTGTTATGTCACAAAGACCCAATGGCATGAGCTACTAAAGTTGACTGAAGCATCCTTTTCCTCAGGGATTTTCTGAAATGATATAGAGGTGTCAACTATCCTCAAGATGGGTGCTCCACCTCCTTGTTTTGTCCTTGGGGCATTTATGCAGATGTGCAGCAAAAACAGTAAAAAGAATTCTGGCACAACTGCACAATCTTAGCCATGCTTCAGTCTAATTCCTTATTTTCCCCAATTTCTCTCTATCACCACTGTTCTACCACTCACATTGCCCAACCCCAGCTTGTCCCTTTGCACCTAGGCCTCTAACACTATCCACCAAATTCCTAGTGCCTGCCCTTTTCTTTTATTTGGCAACAACAGGAACTCCCCTTCCTCCATAGCTCTTTCTCTAGTCTACTTACTGATTTTGGGTATCTAGTGTATTAATTGCCAGTCCAACCTTAACTGTGTCATGTAAGCAACTTCTCCATTCTGTATAAAAGCCATGTCTTGAGTGTAATAAAGCCTGTATCCTTTGATTCAAGCCTTAGTCTGCATTCAGTAGTTAATATCCCCTTGGTATAAGCGTAAAGCACAACATCCCTATGACGCACCTCATCTCTAGGCCCAAGATCAACACTTACATGTGTTGGTTGAGTACATGTATGTACTTGTTTGTCAAATGCAACATGTGATCAAGGTATGCAGTAACAAAAGGGTGCAACTTGTGTACAAGGTGAAGCTGGTAAAAGGCACTCTGGGCTACTACTACAGTCTCCTGGGCACCCAGAAGCAGGTCTGCACCCAGGAGTACCTCCAAGCTGCTTTAAGGTAATCCTGCTGCTTCCGTTGGAGTGCAAATCCATCCATAACAGTCTGTACACCTACTGTTAGATTTCAAAAAAACCCCCACCCAACAGCATCCCAATTTTTTGTTTATCCTCATCCAAGCCCAAACTTCCACCAGTTCAGATTTTCCACTGCCTTCCTAGTGTGATGGACTGGATGATGGAAAGGATGTGGAGAGACAGAGCTCGGTGTCATCCTGGTGACATCCTAGCCCAATAGCCCATGTCGCTAAATGGCCTCATCCAGCAGTTTCATGTAGATATTAAACAGTGTGGTAAGCAAAATGCAGCACCCCATCTGCCAAAGGTCATGGGGTGGAGCAGCAAACCTGGGTTTTGTGCATGCCTGGGTAGGCCTAGAGTGTCGTAGGGACTGATTCCACTGAGAAGAGGTCTTCCTGAGCTCATGTGTCAAGGTCTAATGTACTAGACTCTGTACTGGGAGTTGAGTTAGGGTAGGCCAGTCTCAGGGTTTAATCTAAAGTTTCAGGGCTTTAACCTCACTTCTCAGTTTCATTTATTACAGTCAATGACCAGCATAGGGCTTTAACCTCATTCTGAGGATTTCTAGTAGAAGAAATCCAGTCTTCGAGTGAGAAGCTAGAAGCCAAGTGGGCAAGCTATTATCACAGGGCATTCATTCTCCTCCATTCAAAAGCTTAAGCCACCCCCTTTCCCCACCATATCCCTCCAGTCTCAGCAGCTCTCTCTTTCTTTGGGAGAGTGTGACAGACACCCATGCAGAATAAGTATATCTAGAAAACGCATAGGAAAGAGGGCAGTTGTTCCATATTGAAGGTCAATTAGGAATAGCAGTGGCTGGATCAATACTACCAGGTGATGACAGCAGGACCCACTTCCTCCACAAACAGATGCCACCCTCGAGCTCTAACAGACTTCCCTCATGAGGCTCGATGCCTGAGCCTCAAGAAATCCTGTAACCCTAAGTGGAGTCCAATAACCTCCTGCTCCAGTTCGGAAACAATTTCTCCACAACCAAGTGCTCCTCAAATCTGCCCTGGATTCCTAATGTGTGTAATTGCAACATTCCAGGGGTGTGTGTGTGTGTGTTCAGTGTTCAAACAGGAGATACAACATTTGTGGTTATGAAAGCTGCTACGATTTCCAGCCAGCAGCAGGGGCATTTCAACATCCATGATGTTTTGGTAAGTAGCACATGTTCACTATGGTGGTGTCCCGAAGATGTGCCAGATCACGTAAGCTGAACTGAATGCAGACTTGACAGACTATCCTGGTCTACTTGCAAGAATGTGCCCCCAGATTACATGATCTTCTCTGAGCATTGAAGTGAAAATGTTGCTAAGATACTGATAGCCATCACACTCTGCACAAATGCATGTCCAGGCATGCCAAGCTATCATTCAAGTCAAGCATTAAGAGAGAACATCGGGTAAGCGGGGGGCCTGCTTCTCTGACTTGTTCTTCCAGGCTTGTCTGAGAGCTCAGAAAAATGTCCTGTTTCTTCAAGTGGCATTCCTTAATGTCGAACGAACACTGTGGGGCTGACTTACAGATGCAGGAGAAGATCACTCTTGCTTAATTCTAGTTTGCTAGTGAGTTACCCTATTCTTCTCCAAGCAAGTCTTCATTTTTCAGATACCCGGACTTTACAGAGAAGCATGCAGAGCAGGGATAGGATACTTGTTGCCCTCCAGATGTTTTGGCCTACAACTCCCATCAGCCTTAGCCAGCAGAGCCAATGGTGAGGAATGATGGGAGTTGTAGGCCAAAATATCTGGAGGACCAAATGTTGCCCACCCCTGCTTTAGGCTGTCCCTCTCCAGCTCTGGAGTCCACTGGCTTCATTCCTGCAAGAAGGCAATACTCACTACATCATTTTGTATAGATCTTCTGTTACTGTGCCAAGTGCACAACATGGTCCCCAAGGAGACATGATATTGAATGCATGAATGCATTTAACATGTCTGTTTCTCTTTAACAATAACAGAGGGGCAGGATCAAGGCCAGGGATTTAACCCTTCTCCTATGTGGTCCCACCGAAAATCCCCCCTCCCGAATCTGCTATTTGGCATGGGAGAGAAGCTCCCACGGGTGTCAATGGAAGATTCCCTCCTGGGGCTAATAACAGTTTTGGGGAGCAGCAGGCCTGAAGCACGGGAGAAAGTGTTAACCCCTCTCATATCCCTGTGACCTGCAGTCTTACTCCTGCTCCCCTAACTGCTGCTATGATGATGATGATGATGATGATGATGATGATGGGGGGGGGGGGACATTCACACTTTTAACATCACATGTATTTGGCCCTAGTAGTGGAAAGTTGCCTGCATTACTTTGCTTTACCAAAAACTACCACCTGTGACAAAGCCTTTATAAACTTGTCAGAATGAGTGGGAGCCTCTATGTCTTTCAAAATCAGAGTTGGTCTCTTCTATGTAGTAATGACAATCAATAATGCTTTACAAAAGAAAAAAGCAAGAAGAAGAAATGAGAGCCTAATAAAAGAGCTTCCCTTCCATTGCTCCATTTGCTTTCATGCAACACCATCTAGTGGCCAATGGACTGTTCAGCTTCCATTTTCAAACCTCTTCCTTAACTAAAGGATGTCCTTCGACTGGGAGAGGCCTGTCTCGTTGTCCGACTCCGCACCACAAAGGGATGGCGGCGACTCCATGGCGGCTTCCTGATTCCAGAATGTTTTCCCCCAAGACAGACACCTGGCATCAACTTTCCTGGCCTAAGGTCTGATCTAAGGTCTGATCCCTGGATGGCAAGGGAACCCCTTCTGTGTGACCGCTTCCCATACCACTCTGGCAATTTGTAGGAATGAATAGTGTTGGGCAGCAGGCATGGGCAGTCGCTATTGACTTTGGCAGTGAAGGGCTTGACCAGTTTAAAATTGTTATTGTTTGGTGGAGTGCAACTTCTGTCACTGAAGAACTTTGTAGCTATTGCTCAATGAGCCTATCACATCTGTGTTTTTATTCACATTTTCTTCTTTGTGAACCTGTGGGCAGGGCTCGTTTTATTTTTAATGTTTGTGCAGTACAGGAGCAATTATATGCACTTTATAAATACTCAATATACTACAATTATAAATGCCATGGAATGTTTTCATATTTTGTTAGCCTTTCTGTTATCCCATTGCCTGGGATAACAACCTTCAAAATGTTACAGCAGCCACAAGGAGTGATATTTTGGTGTAATGGTTATTTTAACAATGCTGCATGTCCAATAGATCATGTGCAAATCAGCACCAGTTCTTATAAAATAGACATGAACTTGGGCAACTTTCTTCAATGTGTTTAGTCCAGAGCACCTCAAAATGCAGAACCATGATAGTGCCACTATATCTTCCTGTAGGGATAATGTGAAAGAACTGCTGGATTCAGCCCGAGTATAGCCTCTGAAAGAAGAGTTGCAAAGTTTACAATGGCAGGGAATTATTCAATCAGTAAAGAAAAGTACAGACTGGATAAGCAGTCTGGTGGTGATCTGAAAACCATCAGGGAAACTCAGAATATGCACAGATCCAAAGTCTGTGCACAAAAGCCTGTGCACAGATCCAATAAAGCACTGAGAAGTCATGTTCCATTGCCCACTATTGAAGATATATTGCCAGATCAGTCACAAGCAAGACTATTCTCTGTCTGTGATGTCAAAAATGGATCCTAGCATATTGAGCTGGATGAAGAATCTAGTTATTTGACAACATTCACCACACACTTTGGGAGATATCACTGGCTAAGAATGCCAATGGGCATCAGTCCTGCTCCTGAGGTATTTCAAAACAGGTTGACCTAGGGATGTAGCCAAGCAGCCCATCAGACAGGAGCAAGGCCCGAACTGGGCCTGCTCGCGTCCGATGGGCTGCTCAGCCACGCGTGCGTGCTTACCTGCAGGCTCTCCGGCTCTGCAGAGAGCCTGCCTCCCTGTCCACTCGTCCCGTCGCGTCACTTCCGATGCGGAGGAAGTGACGCGATGGGACCCTGCTCCGTCGCGCTGGACCCCTGCGCTCTGTTTTTGGTGTGGGAAACCAGGGCAACAGGGCTGTTTAAGCCCTGTTGCCCTGGTTCCTCCCGCCAAAACAGAGCGCGGGCGGGGGTCCAGCGTGCCGGAGCAGTGGCTCTGGCGGCGGCAGCAGGGGCGGTGCGCAGGACCAGGTAGGCGGCGGGGGGGTCCTGGTGGCAGCGGTGGGGGGGAGGGTTCCTGGCGGCAGCAGCGGGGGGTTTCTCCGGCGGTGGCTCGAGCGGCGTGGACAACGCTCTGCACCGCTCTGAAGAGCGGGATCTGGCCGCCGCCGCTCGCGGGGGGCCGAGCCCGGAGCGAGCCTCCAGCTGACTCCAGCTCGGCCCCACCACTAGTTGACACAAGTCTTGGAGGGCCTGGAAGGAATTTGGGCAATAGCTGATGATGTGCTGATAATGGGAGAGGGTGATGACCTACAGCAAGCCCAGCAGGACCATGGTCCTAAACTAATAGCATTTCTGAAAAGATGCAGAGAAAGGAATATCAAATTGGATAGGGAGAATTCAGACGGAGGGTCACCAAATTACCATATATGGCCATTTGCTGACCTCAAGGAGCCTGAAAGTAGATCCAGAAAAAGTAAGAGCTATTCGAGACATGCCACAACCCCAAGCTGCCAAGGGAGTCCAGAGATTTCTGGGAATGACCAACTATTTAGCTTAATTTTGTAAACACCTCTTAGAGAATTGTGAGATCCTGAGGCAGTTGACATGGTGAGACACTGGGAGCAGACGGAGCAAAATAATAATAATAATAATAATTATAATATATATATATATTAATATTAATTAATAATAATATACCGCCCAACAACAAAAAACATGAATATGTTTTTCAAAAGGCAAAGGAGATGATTACAACAGCCCCCATCTTTTTCATAGATTTCATAGATCATAGAGTTGGAAGGAGCCTACAAGGCTATCGAGTCCAACCCCCTGCTCAATGCAGGAAACTAGAGGAGGGGTCTCCCATCCAAGTAATAACCAGGCTTGACCCTGCTTAGCTTTCCACGCTCAGACAAGCTGAGCCAGCGTAAGCCACAGGCCTGTCTTGAAGTTTTACAACCCAGAAGAGCCATTAATGCTTCAGTGTGATGCATCAGAAACAAGTCTATGGACTACCATGCTGCAAGGACAGCCAGTTGCATTTGCAAGCAGAGTCTTATCAGAAACAGAAGTGGGCTATGCCCAAATTGGGAAAAAGCTACTTGCAATACTTTTTAGAATGGAGAAATGTCACCAGTACACATAGGGACGCACAGTTTGGTGTCCAGGCGGGCCATAAACCTCTGGAAAATATAGGGAAAATCCCCTTACTCAGTGCATCAAAGTGTCTACAACGCATGATGGTGCATCTGCAAAAGTATGATATACAAATTCACTACTGCCCTGGCAGAGACCTAGTGTTAGCAGATACCCTAAGCTAGGCATACCTACCAGAAGGTGCCATGGAGAGATCAGTAGAAGCTGAAGTAGAAACCATCAATATGGTACAGTAGTTCGCTATATCTGAGGAAAGACTGAGAGAGATGTAGCGATGAGCAGAGGGAGACAACATCCTCCAAAGACTAAAGGTCATGATATTACAGGGTTGGCCAGAAACAAAAGATCGTGTACCACGAGAGATAGCACCATTCTTCCAGATACAGGATGAACTTTGTGTACAGAATGGCATCATCTTCTGGGGAGAAAGAGCAGTTATACCAAAAAGCCCTTTGGACAGAAGTCATGCACAAAGTACATTCATCACATCTGGAATGGAAGGTTGTCTACAACAGGCCAGGAATGAATGAGCAACTGAAGACATTCATGAGGAAATGTGATGTGTGCGGATTCCAGGAAGACCGCCAACCCAAAGAAACACTATTCCTTCCAGCATGACATTCCAGAGAGACACTGGGCAAAAGAGGTGTGGATTTGTTTAGCTGGGTAGGCAAGGAATACATGATCGTTGTAGATTACTTTTCAATTTTTTATGAGATAGATTACTTATCAGATATCTCTCCCAGACAGTCATACATAAGCACACTTTGCATGATTTGGGATACCAGAAACGGTGTGTTCAGAGAATGGCCCTCTGTAGGACAATTGCAGAAATTCAGCAAGAACTGGGGATTTTGAACATACCACTTCATCACCTGGGTATTCTCAAAGTAATGGCAAAGTAGAATCCACAGTAAAAACAGGTAAGAAACTCTTGAGAAAAGCAAAAGTGACAGGGGAAAACTCATATCTAGCACTTCATGATCATCAGAACACTCCATCCCAAGGCCCAAACTCAAGTCCAGCACAGAGGTTAATGAGTCAAAGAACAAATACACTTTTACCCACAAATGAGAGGCTATGAGAGCCAGTGGTTATAGCATCATCCCTTGGTGAACTGAAGAGACAGCAGCAGCAGAGACAGGCCCTGTATTACAAATGATCAGCCAGAGATCTTCTAGGGCTAGAACCAGGGGACACAGTGAGAGTCCAACCCCTAACAAAACAGGACAGTCTGGCACAAAGCAACCATAATTCATCATGATAACCCATGATCATTAAAAAAATACAGATGGACAGTGGATGGATATTGAGATGTAACAGGAGACATTTAAGGGAAACAACAGAAGAAGAAGCAGGTGATGCCATGAATTTGAATGAGGAATAAGCATATAACCAGCAGAGGATCCCGTGGGATGAGACAAGCAGAGAGTCCTTGCTATGTGCTGACCAGAGCAGAGACATACCAGAGCATAGTCCAACGAAGATGAATGCAAAAGAGACTGCAGCAAGGACGCAACTTGAGTCTAGAGGGGGGCAAAATAAAGGATGGCAGCTGAAGGATGTTATCACTGAACCCAGACATGCTCAAAGTGGGCGAGTTATTAAGAGACCTGCACAGCTGAAAGTCAAGTTCCTGTTTGTTTGTTTGTTTGCTTATCTTTCTCAAAAGAGAAGGGATCTAACAATGTGAAAGAACTGCTGGATTCAGCCTGAGTGGGTTGTGCTTCCTGGGAGGAACCAGGAAGCGGTTGAGGGCAACACCCACTGCTTCTGGCCTGAGGAGAGAGAGGCCACAGCCAGGGAAAGCTCAGTGAAAGGCTTTGTTTGAATAAAACTTGTAAGTTTGTTTGGAAGGCAGAGTGTGTGAGAGTTAGTGGGTTGCAGACCACCAACTTTGCGACACCTGTCAGATTATTTGAAAATTAGTAAGTAGTAGGTGTTGCGCCGTTGCCATTGTATATGTGAGAACAGCAGCGGCTGCAGCGCACAGCAGACTTCTTCTAAAAGCTCAACTATTTATTATTACAACTCACTGGGGCAAACCCAGGGCAGAAATATCTATATTGGGCAACATAACTAAAAATTGTTCCTGCCTGGTTACTTTTCCATCTAGGCCCAGGATTGTTCTGCCCCTAAGGAGAACATGGAGACCCAACCAATCATACTGGCTTCTGCTGCAAAAGTGAAACTGTTCTTCCAGACAGTTCACTCCCATGGCTGGCATGTGGTGGGCCTTCTGGCTTGCCTCTTAAAGAGACAGTACAAAGAAGTTGCCATCAGGTGTCTCTGTTGCCCATTTAGCCCTTCAAAGGAGCAGTTCAGCTGTATCAAGCTAGTTCCTTGAGATACTGAATGACTTTATATTTTAAAAATAGTTTCTAGCTTTCACTAGCCTCTGCATTTTTGTAACAGAAATGGTGGGGTTGTGGTTGTAATTTATGGAGCCAAGGCAGTCGGAAGGAATAAAGTTCATCTTAGCTGAATGTGTGCTAATATGCTCTCCATTAAACATTCACTATTTGTGGTTACTGCAGGATACAATATGAACATGTTAACACGATACATGATTCTGCTTTTGGTGATAATATTTTATGCTAATTCATTCTTTGTTTCCACTATAAAAATCAAAGCGTTTTTCTTTAATGCCTACTGCAAAGGGGTGGGGAAATGGAATATAATACATGTATTCTGCAAGAAAGTAACTCATTCTGGTATCTATCTAGGAATTGTCTGAAAGTATCTCAGGATTTCCTTTCACGTATTGCTGACAAGTGCAATTTTGGCCAGCAACTTAGAGAATGAAATTTTTATACATTTTCCACAAGTCATCTATGTAAAGTGCAGACCAGGTTTAATATCATATTGATTAAATACCAAGTGACAAGCCCAACCCCCAAGCACACACACACACACACACTGTCTAGAAAACTCTCTGAACTAAGAATATTCCCGGGTATCTATAGGCACCAAAATATGGATGACTGCACATCCGAGTCTGATTCTCCCCTTTCACACACCCCCATGACTTGCCCCTTCACCAGGTACATGCAAGAGTCACTGGGGCGGGCACACAATCAGGCCATCCCAGGCCTTGGCCAGTTTGAATTTCTTCCTCTGCGAGTGGCCAAGCCCCATAGAAATAACCAGGGATGTTGAAGAGTCCTTGGTCTCGAGTCACGAGTCGAGTCACGAGTCTTTGGACCCGAGTCTCGAGTCCGAGTCCGAGTCCTTGGTCCAAAATGGTGACTCACGAGTCACGAGTCCTGAGTCACTCCCAAAGCTGACTCCACGAGTCCCTATTAAAATCAATGGGGCTTCCCCCCAACAAAATAAGGCTACTTCAGATGTGTGGCTTAAATAAATTCTAGGCACAAGTGTGCCTTTTTATTTCAAAACTCTGCAACTGATTTTGGCAAGAACAGACCAGGCAGACAAACCCAAAATAACCAGGCAGGCAGAGGAGGCAGGGAACCCCAAACAGGCAGGCAGAGGCAGCCAAACCCAAAATGTCTGACCCTAACCCAAACCCCCCACAACAACACATCAATCAAAATAAATCTCAACACATCGTTGGGGCTGCGCTCCTGGTAGCTGTCCATAGTGGCCGAGCAGCGGCGCGCCTCGCTTCCATGCGCTCTTCACCGGTGATCGCGCTCCTTCTGGCACAGCCAGAAGACTCGTCAACAGCCCAGGGATGTTGACGAGTCCTTGGTCTCGAGTCCCGAGTCGAGTCTCGAGTCCCATTAAAAATATTGGGACTCGAGTCCGAGTCGAGTCAGAGGGGGGACTCAGTCCGACTCACAAGTCGAGTCCTCGAGTCCGAGTCCCCATCCCTGGAAATAACTGGTTTGTGAAATCTTCCTTTAGGGGCTTCCAGATGAGGCTTTGATTGTGCACTTGCACTGCCTCCTCATTCACAGAATTTTATGAGGTGGGTTTCCAGACATTGTGCTAATTTTGGAGCCCTCCTGTGGTTTCCCACTGCTTCCATCTTTTTTCTTAGCAGAAAAATATCTGTTAAGGAAGAAAAGGCAGAGCAGCTGCATAATGCCTTTTGATTGTTAGTGCTAGGAGGAGCCCTTCTGCTGGAAAGCACCCTTGACTTGAGCAGCTGGGAAAAGATTAAGATTAAACTCTTCCAGGCTGAGTCCCTGGTGGGCCTCTATCTCCTCCCGCACCTGCAAGCTGCTTCAAGTGAGTTAAGTAAGTTGCAGTTAGTTAAATTTCTGTTTCATCTTGTTTTAAAAGCAACCTATCATTTCTGATATTCTCTCTGTTGGTGCTTGAATATGTATACTCAGTTGGAAACTGAAGCTGATTTACTGTACAATCCTGAGTATGTCTACTCAGAAGTAAGTCCCATTGCATTCTGTGGGGCTTACTTCTAGGTAAGCGTGCATAGGATTGCAGCCTTAGTTATTTTGTCTAGCTTGAAGTTGATCTTACCCAGCCAGTCTAGACCACACTATATTCTACCACAGTTTAAAGAAATGTAAATGAAACTTTGGAAATACAAGCCTTAAGCTTGGATTCTCATAAGTGCAAGAGGAGTTATTAATCACGTGAGTGGTGGCAGACAACCTCTGAAAGACACAATGAAGTTTGGCTTGCAGCCTGTCCTGCCTTGCAGGGTTGGGGTGCAGACTCCTATCTGACACAGCATAACTGTAAAGATGTAATAATGTAACTGAAGGCTATGGGCTTTAGCAAAATGGGCCCCCATGATTCAGCAAAGTTGGGTGTTCCAAAAATGCAGCTCTGAGCATTTTCTAAACAAGAGATGGATGTTTTCAAATAACGTTTAGTCAGAATGAATGCACCCAAACTCCAGTTAATGATGGGTTGCACACACACCTTTCTGTAACAAGGGCCACTTGGATGGCTGATACCCTTTAATGCAGGAGTGGGCAGAAGGTAGATCTGGTTCTGCTTGTAGATCTCTGGGTAATTTGTAGTAGATCAGCAAGGATTTCTGGCTCCCAATTGTTTAACAACAGCGGCAACAAAATGACTCACCCCATCTGCAAAAAATAATAATAATTAAATTATACTGGTGAAATGAAGAAAGCTTGGGCTAACCGGGAGTGGCTTTTTTTTTGTGGAAGGGCTTTTGAACTTTGTTCGGTTCTTTTGGTACTCAAAACAAATTCCTGGGCTCAGAACTCTTTTAATTCTAAGTGTATGCATTTTGCATCTGGTTCTGGTTGGTGGATCTTGGGGCTCTAGTAAAAAAGAAAGTAGAGATCCCATAAGCTTGAAGCCTGCCTAACTCTGCTTAACTGAACATTGTTTGCCTGGGGGAGGAGGCACATCTGTTTAAGCAGAAGAGGGCCCCCCACATCTCCTTCGGACACGTGTTGCATATAGAAGCATCGTAACATCAATCTAATAACAGCTGTCTGCCATGGTATAAATATGGTCAGCGTGCAACTACATTTTCCAGTTTTTCCCGTTGACACTTCCACTCTCCACACTGCACACCAGCACCTTGCTAACAGCCTGGGGACTCTGCCTGTCTGCTTCTGTCTTTCGTCAAGCAATGCTCGCAGTTCCTTTGGGGGCTTGTCCGTATCTGTCATTGGAAACTGGGGCTATCGGGCAGGCAATTCCATTTTTCTTTAAGCAAAAGCATGGTGTAGCAGCAAGGCTATCATCCCAAAGTGGCCAATTTGAGCATACTCCCGAGGGTAAGAGCTTTGTATTAGGAGAGCTCCTTGAGATATTTATTACCTTCATTGCCGACTGGGTTGCCCACCAAGAGGACCTATAGGGAAGGCCAAACTGGCGCAAGATTAATTTGAAGCAAGAATTTCAGTGAGGAAAGTAGATTCATTTGAGAAGGGATAAAGGCTTAGGAAAGGCAGATCTTTGCAGCTTTTCTTGATAGCACTGGACGAGATGTTGAAGGAGGATTTAGCTAATGAAAGGAGGAAAGACATATTTTATTTCTAAGAGCAGAACACAATGCTTATCATCATCATCAGGCAATCACTCGTGACCGAGTAAGATTGTCTTCCAGGATAAAAGGAGGAAATTCTAAAGGAGATTGTGTAGACTCTAGCGATGGGTCCGTAAGTGACTGTGGAGGCCAATTCTAGATCCACACAGCTTCCCACAGTGAGGACACAGGTTACCAGATGGAAGATGGTCCTGTAAAGGATTCGTTTGACGTGCTTTTCGCTTAGCACGTTTCTCCCTTTCACCTTGCACTCGGGCTTCTTCAAAGTCCACGGAACCTTTGTGAAAGGCCAACCTCCATTTAGATCGTTCATGGGCCAGAGCTTCCCAGTTTTCGATGTTTATATTGCATTTTTTTAGATTAGCCTTATGAACATCTTTAAACCTCTTATATTGACCACCGATATTCCGCTTTCCATCCTTGAGTTGGGAATAAAGTAACTGCTTTGGGAGATGGCAGTCAGGCATTCGAACAACATGACCGGTCCACTGAAGTTGGCGTTGAAGGATAATTTTTTCAACGCTAGTAGTCTTTGCTTCTTCCAGTACACTGACATTTGTTCGCCTATCTTCCCAAGTAATTCGCAGGATTTTCCGGAGGCAACGTTGATGAAATCTTTCAAGGAGGTGGAAGTGACGTTTATAGATAGTCCATGTTTCGCAGGCATACAATAAAGTTGGCAATACAATGGCTTCATAAACCAGCGTTTTGGTCTTCTTACAAATATCCCGATCCTCGAACACTCTATGTTTCATTCGAGAAAACGCAGCACCTGCGGAGCTCAAACGATGCTGGATTTCACTGTCGATGTTAGCTGTAACAGAAAGATAGCTGCCAAGATAGAGAAAATGATTGACATTTTCCAGTATTGTCCCGCCAAGCTGGATAGATGGCATCACCAAAGGGTTAGCTTGCACTTGCTGATGAAGCACTTTGGGTTTTTTGATGTTAAGTGAGAGACCAAGTTTTTCGTATGCTTCTGCAAAAGCATTTAGGATAGTTTGGAGATCATCCTCTGAATGTGCGGAGACCACATTATCATCAGCATACTGAAGTTCCACAATGGAGGTTGTAATTACCTTACTTTTTGCTTTCAGCCTGCTGAGATTAAAAAGCTTCCCATCTGTTCGATATATAATTCCCACGCCAGTGTTTCCACAGTGTTTCCACACCAGAAGTTTCCACAATGCTTATATATAAGGCTAGCTAGAGAGAGCGCTATGGCACTAAGAAACACACTTGATTGCCTTCCAGATCTGTTAGCACAGAGATGTTGTATTGAACTATATTACAGGAGCTGCAGAAATGCTGGCCATTTCACCAAGACAGATGATAATGGAAGAATAAATGTTCTTCATCATCCTAAGTATTTAGCCAAAATGAAAAAGAATGCTGTTCTTTTTCCTAAAACTAAAGCAACGATAGCCAGAACAGAACTTGAAAAGGCAATGAATATAGTAGCAGAATTGTGGACTATGAATATTGGGCATGGGACTAGATCAGTGTTCTCCAACCTTGGGTCCCCTGATGTTTTTGGCCTACAACTCCTAGCATGCCCCAGCCAGCTATGCTGGCTGGGGCATGCTGGGTGTCTGGCTTAAGGCTGGCCGGCAGCCAGCAGCTACCTTGCTTCTGGGAGCACTGCCAACAGCTGTAGATAATGGAAGCTGTTTTGCCTTCAGAGGAATGAAGCAGATAAATGCGTGGTCAACCTGTCCAAAGAGTTGTTAGCCGGTAAAGTTCTTACAAGGATCTTACAAGCCGGTAAAGTTCTTACAAGTCCAAGGATCAAGCAGAGGCAGTGTCAGGGTGAGTCCGAAGTCAAATCCAGGAGTCCAAGGTTCAAGGCAAGGTTCAGGAGCAGGGTCAGGAATCAGGAACAAGAGTCAAGGAGGACGTTGTTTCCCGATACCCAGGCTTCAGTGACTGAGCATTTTTATACTGCCTGCTGCCTGGGCACGCCCGTCTCGCAGCTGGAGTTCTTTAGCAGCAGGCTGATTATAAAAGCCTCACAAGGCCGACGTCCTGGTTTGCAGCCAGACGCTGCCTCGAGGGGCCTGCATCTGCTCCTGCCGTCTCATCTTCCTCCTCTGTCTGGGACTTGGGGCCTGCACTATCTCCACTTCTGATTCTGACTCCTCCTGGGCTGGGGAACTCCCACGGGTCATGCCAGAGGGGCCTGCCAGCTCTTCAGCTGCCCGGTCGGCCCCATCTGGAGCAGCAGTGTCTGAACTCTGCTCCTGAGGAGTGTCCAGGGCCCTGGGTGAGTCACACTTGTCCTCAGAGGAGGATTCCTGGAGGGGGGTCATGACACTGGGAGTTGTAGGGCAAAAACATCTGGGGACCCAAGGTTGGAGAACACTGGACTAGAGGATGTCAGAAGGAATACACTGAGTGGAGTGGGAACAAGTGGGGAATGTATCTCTAATTATGAGAGTTTTGCTTTGTTGCCAGAAGAATTGGCTATGCCAGACGTTAATCATAAGGACACAGAGGATCAAACTAGATGTGATGCTAGGCGATTCATGATGAGGTTGCTTGTGTGTTTTTCTTTCTTCCCTTTTGGTGGAAGGAACAAATTAAATTGGGGGGGTGGGTGGCGGCCCTGTGTGGGAGTGCATTCACCCTTTTCCCTTGTGCCATTTGATTTTCCAACCAGCATGGCCTTCCAAAGCTGCTTTCTGCCAGGGTATAAATATGGATAGATTTCATTTCTATATTTCAGTTAACAGAGAATGTCATTCTGCTAATAAAAACTGTGGCTCCTGTTGACCATGCAGCTACATCTGCAGGATCCTTGTCTGTTTCCATGAAGGCAGAAATACAGCAGGCTTTGGGTCAGGAATGCTTCCCAAAAGGAAGGGCAGCAGCCAACAACAGCTTTCTTCAGATACATGCATAGTAAAAGACAGAGGAAAGAAATGGTGGTTCAACTATGCAATGAGGATGGCAAATTGATAACAGAAGACAAAGAAAAGGCGGAAGTGTTCAATTCCTACTTCGGCTTGGTCTTCTCCCAAAAGAGGGTCTATGACCCCCCTGGCAAACCTGAAGTGCAGACTGAAAGGGCAGGATTGCAGCTTGAGATTGATAGGCAAATGGTCAAGGAGCACCTGATTACTCTGAACGATTTTAAATCTCCAGGGCCTGACGAGCTGCATCCTAGAGTAATAAAGGAACTGGCAGAAGAACTCTCAGAACCACTGTCTATTATCTTTGAGAAATCATGGAGGACAGGTGAAGTGCCAGATGACTGGAGGAGGGCAAATGTTGTTCCCATCTTCAAAAAGGGCAAGAAGGAGGAACCTGCTGGGAATTATAGGCCAGTCAGTCTGACATCAATCCCTGGGAAAATTTTGGAGCAGATTATAAAAAAGTCAGTTTGCAAGCACCTTGAAAACAATGCAGTGATTACTAGAAGCCAGCATGGATTTGTCAAGAACAAATCCTGCCAAACTAATCTGATCTCATTTTTTGATCGGGTAAGCTCCCTTGTGGACTATGGGAATGCTGTGGACATCATATATCTGGACTTCAGCAAAGCTTTTGACAAAGTGCCTCATGATATCCTGATTAGCAAGCTAGCTAAAAGTGGGCTAGATGGAACAACTATCAGGTGGATCCACAATTGGCTACAGAATCGGACTCAAAGAGTGCTTATCAATGGTTCCTTCTCAAACTGGGGAGAGGTAACGAGCGGGGTACCACAGGGCTCGGTCCTGTGCTCTTCAACATTTTTATTAATGACTTGGATGAGGAGGTACAGGGAATGCTGTGGCATAACCCCACAATTCAGTTCCCTGGTGTATGTCTGCATTAGTATGTTTAGTGTGTCTAGAATGTTGAACTGAGTGGGTGTGGTTTGTGATGTCTTAGAAAGGGTGGGGGGAGGAGTATATAAGGAGTGTTTGAGTGATGTCGAGTTAGTGGGTTTAAGTGAGTTGAGTGTTATGTGTGTGGACCCCTCGCCGGATCGTCACCTTGAAGTGGTGAGTGGGCTTGCGTGTTCCGATGAATCCTGTGAGCAATGCCGTCGGGAGCTATGTACTCCCAGTAGGGTCACCCATGGCGGTAAGGTCCGGGGAGAGGAACCAGACAAAGAACGATCCAAAACATAAAGTCCTCAACGGCAGAACAGGCGGAAGATAATTAAACCTAAATTACAACGGCTGTGAAGGCGGATGAAGGCTGCAGCAGAGAATGGTTTTCCAATCGTCAGGGTAACCGTGCCATTGGATCTCTGCCGTACTCTGTCAAGTTTGTGTGGTGATTCATTGTGCACCGATCTCCCCACATAAAACAGTTTCACGCACAGGCGTCTTCCAACCCAACCCATCCAACCCAACCCAACCCAACCCAACCCAAACAAACAAAAAAAAGTCCCATGGCGACTGGCGAATGGCAACGGGGGCAGGACTGTGAATCTGGAAGCCCCTAGTCATGGACCAGCACATGGGCGGTGGATGCAGACTCAGTCGCCCTGTTCAAGGAACGAGGTAGTCGAGCAGCTCGGCAGCTGTATCCATGACTGAGCAGCCCTATTTAGGATCCACTCTGCTCACCCCGTATGGGGAGGGGGCTAGAAAAGGTGCCCTAAACATAGTCTACCTCTTTCTCCCCTGACTGGATTACCGCGTCCAGTGGGGTCACCATTTTAGCGGTCGAAAAAGACATTTGAACTTTGGAACATGGAATATACGGACATTGCTGGATAACATAGATAGTGAACGCCCTGAGCGTAGGACTGCTATTATTGCAAGGGAGCTGAGACGGTTTAAAATTGACATAGCAGCACTTCAAGAAACTCGAAGGGCAGGAGAGGGACAGCTGAAAGAAGAAAAAGGAGGTTATACCTTCTTCTGGAAAGGACTACCTGAGCAGGACCGACGAATACATGGTGTAGGCTTTGCCATCAAAAATGAACTAGTGAACTCTTTGTCAGAAGTTCCTACTGGCATTAACGAACGCCTGATAACTCTTCGATTAAAGCTCGCCAATAACCAACAGGTAACTATTTTGAGCGCTTATGCACCAACATTAGATGCTGATGATGACATCAAGGAAAGTTTTTACAGCCAGTTGGACACTCTCCTGTCAGAGATACCTAAGGAGGATAAAATTATCCTCCTGGGCGATTTTAACGCAAGAGTCGGGCGTGACTTTGATTTATGGCCAGAAACTATTGGAAAAGACGGAGTAGGTAATAGCAACCCGAACGGACTCTTACTTTTGTCTATATGTGCAGAGCATAATCTCACTATCACAAACACGCTCTTTCGACAAAAGAATAAGTTTAAAACATCGTGGCAGCACCCACGGTCAAAGCACTGGCATCTTCTGGATTATGTAATTGTCCGTGTTAGAGATCGCCGCGATGTACTTCTTACTAGGGCCATGGTGAGTGCCGACGACTGCTGGACAGACCACCGACTAATCCGGTCCACAATGGTTATCAACATTGCTCCCCAACGTAGGCTTCAAGGAAGGAAACCAAGGCGTAAAATGAACATCCAAGTCCTTCAAGATCCTATTAAGCAAACTCGTCTTCAATCACTTCTTAAGGAACATCTACCTACGGAACCTCCTGACAACATTGAGGACCATTGGTCTAAGCTGAAAACCTCCATTACTGCAGCTTGTGAACAAACTATTGGATATGAAACTAAGAAACATCAGGATTGGTTTGATGAAAATGACAATGAGATTAAATATATAATTGACCAAAAAAGGAAAGCCTTCCAAATATGGCAAAATGATATTAACTGCGCTGCCAAGAAAAAAACCTACGCTAGCGCAAAGGCTGAGGTCCAAAGAAGAACAAGAGAACTTAAGAACGCTTGGTGGAAAAAGAAAGCTGAAGAAATTCAACAACTTGCAGAATCTCATGATGCACGGGGCTTTTTTAAGGCCACAAGGGCCATTTATGGACCAAAAACCTATGGTACAAACCCTTTACAATCAAAAGATGGCACCAAACTCTTAAAAGACAAAGAGTCTATTGCACTGCGTTGGAAAGAGCATTATTATGACCTTTTAAATCGTAAATCTAAGGTGGATAATGAGATTTTTTCGCAAATCCCGCAAAAACAAATTAAAGAGGAACTTGCAATACTCCCCACTTTGGATGAAGTAAAAAAAGCCATTAATCAAATGAAGAACAACAAAGCTAGTGGACCAGATGGGATTCCTGCTGAAATCTTTAAAGAAGGGGGCCCCGAACTTGTACAACATCTTCATAAACGCATCGAAAAAATCTGGATAAGAGAAGAGATCCCAGAAGACTTCAGGGATGCCATAATTATCACCCTCTTTAAGAAGGGTGATAGAACAGACTGTGGAAACTATCGGGGCATTTCTCTCTTAGCAACCGCAGGTAAAATATTTGCTAGGATTCTCGCAAACCGTCTTCTATCTATTTCGGAAGAGATCCTCCCTGAAACTCAATATGGTTTCCGCCCCTCTAGAGGGACAGTAGACATGATTTTTACTGCACGTCAGCTCCAAGAAAAATGCCGGGAGCAAAATCAACCCCTTTATATGGCATTTATCGATCTGGCTAAGGCCTTTGATACTGTAGACCGTACAGCTCTCTGGACTATCCTTATGAAAATTGGATGCCCCAATAAATTTGTGAATATCTTGCGACTTCTCCATGACAACATGACGGCAACGGTTTTGGACAACAACGGCTCTCATGGTGCTCCATTTAAAGTGGGATCAGGTGTTAAACAGGGATGTGTTATCGCCCCAACATTATTTGCCATTTTCATCGCCATGGTTTTACATCTTGTCAAGGGGAAACTTCCCACCGGTGTGGGAATTATATATCGAACAGATGGAAAGCTTTTTAATCTCAGCAGGCTGAAAGCAAAAAGTAAGGTAATTACAACCTCCGTTGTGGAACTTCAGTATGCTGATGATAATGTGGTCTCCGCACATTCAGAGGACGATCTCCAAACTATCCTAAATGCTTTTGCAGAAGCATACGAAAAACTTGGTCTCTCACTTAACATCAAAAAAACCAAAGTGCTTCATCAGCAAGTGCAAGCCAACCCTTTGGTGATGCCATCTATCCAGCTTGGCGGGACAATACTGGAAAATGTCGATCATTTTCTCTATCTTGGCAGCTATCTTTCTGTTACAGCTAACATCGACAGTGAAATCCAGCATCGTCTGAGCTCCGCAAGTGCCGCATTTTCTCGAATGAAACATAGAGTGTTCGAGGATCGGGATATTTGTAAGAAGACCAAAACACTGGTTTATGAAGCCATTGTATTACCAACTTTATTGTATGCCTGCGAAACATGGACTATCTATAAACGTCACTTCCACCTCCTTGAAAGGTTTCATCAACGTTGCCTCCGGAAAATCCTGCAAATTACTTGGGAAGATAGGCGAACAAATGTCAGTGTACTGGAAGAAGCAAAGACTACTAGCATTGAAAAAATGATCCTTCAACGCCAACTTCAGTGGACCGGTCATGTTGTTCGAATGCCTGACTGCCGCCTCCCAAAGCAGTTACTTTACTCCCAACTCAAGGATGGAAAGCAGAATATCGGTGGTCAATATAAGAGGTTTAAAGATGTTCATAAGGCTAATCTAAAAAAATGCAATATAAACATCGAAAACTGGGAAGCTCTGGCCCATGAACGATCTAAATGGAGGTTGGCCTTTCACAAAGGTTCCATGGACTTTGAAGAAGCCCGAGTGCAAGGTGAAAGGGAGAAACGTGCTAAGCGAAAAGCACGTCAAATGAATCCTTTACAGGACCATCTTCTATCTGGTAACCTGTGTCCTCACTGTGGGAAGCTGTGTGGATCTAGAATTGGCCTCCACAGTCACTTACGGACCCATCGCTAGAGTCTACACAATCTTCTTTAGAATTTCCTCCTTTTATCCCGGAAGACAATCTTACTCGGTCACGAGTGATCGCCTGATGATGATGTGTGTGGAGTGTGGAGTTGGGTTAGAGAGTTTTAGGTGGTTGGAGTTAGTGTGATATGGGAGAGTGTTTGCAATGTGTGGGGAGAGTTGGAAGTTTGGGAGTTAGGTTAGTTACAAAGTGTTTGGTGTAGGCAGGTTTATTTTCTGGAACTAAGATTTTGAGAATTAAAATAAACTTATTTTTATTTTGTTTGCTACCCAAATCCTACGTGTCAGCTTGGCATTATTACCTGCTTTACTTTTAAATCTACACATACACCTTTGTACCCATAGTATTATAAATTTAAAATAGATCCTAATTACCAGTATTAATCTTTTCCCTCATTAGTAGGGGAAAGGTTTCATTTGACCCTCCCCTCAGGTTTTTAAGTACTGATGCTTAGCCTGAGAAGGGTTTATGCGCCTGGTCCTAAAGTGTAAGGGATCGTGTCATCGCAAATGCTTATCAAATTTGCAGATGACACAAAGTTGGGTGGAACAGCTAATACTCTGGAAGACAGAAACAAAATTCAAAGCGACCTCGATAGGCTGGAGTGCTGGGCCGAAAACAACAGAATGAAATTTAATAGGGATAAATGCCAAGTGCTGCACCTAGGGAAAGGAAACCAAATGCACAATTACAGAATGGGGGACACTTGGCTCAACAATACTACAAGTGAGAAGGATCTTGGAATGGTGGTAGATCACAAACTGAATATGAGCCAGCAATGCGATGTGGCTGCAAAGAAGGCAAATGCTATTTTGGGCTGCATTAATAGAAGTATAGCTTCCAAATCGCGTGAAGTGATAATTCCCCTTTACTCAGCACTGGTTAGGCCTCATCTTGAGTACTGCGTCCAGTTCTGGGCACCACACTTTAAGAAGGACGTAGACAAACTGGAGAGGGTTCAGAGGCGGGCAACAAGGATGATAAAGGGACTGAAAACAAGGCCCTATGAGGAGAGACTGAAAGAACTGGGCATGTTTAGCCTTCAGAAGAGGAGACTGAGGGGAGATACGATCGCACTCTTCCAGTACTTGAAGGGATGTCACACAGAGGAGTGCCAGGTTCTCTTCTCGATCATCCCAGTTTGCAGGACACGGAATAATGGGCTCAAGTTACAGGAACCTAGATTCCACCTAAACATCAGGAAAAATTTCCTGACTGTCAGAGCAATAAGACAATGGAATCAACTACCTAGGGAGGTGGTGGGCTCTCCCAATCTGGAGGCATTCAAGGTGCAGCTAGACAGCCATCTGTCAGGGATGCTTTGACCTGGATTCCTGCATTGGGCAGGGGGTTGGACTCGATGGCCTTGTAGGCCCCTTCCAACTCTACTTTTCTATGATTCTATGAACACACCAATACATTCTGAATGTCGATACTCTCCGGAGTGATTGTCAAAGACTGTGCGCATTCCCTAAGCGCATTTATGTGGAAACAATTCCCACGGAAATCAATGGGACCTTCTTCCTAGTAAATGTGGTGAGGAATATAAGACACAGCCTTGTCATCAAAAATTATCCGTGGGACAAAACCATGACATAATAACTTCAAGCAAGCACCGACAAAGTGAAGGTGGAAAACTCAACAGTGGTAATATAAATGTTGAGCCATATAGAATAGAGATAACTCTCCAATGGCAACCAAGTACTGGGTTTCAAATAAGCAACACTCTATACTGGACACCCAGCCTTAACACTTTTGATGAGGAAGGGGGTGGATGCAGATGCTTTTCCTCCTGGTTGTGGCTCTGATGCAAGGATTCCTATCTTCCCTGCTGCCTAAATGGACATGCCGGGGAATGACCCTGTGACCTGTATGCAAAGCATTTGCTGTGTCACTGAACTATGGCCCTGTTCCAAAAGCTTTTGTCCTTCTTGATGTAGAACAGTGATGGTGAACCTTTTTGAGCCCGAGTGCCCAAACTGCAACACAAAACCAACTTATTTATTTCAAAGTGCCTTAAATGTGGCAGGAAGGAGGAGGGGGCACTAGCTAGTCACGCCCTGCTCTCTCTCAGGGCATGGCTCTGATTCGGACCCGTGCGTGCTGTGCTTCTGAGCTGTCTGTTCAGTTAGAAGGAGGGCTGGGTGCCTGCGCAGTCCGCTTCTGGGGGTGGAGATGTTGGAGTGTGCCTGCCTGTGGAGGCCAGCGAGGAATGAGTGGAGAGGAGTTACTATGGAAACCCGACGCTGAATGCAGAAGGGGAAGGTCTTTTCGCGATCTGGGCTCGAGTGCCCACAGAGAGGTCCCTGCGTGGCAGCTGTGGCACGCGTGCCATAGGTTCGCCATCACTGATGTAGAAGCTTTTGCTGGTCTAGTGTACTGAGGTTTCTTTAAAGGATTTTATCTTAGGGCCTGTTCGTTTTTTATGTTCCAAATGTTGACAATGTTTTGCAAAATGCAGCAGCCTCTAAGCATTTTCAGTGTGATTCTTTGTAGGCACAGCTGCTGCTGCTGCTTAGATAATGAGAAATAACTCACTGAACAAAAATGATTATTTTATAACAAGTTGCTAACTTGGAAAAGTGGACTGGCATGAATTCTAACAAAGGGCCCAACCCTAAATCTGCTTTGGCTGGGCAAACATAACAATTTGTGTGCATCGGGGTCAAACTAATGGAGAATCAGGGCTAAACTACATGCTATATTAAATGTGTAGCATGTAGCTGATCCTAACTTTATTTTTTACTTCATTGTAAGTGCACACAAACCCAATCTGGATTGGGACCACCAGACATAGATAGAGGGGGGGGTCAACCCTTCCCACCCTGCCACTCACCCCCTCCCTACATTTTGCTACCCCATGCGGGTGTTAAAGAAAAAACAACTAACCTCCAGTCTAGTTCTGGCCAGTATCTTCTATTGCCCATTCATGGAGGGAAATAGTCACAGAATCAGAGAAGGAACCTAAAGGAGCAAATATTTCCATCCATGCTTCAGTTGGTGCAGAAGCATAGTGCAAGAGCAAAGGGGGAAAGAAGCTAGTAAATATGCCTGTCAGGTTTGAATAATCTTGTCAATAACATCATTAGGCTGATTCAAGAGTAAGTGACCCAAGCCGTGGGCTAGAAAGGATGATAACATTTTGCTTTAAGAATAAAAACTAAACAGGGTCATTAACCAAAGGAACCTTCTTTTCTTGGTCCTACTCCTAGGGTGAGTCTAACATTCATTTTACAACGTGGGGTTATTTCTTTATATATATTGCAGTGGTTCACAGTGAATTCTCAGGGATGTTGCTGAGATCATAATGGGAAAAACCCCCAAAGGAAATGCCACAGAACAAAAGGTTTTTTTTGTTTTTTGTTTTTTGTAAATGTATTTCTACCACATGTTGAAGAGGCAACCCACTTTTCAGTTTAAATTTTAATATTTGAACTGAAAAGCAGTTTCCCTCTTCAGCAGTATAATGTGGCTGCAGAGGAGACATCGTAGAAATCCTGTATTGTGCCTGGTCGGTCGTCCTAACGTGAGTGTGCTCAGCAAAGCATGCTGAGTTTTGGCGGCATTCTTTTGTTTTATTTTTTTAAGGTGCTGCTAACTGTGTGATGATGAATCCTAACCATGAGTGTATTTACTCTTTTCAACTCTCAGACTCTGTTTAATATTTAAAGGCAAAGAAGCCTGATTTCAGAGTACACTATCAATGTTTTCCTCGACCTGCTATTTAAAAGCATCCTGAGAGTATCACCCCCCGGATTTACGGCGCAATCTGATGCATGGCATGTTTACTCAGAAGTAAGTGTGTTCATTGGAGCTGATTTCCCTTGTAAGAGAGTTAAGGATGATTGTGCCTGACTCTCATGCTTTCATGGGAGACTGTTGGTAGACAAGGTGATGCTACACAGAACCCAGGGATGTTGAAGAGTCCTTGGTCTCGAGTCACGAGTCAAGTCACGAGTCTTTGGACCCGAGTCTCGAGTCCGAGTCCTTGGTCCAAAATGGTGACTCACGAGTCCCGAGTCACTCCCAAAGCTGACTCCACGAGTCCCTATTAAAATCAATGGGGGGTTTTCCCCAACAAAATAAGGCTACTTCAGATGTGTGGCTTAAATAAATTCTAGGCACAAGTGTGCCTTTTTATTTCAAAACTCTGCCACTGATTTTGACAAGAACAGACCAGGCAGACAAACCCAAAATAACCAGGCAGGCAGAGGAGGCAGGGAACCCCAAAGCAGGCAGGCAGAGAGGCCTTTGTCTTGAACAATTCAAACTGTGGAACTGGTTAAGAAGAGACCAGGCAGGCAGAGGAGGCAGAGAACCCCAAACAGGCAGGCAGAGGCAGCCAAACCCAAAATGTCTGAAAGGTTGCATTTTAGGAAAATGATTTTAAAAAATAAACTTGCTGTACTTCCTAAAACTTATCCATGTTGCATTTGAGGAACATGATTTTTTCTAAATGTTTGCCCCCCATTCTGGAACGGTGAGGTCTCATCACAGTTTCACCCTCACTCTTCGCCGGCGATCGCACTCCTCTCCACTCCTTCTGGCACCCAGGGATGTTGAAGAGTCCTTGGTCTCGAGTCCCGAGTCGAGTCTCGAGTCCCATTAAAAATATTGGGACTCGAGTCCGAGTCGAGTCAGAGGGGGGACTCAGTCTGACTCACGAGTTGAGTCTCCGTGTCCGAGTCCCCATCCCTGACAGAACCATCTTTTGTTTTGCAGGAGAACGCACAGGCTTTCAGGGTTCTCTGAGTTTTTTTGTGAAGCAGACTGTTGAAGCTTTTAAATGCAAGGAAGTGTTGTGCCATTAGCAGTGCTAGCATCACATCCTTTCAAACAAACAAGACTTGCATGTTCTCATCCCTAAGAGCAATACGCACTGTTTTTTATTAAAGGTGCCAGGTCCTTGCCCGGAGAATGTGCTTGCCCTTCAGATGCTCTGCATCTCCTGTCCCCTTCTTCCACTGGCTCTCTTGCTCACAAAGTCTGGCCACAGCCGCTTGGGGGGAACAGGGTGGAAGGTGGAGCGGCCTTGCTTGGCACATTTAAAGACACAGGCACCTTCTCTGGGTGAGATGACATTTCACTTAGAGATCTGTGAAACTTGAAGTTTCAAGAGTTAAACCCTTATCAATGATGAATGCATTCATTACCTTTTATACACTCAAGTGGGACTTGTGCTGTGTGCCCCAGCCCTCTCAAATGTTGAAGGAGAGGATTGGCGGGGTGGTGGGATGGTACACTGTTTTTTCCACTTACAAACCATTGTAATCCTTATAAATGGTATCTGCATGTTTTCGTAATTTTTTTTAAAAAATAATTTTGTCAGTCTTTCGCAAGTGCGCAAATGCACTCTTACAGCTGTCAAATATGTATAGTCTTGCCTAGTCAATTTCCTTGTCTGTTTCAGCTGTCAAAGGGAGCAGCAAAGTGGAGTAGGCAACAGATCGACATGGCGAGACTGCATACAGGCTAATTTGTGCATAGTTGCCAGGGGCCAATTGCTTAGCTGTCAATTGAAAAGCACCGGTAAAGGGGGAGAAAAGCTACAAAAGTAGGTGCACCAAAAGGCGGTGATGGGGAACAATATCACACCCTTCGCAATGTAATCCTGTCAGTTTTAAGTATTGAATTGACACTTCTCATCAATGCCCCTCCACCTTTTCAACACTTCTCGGACTCTCCAGCTACTCCAGAAAGAGGAAATATCAACCCCTCGTTTTTTGTGGCTCCTTTTTGGAGTACTTAGTGCTGCAGTTACTGCAGTTCCCTGACAGTTCTAGAAAACAAACACCCTGAGAGGGTAGCTGAGACAGAGTGAATAGGGCCCCATGGGGGAGCCCTATGGTAAGTACCACTGGATCTGGCGCCCCATTTGCTCCATCCTGTTCTGCCACCTGTAAGGAGGGTGGTGGGTTGTTGTTTTTTTTAACTGTTGAGAATATTTGCACAACTTTTTGGACTGGGAAATATAATATGCCAATGTATTGGCTGGGAAGTAAATGGAGGGTAAATTTGCACCAATTTAAGGGCCAGGAAGTAAATGGAGGGTAAATTTATGCACCTGCAGTAACTGAGCAGTTACCGCAGGCGCGCAAATTTACCCTCCATTTACTTGAACCTGACTTGCTTTATTGTTAACTGGGAACAGATGGATCCAACAAGTTTAAAAGTCTCCCGTCTAATTCAGTGTGGCCCACCGGATTGAATCCAACCTCTTAAAGGGACACACTGCAACAGACGGATCAGAATGATCAAGTTTACATTTTATGGCCACATTTCCCTGGAACTTGAAGCCAGTGAAGAGGGACTGTACAAATTAGAGTCTGGCTCTGGGAACGTAACCAGGCTTGAGTTTAACCCCTTGACTTGATCATAGACTGGCCAGCATCACAAAGACTGCTGGGGTCGGTGACTGGGTGCCACGCTTTGAAGATGGACCACCCAAGGAGATCCTGCCTGGTGCACCCACAGCCTTCTATGAAGGAGGTGCAAGCATATTTAAAGGGATTACATGTGTCAAGGACCATTCCTAAGTGTACTCCACTCATTGGAATAAGCCTCAAAGGGTGGAAGTTATGGATTAATCTTGGCAGGGAGTATTCCATCCCCCCCCCCACACACACACACAAAGAAAGACCTTAAAGACTGACTTTTTCCAATCGGAGCCAGAGCCACCTTCTTAGATGTGGTTAACACAGAAGTTATGCCAAACAAATTGTCCCATGCCACTCAGCAGACTGATAAATTGGCCACACCCATTATTAATTGGCTTTCACTGCTTGCAGAAGAACAAAAAGCAATCAGTCAGGTGTTCCCCAGCTGGGAGCATCTGACTGAAAAGAATCACTCATTACAGTCCTTGCAAAACAGTATTTCTTGAGCATTGGCTTGTGAGGAGGCTCAGTCCCTCACACAAAATGTTGCCATGGGAATGATTAGACAAGCAATCTCAGGGCAGATTCCAATGGAAGTCAGAAATTTGATGCAGCCTCAGTTGACTGAAGAGGAGAAAAAGTTGCAATCCTGGTAGAAGCTGGTTAATGCCTCCTATAGTCCCACACAAGACATGTTCCGGTTATTTCTAATGACCATAGCCACGAAGGAAAATATTAAGATATATCCAGTTGTGCCCCTGGGAGTCCAGTCAGACACAAATCCTGTAATGTATTCCAGAGGGTACAATAAATGGGCACATTTGGAACATAACACATGAGAACAATCACTACTGAGGGATGTGACAAACAACAATCTATATTATGTGTAAGTATTTGAATTGGAAGAGGAATGGCCCATGTTTATACAAATCTATTGTGTGACTGCACTTAGAGTGTGTATAGTTCTGGTCACCGCACGTAAAAAAAGATATTGTAGAGTTGGGAAACATGCAGAAAAGGGCAACTAAAATGATCAAGGGGCTGGAGCAACTCCCTTTTGAGGAAAGGTTACAGCAGCAGGGCTTGTTTAGCTTGAAAAAAAGGTGAGTAAGGGGAGACATGTCATAGAGGTGTGCAAAATTATGCATGGTGTGGAGAAAGTGGATAGGGAGACATTTCTCTCCCTCTCTCATAATATTAGAACCCAATGGGGTGATCCCATGAAGCTGATTGCGGGGGATCGAAGCCAAAGTATGTCGCGAAGACCCATGGACTCGCCAGGTGTGCTGTCTCCCTGGGGCACGGATTAAGGATGTGACAGAGCAGCTGCCGAGGCTCATGCAGCCCACCGACACATACCCCTTTCTTCTCTTCCACGTGGGTACAAATGATACTGCCAAGCGGAGTTACAAAGAAATCACGGCAGACTTTGAAGAGCTGGGAAGGGAACTCAAGAACTTCGGGGCCCAGATAGTTTTCTCATCCATCCTTCCAGTACTTGGAAGAGGCATAGAAAGGGAAAGAAAAATACTCCGAGTGAATGACTGGCTACGAAGGTGGAGCCGACGTGAGGGATTTGGATTCTGGGACCAAGGGCTACACTTCCTGGAAGATGGACTGCTGGCAAAGGATGGGTTGCACCTCACAAGGACTGGGAAGAATGTGTTTGGACACAGCATGAGGAACTTAATCAGGAGGGCTTTAAACTGAATCCAACAGGGGAGGGAGACATAAACTCGGGGGTACCAATGGAAGAAGGCCTCTATGCCACAATGGAGAGAACAGCTCCAGCGGTGCCCATTGATAGTCTACCACAAAATGTAGGGGGAAAGTCGGACTATAAAGCACATAGTCTTCAATGTCTCTATACTAATGCCCGGAGTATGGGCAATAAACAAGACGAACTTGAACTCTTGATACATGAGGGCAAGTACGACTTGATAGGGATAACTGAAACCTGGTGGGATGACTCCCATGACTGGAATACAGCAATTGAAGGGTATAACTTGTTCAAAAGGAACAGAAGCAACAGAAAGGGAGGTGGAGTTGCACTGTATGTTAAAAATACGTATCTCTGCACAGAGATACAGGAAGAGGAGCTTGGCAGCCCCATTGAGAGCATCTGGGTTAAAATAAAGGGGGCAAAGAATAAAACGAACATGGCGGTTGGAGTCTACTACCGACCACCCAATCAAGGAGAAGACGAGGATGGAACTTTTGAAAAGCAAATTGCCATTGTTTCAAGGAGGCACGATGTGGTAGTAATGGGGGACTTCAATTTCCCTGATATCTGTTGGGAGACTTATTCAGCCAAACATGGCCCCTCCAAGAAATTCCTGAGCTGTGCTGCTGATAACTTCCTCCTACAGAAAGTGGAGGAAGGAACTAGAGTATCGGCTATCCTTGACCTGATTCTAACCAACAGAGACGAGTTAGTGGATAAAGTGGCAGTTTCGGGAACTCTGGGGGAAAGTGACCATGTTATACTTGAGTTCTTGATTCTAACAGAAGCAAAAGCTGAGTGTAGCCAAACACGTACCCTGGATTTTAGGAAAGCCAATTTTAACAAACTCAGAACAATGATTAGTAAGATCCCATGGCAAGTGACTCTCACGAGAAAGGGAGCCCAGGAGGGGTGGGAGTTTTTAAAAAAGGAAATTTTAAAGGCACAATTACAAACAATTCCCACAAGGAAAAAAGGCAGAGGGCAACAGAAGAAGCCAATGTGGCTTCACAATAAACTCAAAGATGACCTGAAAACAAAAAAGGACACGTATAGGAAGTGGAAGGAAGGACAGGCTACAGGGGAAGAGTACAGGCAGGTAGCACAGAACTGCAGGAATAGTGTCAGGAAGGCTAAAGCTGAGAATGAGCTAAGGTTAGCAAGGAATGCTAAAAGCAACAAAAAAGCTTTCTTCAGATACATGCACAGTAAAAGACAGAAGAAAGAACTGGTGGTTCAACTACGCAATGAGGATGGCAAATTGATAACAGAAGACAAAGAAAAGGCAGAAGTGTTCAATTCCTACTTCGGCTCGGTCTTCTCCCAAAAGAGGGTCTATGACCCCCCTGGCAAACCTGAAGTGCAGACTGAAGGGGCAGAATTGCAGCTTGAGATTGATAGGCAAATGGTCAAGGAGCACCTGATTACTCTGAACGAGTTTAAATCTCCAGGGCCTGATGAGCTGCATCCTAGAGTAATAAAGGAACTGGCAGAAGAACTCTCAGAACCACTGTCTATTATCTTTGAGAAATCCTGGAGGACAGGTGAAGTGCCAGACGACTGGAGGAGGGCAAATGTTGTTCCCATCTTCAAAAAGGGCAAGAAGGAGGAACCTGGGAACTATAGGCCAGTCAGTCTGACATCAATCCCCGGGAAGATTTTGGAGCAGATTATAAAGAAGTCAGTCTGCAAGCACCTTGAAAACAATGCAGTGATTACTAGAAGCCAGCATGGATTTGTCAAGAACAAATCCTGTCAGACTAATCTGATCTCATTTTTTGATCGGGTAACCTCCCTTGTGGACTGTGGGAATGCTGTGGACATTATATACCTGGACTTCAGCAAAGCTTTCGACAAAGTGCCTCATGATATCCTGATTAGTAAGCTAGCTAAGAGTGGGCTAGATGGAACAACTATCAGGTGGATCCACAATTGGCTACAGAATCGGACTCAAAGAGTGCTTATCAATGGTTCCTTCTCAAACTGGGGAGAGGTAACGAGCGGGGTACCACAGGGCTCGGTCCTGGGCCCGGTGCTCTTCAACATTTTTATTAATGACTTGGATGAGGAGGTACAGGGAATGCTTATCAAATTTGCAGATGACACAAAGTTGGGTGGAACAGCTAATACTCTGGAAGACAGAAACAAAATTCAAAGTGACCTCGATAGGCTGGAGCGCTGGGCCGAAAACAACAGAATGAAATTTAATAGGGATAAATGCCAAGTGCTGCACCTAGGGAGAGGAAACCAAATGCAGAGTTACAGAATGGGGGACACTTGGCTCAACAATACTACAAGTGAGAAGGATCTTGGAATTGTGGTAGATCACAAACTGAATATGAGCCAGCAATGCGATGTGGCTGCAAAGAAGGCAAATGCAATTTTGGGCTGTATTAATAGAAGTATAGCTTCCAAATCGCGGGAAGTGATAATTCCCCTTTACTCGGCACTGGTTAGGCCTCATCTTGAGTACTGCGTCCAGTTCTGGGCACCTCACTTTAAGAAGGACATAGACAAACTGGAGAGGGTTCAGAGGAGGGCAACAAGGATGATAAAGGGACTGGAAACAAGGCCCTATGAGGAGAGACTGAAAGAACTGGGCATGTTTAGCCTTCAGAAGAGGAGACTGAGGGGAGATATGATCGCACTCTTCCAGTATTTGAAGGGATGTCACACAGAGGAGGGCAAAGATCTCTTCTCGTTCATCCCAGTTTGCAGGACACGGAATAATGGGCTCAAGTTACAGGAACCTAGATTCCACCTAAACATCAGGAAGAATTTCCTGACTGTCAGAGCAATAAGACAATGGAATCAACTACCTAGGGAGGTTGTGGGCTCTCCCACTCTGGAGGCATTCAAGGTGCAGCTGGACAGACATCTGTCAGAGATGCTTTGACCTAGATTCCTGCATTGAGCAGGGGGTTGGACTCGATGGCCTTGTAGGCCCCTTCCAACTCTACTTTTCTATGATTCTATGATTCTATGATTGGTGGGAGGTCTGAGGTTCAGGACAGATAGAAGGAAGTACTTCTTCACACAGTGCATAAACTATGAAATTCACTAGCACAAGATGTAGTGATGGCCATCAATTTGGATGGCTTTAAAAGGGGATTGAACAAATTCATGGAGGAGAAGGCTATCAGTGGCTACTAGTCCTGATTGGCTATACCCTACCTCCAGTATCAGAGGCAGTATGCCTATGTACTCTAGTTGCTGGGGACCATGGTCGGGAGGGTACTGTTGCACTCATGTCCTGCTTGCGGGATCCCATGGGCATCTGGGTGGCCACTGCTGGACTAGATGGACCCTTGGTCTGATCCAGCATGGCTCTTCTTATGTTTTTACATTCTTCTCCTTCCCCACAGCTCAGTTATTCTAAATGTATATTTGATATAAATTCTGAAACTGGTTCTCCACTTATATACACAGAGAAGTGTGTGTGTGTGTGTGTGTGTGTGTGTGAGAGAGAGAGAGAGAGAGAGAGAGAGAGAGAGAACCAGGTGTGAATGAGTTATAATCAATGGTGATATGGTATACCCTAATATTAACTTTTTAAATAGGTGTTTTGTAACGTATCTGTGATAGTAGGGTCTGATTTTTAGTATGTGACCCTGGTTTGAAGAATCCAAATTATGAAGTTCTCCCCATTCTCCTGTCACCTGTCTTTTTAGGTTTAGGTCTTTCTGCTATCTGCGATCTTCTTTCTCACCTGGACCTCCAGAAGACCCTAATCACCTTCATGAAATGAGATACATTTCCCCAGATATTAATACAACAAAATTCTAGAGCCATCTCTAGATGGGCAGCAGTTGTTGCCTCCACAGGAGATCACCGTTGGTGGGTCTAAGCAAGCAAATGGTGTATTTAGTTTCATGTTAGATCCCATTGTGATTATACTAATTTTCCAAATTGTAGTAGCACCAGTTTTGTTTGGAGTGATGTGCTGGATTAAATCCCTGGTACGGAGACATGGCAAATTGGAGGACTGCATTGGAGCAGGATACTTGTGTTTCTGATGTGGTGATGGTGTGGGTGAGACCCACACACCACCAATGGAGGGAAGTGTTGGCAAGCTGCTTGGTGCAGAGCATGCACAGACAACACCCCCCATATTTGGCAGAATATGGCACATTCGCTTTAAGAAACTCAGTCTTGAATGAAGCAAAGCAAGGCTTGGTGACATTACAGGACAATTTAGCAAGTGATTTTGCCATGAGGGCAACATACTCAGGTCCAGATTTAGCAACACCACCTAATCAAGCAGCACTTGATTAAGTGCCCCATAATTAGACTGAGTGGATCAGGAAGATATGCATGCACAGAGTGACTTCACTCCAGGTGTGACATAACCATTGACAGGGATTTCCCCAATTTTAAGCACTGCAGCTTTGGGCACAGCACTGGATTTCACCCATCCAGAGCTAGTCCTTTTGAGACCCCTGATGACTTTAGTAACAATTCTCCTTTCTTTTGCTTTTATAGTCCACAGCAGACCCAGAGCCTTTTGTCCCTTTGTAGTACAGGCAGTCCTCGAGTTAAGAACGTCCGACTAACCCATACTTAAGAACGGACTTCTGGGTTCCCCGGTGCTACATCATTTACATAGAGTACATAGCGTAGTATACTATGCAATTTATGTAATTTACGCAATTTGCGTAAATGCCAATTTTAACATATAGAACACTACGCTGTTCCGACTTACATACAAATTTGACTTAAAGACATTCTTAAGAACGGAACTCGTTTGTAATTTGGGGACTGCCTGTATTTGTTTAAACCCTATAGGAACCCCAGATGTCAGGTTCACATGGCAAGGTACCACTCTGCTGCTGAAATAATTTTGGTTGCATGACAAGCCCAGTTAGACCTGTTGGGGCCATTGGTTCTTGCTCTGCTGAAATCATCCTAAGCCATGTAACTCGGGGTTCTGTCCAAGCCTCATCAGACCCCTTTCCCTCAGAGCGCCCACTCTGGTCTCTCCATTCTAGCTGACGCAGTGACCCAAATGTAGCCTTGCCCAAGGCTTCCTTCTTTCCCTGAATCCAGGAATTTCCCTGCCCTCCAGCGCTGTCTTCAGGAATAATCCATTGGGATCACAGGAAAGGTCTCTTTCCACCCCATTCTATCTATTGGAGGGCCTTTCTCTACACATTGTAGCCTCCACCCCTGTAGCCACTTTCTTATTGTATTCTTGTGTGAGTGTGTGTAGAAATTCTGTCTATTTTTGGAAAGAGCTTTTGGGTCGGAATCCCTACCCCTTTGTGCTGCCTTGCCCTGGTCATCCAGTGGGAACGATTGTGACCTCCTTTGGTTCCTCTTTCCCATGGAGCCTTTTCTATTTTATCAGCAAGTCTCTGTGGTGGTTTGATAAACTATAAATGGTCCACAAGGAAGATTGTTGAAGGGAACTGGAGGAAATGAATACATGGCAAGTGCTGGAAATCGGAGTGCATGTGTGTGTTGGATATAGGTAACCCGAGTTCTGCTCTCCTCTTTTGTCACAGACAGTGACTGTACACAAGGACTAGCCTTGTTGCACCACCCACTGCTAAAGAGAAGCTTCTGTGAGCTCTTTTCATCCCCTGCTCTTGCAATCTCACCCCAGGATCTTTCTCTCTCCCCCCCCCCGCAGCATTAAGGTCCCCATGCTTAGCCTCGACATTCACAACTCCCTCAGTACCATTGTCCAACCCAGCTCAAGCCAGGTGCTCCACACACATCTATGGTCTAGTCTTCCATGCACTGCAGCACTTGGTTTAGCTGCTGAGCGGGCCTCTAAGCTAATTTCCCCATCACTTGAACCTGGTGCACGTGCATGGATGTCTATGTCACCCATTTTGCCTTTTATTTCATTCGCTTAATATGCATAGATTTGTTTGTAATATATGAACTGATTGAATCCATTCTAGATATATCTAGAGAGGGCCTTCTCAGAGGGGGCCTTCTCAGTGGTAGCCCCCTACTTCTGGAATGATCTCCCCAACAAGGCTTGCCTGGTGCCAACATTGTTATCTTTGTTTTCAATGCTGGTTAAGATCTCCTCCTTCTCTCAGGCATTTGGCAGCATATGATGCAGTTTTAATCAGGTCTTGATTTTTTCTTGTTATTTAAAATTGTTTTTAGATATGTGTGTGTCTCTCTCTGTGTTGTATGTTTATATGTTTGTATGTATATGGTTTTTATAATGTATTTTTTGGTTTTAATCTTTGTGAACCACCCAGAGAGCTTCGGCTATTGGACAGTATAGAAATGTAATAAATGAAATGAAATATAGTGCCTATTGTCACCCAGCTAACTGCCAAGAGTAATTACTGCGTAGATTCTTTATTGTTGTGTGTTCAACAACATTCCCATTTTTACAGAGACGTGAGTGTGTGTGTGTGCGTGTGTGTGTGCGTGCATGCGTGCGTGCGCGCTCATCATTGGGTCATCTCCACCAAGACGCACTATGATCAAAGTTCAAAGGTCCCTTAGATGGGTGTATCCTTGAACATGTGTACACTCATAAATGTGTCTGAAGAGGACATTCTGTAACAAATTATTTAGGTCATATTCTCTGCTGGCAAGCAATATATTAATTTTTTTAAAAAACGAATAAGCAATTGTGGTAGTTGCAAAAATGAAATGAATTATGAAAGGACCTGTTGGTAGGGAACAGAAACTGACTAGTTAAAAGGATAATTCAGGAATGCTGTGGCCATGGGAGAAAGGAACCAACTAATTAAAGAGCCAGTAGCCAAGAATCAGAATCCACTTCAAAAGAAAGGGCAAGCAGGAAATGACTAACATAATGTTCCTCATTATAATTTCACAACATCCATCCCTACAAGCATGATTCTAATATGTTTACTCAGAAATATGTCTTGTTCAAAGGTCCTGCTTAACCCGACGACCAGTCCTTTAATTAGACTGGTAGCTGGGTTAAACAGTACTTTTGAACAGGACATATTTGCGCATGTATGGTGAGATAAAGAAGAGCCGCACACACACAAAGGAACGATACCACGAGGTAGATGAATCAGGAAGGATGATAGATGTGATTCAGCCGGAAAGCAGAAGCATTTAAGCACCTGGGCGGGAACCCAGGTGCTTAAATGAGCCCTTCTTTGTGTCCCCGCCCTAGCCAAGCCATTGGCTTAGCAGCTGTGACCTAACCTGTCTTGTTACCTGACTCCTCTCTCCTCCCCCACGCGCAAACCTTCTCCCCGGCCCCAGGTAAGGGGCCATTGGAAGTCTGTTCTGACTAAACATATATTAGAATGCTGCTTGTAGGGATGGGTTTTGTGAAATTGTAATGGGGCACATAGTGCTTTATTATGTGATGTGTGGAACCACTGTTTTAATTCTGCTTTCAGATGATTGCAGAAGAGTAATGCCTTGACAATGCTAATGGGTCCAAGTATGGAAACAATCTAGGAATGAAACGACAGTAGCTGTAATTTGAAAAGACTGGCCTATGCATATTGAACATTACTAGGAGCTCAAATTGAGTAGTCAAAGTTAAAAAGTCACACTCCTTTGCAAAAGAACCCAGACATCTGGACTTTAATAAATTATAAAATTAAAGATTCTGATTTGTATATACATTTTAATATACAATTCATGGCTATTCATTGCAGCTGATTTTAAGGCATATGCATTGTATGTGAACGGCTGTGCCATACGAACATAGCTAATACTGTGCATTGTAGGTGAGTAAATAAAGTAGTAAATGCATTATATAATAAAAGTAAATCACAAATACCCTTTGAGTACTGGGTAAAGCACCATTGAGAGGCATTCTAAGGGTCTTTCACATAACTGTTGGGCATATTGGAAAGTGCTTAAAAATATTGCACATGCTGACTTCCTTCTCTTGGGCAATTGGTAATGTGCACCCACCACCGCAGACGGGATCCAGCTTTTGTCTGACTCCAAACAGACTTTTTCTAGTATTTCCTAATGCATGTTGAAAGTGGAATCTGGCACATATCCACTTATGCATTTGACTGGCCTCAATAAGGTGCCAGTATGCACAAGATTTTCAAGTAGCCATCACGTGTTGGATGGTCATGATAGGAGAGACCCTAATTTGATACAATGGATGCTCGGCTATTGAATAGAAGTGTTAACCTGGTAGTAGATAAAGTTCCACAGTGAAATAAAGAACTTAGTCCTGAAAACTCTTGTACATGGATCAGTATTCAGTATTGCCAGAGATCCTAAGGGATGAAATGATAACGATGTGGTGCCAAAGGCAATACAGCTGCAGTGAGGCTTTTCTTTTCCAGATTGCCACAGAAATAGAGAAAATATCAGGGACGGCAATAATTTGGATAAAATGTGCATACTGGGGCAGTTGGATAAACTTTCAGCTGACCAGAAAAATACCCTGGCTTGCTCATTTATGATCTTGAACTGCAGCTTGAGTTGCGGGAGTCAGCCACTGAAGCCGAAGGCGGGAACCCAGGAGCTTAAGTAAGCTCTTACCTGTGTCCCCACCCTTTTGAGCCATTGGCTTGTTTCTAGTGACCCACCTGACCAGCTGCCTGCCTCCTCTCTCCTCCCCCACGCGCAAGCCTTCTCCCTGGCCCCAGGTGAGGGGCCATTGGAAGTTCTTTGTTAGTCTTTAAGGTGTCACAAGACTCTTTGTTGATTTTTTGCTCATGTTTACAGATCAAGTTGTTGTTACAGGCATAGAAGCAGGGGCTATTGAGAAAGAGAGGAGGGCAATTCTAGTTGAATGATTCATCTATACAAGTATTCTCAGAATCAAAACCATCATGCTTAAAATTAGGATTCCTTGATAGAGCACCGATAATCTTTCATTTGTGGATTGTGACCAGGCAACTGCTTCTGAAATATCAGAAGTCCCTGTGAGAAAATCTGTCATATTGTACCACCACAGACATAGCTATACTTTAATGAAAAAGGTTGTAGTAAACAGGATACTGACTAAATTTAGTTACGTATATAGGTGCACAATGAAAAAGAAGGCATTGCATGCTTCACAATACAATAAACAAACCACTTGTTCAGGTTTCAGAGAACAATAAGGATTGCAGTTATTCTAGCACAAAAGAAACCAAGAAGCAGACTAGGTCAGGCATCAGGCAGTTGATTCCATTTCTGGTATGTATGTTTAGACATATGAATTGCTAAGCAGTTCCCCTTCACTTGTACTGTCAACAATACTGGTTCATGAGAGACAGCAGTCACTTCTTTATGAAAAGTAAATAGTAAACAGCTCAAAGAAAAGGGATTTTGTTTGGTCAGGATAAAATTCTCTGCTCATACCAAATATACAGCAGATGGAGAAGTGGGGGGGGGGGAAGAGGCGAGGAGGAAGATTAACTGTGTGTTCCACAGAAGAAATAATAAATTTGCATTTTAATTTTCCAGCTACGGGAACTCTTGCCAGTTTATGGTTAAGCACATTTCTAGTCATTTAGCAGGAGATGTGCTTCAATCTGTTAGTGTGTGGTTGGTAGCACTGTAGTAGGCCTTGTATACAGTTGCAGCCATTTCTTTCTGCTGGGCAGGCAGTCTCCCATGACTTCAAAGGCAGGACAACACGGAGGAATGTAACAGCTGCAGCTTTTCACATCATGGAGACTCATTGATGGGAAAAACTGCACTGCTCACTGTTCTTACCACTCATGCAACTTTGGAAGGCACAGAAACCTGACAGAAAAATGAACAGGACCACCTTCTACTGCTGTATCATGGAGGGTTGTGGTGCTATGATATCTTTAGATCAGTTCCAGGTTGTAGAAGCAGAATGCAGAGTCATAGAAACATGGAATTTTAGAGTTTTCTGCATACTGTCTTGCAGAAAAGAAGCAAATCCATGTCTTTCAGATGAGATTGACAGTTCCAGATGGCTAGGCATATGGTCTGGAGATGTTTACTTTTTACTGCATATTTTCATACATTCTGCTATGATACTAGTATGCATTTGAATTTTACTATCCTCATTCACTGGACAATCCATCCCAATCCAGCCATTTAGATCTATATGTACAGAAGTAGGCTTATGCGTAAGCAGCTGTTACATGTGCAAATGTGGAGCCCCACCCACATTGCCATGCTCATTTGAGCATCATTCACATGGCTGGATGTGTCTTTTGATGTATAATGGAATACCCATCCCGTCCAGCCAACACCAGTAGTTGTTGCATCATGTGACTAGAATTGGCTCAGGACAAATACATGTTAGAGGAAGTCATTTTGATCAAATGTGAAGTCAATCCTATATTGTATGCCATGACTATTACAGCATGCCAAATTCAATTTCCAGTGGATATAAAAGAGTGACATAGCTAATTATGTGATACCAAATTGGTTTCATTGGATCTGGTTCACTGGAAGCAAATAATATTTATTTAAAGTATTTTTATCCTGTCCCTCAGTCAAAAAGGCTCCTGAAGCAGTTTACATGCAATCAGTAAAAGAAGACAGTCTATAAAGTTAGTCGTTGTATACCAATCACAAGGTGTCAAGAAACCTTGGATTGCTTAATAAATTGCCATTGAAAGCTGTGGTCTTGTAGTAATATGGAGCTCCTCTTTAGCTAGATTTTGAGGTCTTGTGCTAATATGGAGCTCCTCTTTAGTTAGATTCTAAGATCTCATTCTGATATAGAGCTCCTTTTTAGTTAGATCCTGAGGTGTTGTACTGATATGGAGCTCCTCTTTAGTTAGATTTTGAGGGCAACAACTGCATCAAGAACTTTGCAGTCGCTGCAGAGCCTTCATGTCTTAGGCAAGTTATGAAGAGGCTCTGCTAAAACTGGTTGTCAGGGCACAAAGATTATTTTTTAAACAACACAAAACAAAACAAAACACAATACATTAGCTGGCTTTTCAGTTCATGCAGAGCCTCACCTATCCAATAGTATCCAAAGTGTATTTCTGTGCTCAGCAGTTTTCCCAGCAGCCACCAGATATGTTGTTAAAATAGAGGTTTTAGCTAGGATTCTGATCCATTACCATTGTCAATTTAAACTGATGGGAAAGCTTTAATTGTTTTCAACCCTGGCTCAAGCTTTAAGTCCATATTGACTCATAAATGAAGATGGATAATTTTGAATTATATCATGCTTGATGGCCAAGATGTAGTCCCAAACACACTTACTAAGCGGTAAGTCCCACTGGTGGTGCTGTTTACTCACAAGTAAGTCCCACTGGTGGTTTACTGGTGAGTAAACAGGGTTAGGATCTAGCTGTACATTTGTCTATGAAGAAAATGAGTAGCAAAAAACTATGACGCTGCTGACATCCAGGCAAGCTTTCAGAAAGTGCTGTGTGCAATGAAACCAGTACTCAAAGGGTTGTCAAACTATACATTGCTAAGATCTAAGCAAATTCAGTACTGTGTATACATATATATGCATAATGACATGTGTTTGCTTCTGCTACCATATAGCTGTCCTAATTAACTGTTGATAATACACTTTGTTCACTACCAAAATGACATAACATTGCACTGTAGAAAATGTAATAAACAAAAACTACATTTTCTTCACGAAAAAGCACCAACTGAAATGAAAGGGAAATCCAGTCATTTAAATTAACCAAAATGTGAACAAAAGTTGGGAGAAATGATCTACACTGTCCAAATACTGAATAATTGCATTGCAAGCATTTAATATTACAAAATGCAGATATCTGAAAACAAACAAATATATTGAAATTGGTGATGATTTGGGCAATCCATCCAATGAGTTAGTATATTAATTTTAATTTCAAATATTTTCCAAGAATGCTATTATCTGATTTCTGGGAGAATACACACAGATACACACACACACCCCTCCAAGCTGATGTTGATGAACAGGAGCCTTTATTTTAGAATTAAGTGTTAAAGTTTAGTATGTCGCTTGTCTATCTGAAGCTGATGGGGCAAGTATATTCATGATTAAGGCTGTGCTATCTCTTAAACGTGATAAAAAGGAAGCAGATACAGTGATGCTTTTTACTGGAGCAACTTCCAACACTTGTGTGTAAACATTTCTTTTGCAAGAATGATAATGTTAAAAGTTACTTTGATCTGACTTGTACATAGTAGCATAATGGGTTTTTTGGGATCTCTTATACAACCTCTGATTAGAACACTGCCTCCCCAGCTAGATTTTGTACAGTAAGTAGCATCACCTCTTACCTACTTTGTTTTGCAAGTGGTTAACACAAAGCACATATTTGTGCTTGATTCCTGAAACAGGGTCTAAATTAGCTCTTTGATGTTGCAGTGGTACTCTTTGTTGCTGCCTGAGTATGGGAGTAGCACCTTTGAATTCAATGGAAAGATAGGCATGATTGCCACACTGGATTCCTTCTGGCACACTGACTTTGAAATAAGTTCCACCAAAGAACTGGACTTATTTACAAATACAGTAATACCTTGGATTGCAAGTAACTTGGTCTGAGAGCGTTTTGCAAGACAAGCAATTTTTTTAAAATAAATTTTGACTTGATAAACAAGCGACGTCTAGCAATACAAGGTAGGGATGTAACTGCTCGCCTCAAGCGGGCGTAGCGGGCTGAAATCGGCCCTGCTCACGCCCGCCAGAGACTCGCTTTGATATAAGAGTGCTTTGGATTACATGCACGGTTCCGGAATGAATTATGCTTGCAATCCAAGGTATTACTGATTTTTAGCACTTGTTTTTAGCAAAGTGTTTTTAGCACTTTAGTGTTAAAAAAAAAAAGCAGACATATGCTTCCTTGAAGCAGAGGTTCTATAGGCCTCTAAACATTACTGAGGATTTTAGAACCTCTTGTCAATTATACTGAGTGTATCCCAGTAACATTCCATTGGACTCAAGCATACACACTGAGGGAGCAAGAGAGCCCACACAAAATAAGAACCCAGTTGACCTTGGCTACGTAGCAGTGAAACCTATGAGGATATTGCACTAGTTTCTGTGGCAACTTGTAACCCTAGCCGTTATTACAATATTTATATTAACCTTAATTAAATAACCTTAAATTTCCATTTGTTTTTGCAGGCTATAGCATTTCGCATTCCTGCCATAGCACCACTATTTGTATTTAGTCTCTATGGTAACGTGGGCATTACTGCACTATTGGTAACATCTCTATAAGAGAGGAAAAAAATATATATTTGTTGTTAAAGTCCCATTTTAATGTAATTTCCTGAGCATCTCTTTTTTCCTTTTTTCAGCAATCAGCTCCTGAATTCTTTGGTTGTTTGTCCTTTCGTAAGGTGGTCTCCTCCTCAAGATAATGTTGTGCTGTCGTACATCATTTTCAAGCCCATGAATTTTATATGGAACATCCACTGCGTTACCTCCTGGCCGATCTACAGTTGCATTGGAACTGGTGATGTTCGCCTTGGAAACAAATGGTGGACCTGCAGTAGTATGTGGGATGCGAACTTGAACAGATGTTGTAAGTGCGGGGGTGATATCCTCTTCAATATCATTAACTTTACTATGGTTGGATCTTGTTGAGTTACTTCCTGTTTTGTTACTGTACTTATTACAAGAACTGCAACACAGTTTATTGTAACCAGGAATTGCACAGTACCGATAGAGAACTTCCATGCGACAAAACATTGACTTGTCTCCTTGGCAATGTTCTGCTGGAAGAGAAAAATAGAATTATGTGTATACTATAAACTAAAGACAGAATCAAGCAAACTTGGACTTTGAGCCTCTTGTATGCAATAATATGAAACATAATATAGGCCCTTAACTGAAGCTATTTCACACTTCTTGGAATGATAAAAATTTTCAAATCAAAATTTTACATACTGTTCCAACTTTCAGTGACCAAACTGCATAATCCCTGAATCATGTGGGTTCGAAGCTCCTTGGCTTCCAACTCATACATTATGGCTATGTGGGATCCAACTGGAACTGTTCTTGTGAGGCTGTGACTCCATGTGGTGTCTGTGAGAAGCACTAACTACCGTATATGAAACACCATAATCCATTATTATTACCTTTCCTTGTACACTTGTGCAAGCAGCTGCCACGGAGCGTGAAAATTCCATGAAGTCCAAATGATTGATGTTGTGAACATCTTTCATACATTACATGTGTTGAATGGATCCATCACCACATAGAAGCAATTCCAGTGGCTTCTCACTTGGTATCCACAATATTGAAACCCTGACCCTGAATAGTGAGCTTCAGTTCACCCAGCTGATCCATTAAGTTGGGGAATTCAAAGACAGTGAGTAAAGATATATTGCTGGCCATTACAGTCTGATGTGCCTTAGCCATGGACTGGAACAGAAATGGTTCCCAGATAACTTTGAATGAGTGTTGATTGCACCCTTGCTGTTAATCTAATCACAAGAAGAGTAACTTTTACATGAGTACATTGGCACCCGACAATGGATCACACACACTAGCATACTTGGTAAATTGACCATAAAAGGTGTTACTGTTTGTGCGACTCCTTAGTATTCAAACATGGGACCCGCACCGCAACAAATATTGCAGCGTGGAGTGCTCTTGTTCCAGATACTCCGTTCCATTTCCCCTCCCACCTGTTTTTCCCCCCAGTCAGCATTATGTGGCCACTGAGCATGCTTAGTCTTCATTGGGCTGTTTTTGGGGTTCCCCCCACTTAGGGGTTTCCCCTTGAATATTCTGTGTGCATGATGCCATGAGAAATGAGATTGCTATTTGTATATATGATCTGACATGAGAAGAACCTGCCATATTAGCAGCAAACAGGATGTGTTCTCCCACACATACATAGCTTGTATGTTTCTGCCTTCTGCTTCTGTCATTATATTATATCGTAATCCAAACAATATGGTCTTTTAGATGCTAAGTATGGAGGATGTTGTATCAGGGGAATGAGCGAGTCCAACCTCAGATTATTTTCAGCCTAACTGCAACTATAACCCTTGTGTATCATTCAGGCCTCACTGTTTCTATAGGTCATTGAGGCATTATTTAGTAGCCTTCAGTTCATCCACACTTTGTTCATTGTGCCACTATCAGAATAACAGGAACTTGTTAAATGTAAGAAGCAAAGCAATTTCAAAACCTGGTAATCTCAGTCCCTATGGGGTAGTCTGCAATAGGGTTGAAATACCCATAACTTTAAAACCACTCAAATAAACTCTTCTTGTGAAGGAAACTGAAGGAAGCTTAGCAAGAATAAGGCTTTTGTTTAGTGCAGTATAGAGTTTTCTATTGTCTTCAATTTGTAAAGTCTGAAATCCACAGTAATACACATAGAGTCATGAGTATGCTACATTAATGCAATATACCATGGCTAATCTGCATTAGTAAGTGGGAATCAAATACTTCCCTTGCTAAGTAACTGAAGAGATACAATTTACCACAGCAAATGTACTCAGTCAAGTTCCAACTTCAAATTGAGGTAAAACAAAAGAAGTTGCAAAAGTGCAATGGATATTTTCCTTTTATTTAGATGAAGTATAAATCCACATCTAAGGGTCTCTTCCTATGTTGCACACATCCATGTTAAAATTTATTTATTTATTTATTTGTTGTATTTTTGGATCGCCCATCTGGCTGGCAAACCAGTCACTCTGGGCGATGTACAACATAATAAAATACATTTAAAATACATGATATAAAATATATTTAAAACAGTATAAAACAGTATAACTTTTAAAATCTTAACCCACCCCATATTCTCGCCTGAATAACCATGTTTTTAGTGAGCGGCGGAAGCTCAACAGAGAGGGGGCATCGCGGATGTCACTAGGGAGGGAGTTCCACAGTATGGGGGCCGCCACAGAAAAGGCCCTCTTCCTAGTCCCCACCAGTCTAGCTGCTCTGGCTGAAGGGACAAGGAGAAGGCCGTCTGTGGCAGATCTCGTTGAGCGGCCTACTTGGTGTTCTTGGAGACACTCCTTGAGATAAACTGGACCGGAGCTGTATAGGGTTTTAAAGGTCAAAACCAACACCTTGAATTCGGCTCGGCAAGCAACTGGTAGCCAGTGTAGCTCCTTGAGCACTGGTGTGATGTGATCCTGCCGGCGGCTGCCTTTAACCAGGCGAGCCGCCGCATTCTGTACCAGCTGTAGCTTCCGAACCGTCTTCAAGGGTAACCCCACGTAGAGCGCATTACAGTAGTCTAGGCAAGAGGAGACCAAGGCATGAACCACTGATGGGAGCAGGTGATTAGGAAGGTAGGGGCGCAGCTGCCGTATCAGATGGAGTTGATACAGCGCCGCCCGGCTCACAGCTGCCACTTGAGCCTCCATGGACAGCTGAGAGTCTAGAATGACCCCCAAGCTGCGGACCTGGTCCTTCAGGGGTAGATGTACCCCATTCAGCACCAGGTCAACATCCCCTAGCCTCCCCTTGTCCCCCACCAGAAGTACCTCGGTCTTGTCGGGGTTCAGCTTCAGCATGTTCCTTCCCATCCAGCCACCCACTGACTCCAGGCACTTGGACAGGGTCTCAACAGCCAACCTCGGTGAGGACTTGAAAGAGAGGTAGAGCTGCGTGTCATCCGCATACTGATGACACTGCACCCCAAACCTTCTGATGATAGCTCCCAGCGGCTTTAGGTAGATGTTAAATAACATTGGGGAGAGGATGGAACCCTGCGGCACCCCACAAGTGAGCGGCCGAGGGTCTGAAGCCTCCTCCCCAAGAACTACCCTCTGGTACCTTCCAGAGAGGGAAGGACCGGAACCACTGCAATACAGTGCCTCCTATGCCCAACCCCTCCAGGCGGTCCAGGAGGATACCGTGGTCAACGGTATCAAAACCTGCTGAGAGATCGAGGAGGACTAGAAAGGAGCATTCGCCCCTATCCAAAGCCCTCCTCATATCATCCACCAAGGCGACCAAGGCCGTCTCTGTCCCATGTCCAGACCTGAAGCCCGACTGGCATGGATCTAAATAATCGGCTTCATCCAAGTGTGCCTTCAACTGAGCCCCCACAACTCGCTCAATCACCTTGCCCAGAAATGGCAAATTGGAGACTGGGCGGAAGTTGTTCAGATCTTGGGGATCCAAGGAGGGCGTCTTCAGAAGCGGTCTTATTACTGCCTCCTTGAGGGCTGGTGGCATCACTCCTTCCTCGAGGGAGGCATTCACCACCGCCCTGATCCCCTCACCCAGTCTCTTCCTGCAGCTCATAATGAGCCAGGGCGGGCAAGGATCGAGCAAGCAGGTGGTCGGCCTCACAGATGAGAGCACCTTCACCTTGTCCACTTCATCAGAAGGAAGAGGCTGGAACCGATCCCACAAAACCGGTCTGCCATTGGCCTCCTCCCGCTCACTCCCTGTATCCACGACGCACGAAATCCCACTCCTAATCCGATCGATTTTATCTGCAAAGTGCTTTGCTAAAGCCTCACAGGAGGCTTTATACTGTTCCATCGGGTCCGGAGTGACTGGACCGACCAGACTCCGGACCACTTGGAACAGCCTGCTGGGGCAGCACTCCACATACGCAATGGAGGCAGCATAGAAATTCGTTTTTGCTGCCTTCACCGCCACCCGGTAGGCTGAAGATGCAGCTCTAACCCGTGTTCGATCGTCTTCGGAGCGAGATTTAAGCCATTGGCGCTCTAGCCTTCTCACCTCTCGTTTCAGAACTCGCAGCAAAGGAGTGAACCATGGTGCCGTGCGAGCTCTGTTTAGGCGAAGAGGGCACTTCGGGGCTACTCGGTCTAATGCCCTGGTGATTGCAGCATTCCAGTCGTCCACCAGGGTCTCGACCGAGCTACCGTTTGTGTGCTCCAATTCCCCAAGCGCGTTCAGGAATCCATCCGGATGTATGCAAAAGATGTATGCAAGAGAGGATAACACATGTATTCATTTTCCAGAAGAATTGAATGTTTACAAAAGTCACAGAGTGCAATTCTGCTTTGGAAAACAGACATGTATATTATCCTGCCTGCATTACATTTGTGCACTTATCTAAAAATATGGATGTGCATAATCATGCCTTCAAAATGGAATGGCTTGGATTGGAGTCAGGATTCATCTTCTGTGGATGGAAGGGCTCCACTCACAGAAGGCGCCTCTGCCTAATTTTGGGGGTTCTCTCTCCCTCCCACACTGCAGTTCACCCCATTCAGCAGGGTCCACCCCATTCAGCAGTATTTTCAGGGGGGCGGGGCTGCAGTGGGGAGGAGTGGGTGGGGAAGTCTGCTTCCACTAGCCAAGTTGCACGTGCCTAAATCTAGATCCAACCCATATCATTGACAAGCTTTAAAAGAAAATAACGTAGACATGCACATGCCAACTATTCCTAGGAAGAACATGCTGAGGAAGAGAGAAGTCAGCTTAAAACTCTGGATTCCTATTGAGAGATTGGGAGAGTCAAAGCTGCATGCAGCACTGGGAGACCTATCGTTTGTAGCTTGAATCCAGCTATCAGTTAAGCATGAGTCCCAATTGTAAGGGAAGGAAAGCATCCATATTGTTGCAATCTGGTGATAATATTAAATTGGATGCACACTTCTATACTTCCAATATTTCATTTAATTCATTATACATCTGTCTGCAACTTGGCTATCTTTTTGTGTTTTTAATGATACACTTCATTAGTTTACTAAGAAAATGGTCTTATAGTCCAATCCTATCCTTGCCATTTTGTGAACAGGAACAGCTCCAGACTTTATACAGCAATTGTATTTGCTGTAGATATATTGGTGTAATATCAGTATTTCCTGCACCAATCATATAAAGCATGAACAGCAGACAGGTGCCCCTTGTACACATGAGGAATGGGCACTGAGGTCCAATCCAGGCTCCCAGTGCATGTACATATACAGTACATACAGTTTAAAAATAGATGCCTGTCATTCACCATTTATGTGTTTACTGCTGTTTATCTTACCATAAGATAAGGCAAGGCAGCTGCATTAGGAAGCAGATTTAGACTGTTAAGTGAAGGGCGAATTTTACTCATGGAGTACAATCTGCTAAGAAATTTTCCAGTGCACAACCAACTGAAAGCAGTGGGAGCCATGGATGAGGATCTTGTTCATTTCAATGAAGCTTTCACAGGTGAGCTTCCCAGTGGATATACCCCATCTTAATTACCAGGAGGAGAGTGCCATGCAAACATCCTTGCTAAGTAAAGTGTGGAGCTTCTCTATGGCTCTGAATATATATTACGTGCAAACATGATGTAACAGTAGCTCAAAAGGGAAAGCTTCTTCAAGTGTTGGCAATTGGGAGAGTAGAAGCAGCAGATCTTGTGTGTGTGTGTGTGTGTGTGTGTGAGGGAGGGAGGAAGGAAGGAAGGAAGGAAGGAAGGGAGGGAGGGAGGGAGGGAGAAACCATTTCCCCAGCTGTCACTTCCCCCCTCCAAATCCCTCCTCCAGCAGTGTTTGCCCTCATGAGGTTTCAAATGCATGTTTGCAAGCGTTCTTAGGAAAGGGCGCAGCCAACCATGACGTTATGACAGCCTTACAAGGCTATTAGAACAGCACTGCGGGCAGATATGGCAGCATGAGCATCAGTGGTGTCAGGCTTTCAACCACATTGCAACATATATAGCATCACCTGATCAAATTCAAAAGCATTCATTGATTTTAGAAAGGATACATGATGTCTCTTTACTCATCCGCTACTTAAATAAAATAGGGCATGAGCAAATATTGCTCATGAGTGTTTAATTGGCAAACATATCAGTCTAGCATATGCTAATATTTCTGAAAATTTAGCATAGATTGGCAAAGGTAGAAAATATCTTTAAATTAGCCACTTTATGCATGGACTATCAATCCTTTCGGGAGAAATAAAAAATTCTTCTGTTACTAAACAGTGTTAACTTGTCAGTTCATTATGAAATCTAAGGGGGAAAAAAACTTCCCTAGAATTCTCTAAAGCTAAACATGTCTACTTTTTATATAACAACCCCCCCTATAACTCTAAAAAAAAATGATAGGATTAGAATATATACATTTATAAGATGGCTAAATATTTGGTACATATTTTTCAAACTGATACTTAAACTAAGAATGTTTTTGGCTGTTCAATATAAGAACCAGTTGAAGCATCTTTAGAAAAATGCCTTATTTTTCAGCAGTAAAATGATATCAACCCCTGAAACATGTAGATCAAATATAGAGTCATGTGAAATTGACTCTTGTGATACAATTAAAATATGCTCCATTCATGATTATGTTTTATATAAAGAAATCTTCTAATCCTTCCATAGTGACAGATTCCAGAGGGGCAGGCATGATAGTCTGTTGCAGCAAAAACAACAAAGAGTCTTGTGGGACCTTGAGGGCTAGCAGATTTATTTTAGCATAAGCTTTTGTAGACTGCAAGCCATCTGTATCCACAAAATGATAACAGTGCAATCCTATACACACTTACCTTGGAGTAAGTCCAGTGGAAATCAGTAGGGCTTACTTCTGAGTAGACATGTATAGGATTGTAAACCTGTTCACCTTTAAGGTGCACAAAGTTATTTGTTGTTTCTCTTGAACTTGTAACTTCTATATATCAGAATAAATTTATGTTGTTTCCCTAAAGCAAAACCGCCAGACCTGCTGAACTTTCATCTTATTTTATTTTGCAGTATGCATGACAAACTGGAAGTATGTCTTCAACTCAGCAGTAAGAAAAAAATAGTAATTTGCACAGTCACTTTGGTACACATTTCAACTGGCCTCATAAAAAATATTGAACAGCAAACTGAATTGGCACATCTTTAATATTATGCTAAATACATACAAAACACTAATAAAATATCCCTGATAAACCAAAGTGCATATAGATCTAGTGCACAATGCCCAGATACCTTATTGCACCATTCTGTATAGCCACCCAGATTTTGAAACATCACTTAACAGTTGTCTATTTAAAGGTAACTAACAGTCATGAATAAATTGATAACAGTTAAACACCAATTATTTTACATAACAGTATTTAGTGCCAGATAACGTGTCTTTGCTTTTTACGTTGCCATGTATAATTACTAACATGTTGCAGCAGGAAATCATCATAGTAACAGCAAAATTTAAATATGTGATCACATGATAATGACAATTTTGAAGTGCTACATTGTTATAGATCTACAGGGCCACCTTCCTAAGGGATATAATTTGGTGGAGAATGGAAGCAAGCAATTTGCTATGGTACTCAGGGACTAATATGCTTCTGTTATTTCATGTGATATAAGTGGTTTTATGGACAGTAAGTTATAATCTTCAACACAAACATATGTTGAAGCAACAAATTGCAATTAAACAGGAGAGGTTTGGTAACGGACCTTTTCTCTAGTTTGATAATGACCTTTCCCCTTCTCATACATGGACTGTGCAAACTTCCTTCCAGTGTTTTATCATTCAAGTAAAAACACTGTACATGAATATCAATTCATGATTCCAGTGCACTGTTTATATTTAAAGCTGGAACTGGTGGTTAATGCCAATGCAATTAAAGTTTAAGGCATTTTTCTAAACATAGTTTCTTACTCCCTAAGCAAAATAAAACAAAGCAATAAAAATTGAGGTAATTCTGTAGTTGTTCACGCTGTTATGTTTGCCAGTTGACACACATTTATAGATCACATACATACACACGCACACACACACACACACACACAACTGAACCAGTCAAGTCAAACATGCAAATGGTGAAAAAAGACTGATGGATGCAATGATGTATAAAGAGTTCACTGTTGAGCAACTTTTGACATTGCACAGTATGACAATGTCATATTGTCTCAACAATATTAAAATACAGCACACCACAACCTGTAGTATAGACCACATGTTTTTGCCATATTGTTTTTCTGTTTGCTTTTTAAAAAGAAAAGAAAAGAAAGGGAACATAAGGAATATTCTGGCAAAATTGTGTGAAGAAACTCTTGCTGGTTTTGAAAAGAAATAAATATAGGTAAACAAGCTACAATAAAAACATAGTACAGTAGCAGCATTTTATGGGAATATAAAGAGTCTCATCCACCTGTAGTAATAAGGTTTTTCATAATAACAAACACAAAATTTTAAAGCCAGGAATTATAAAATTGTGAAGCATGAGTTTCGAAGCAATGAGACTGTAAAGAAAGATGGAATGAGTGCTTTCATTTTGTTTGACTACCCTGCAAAAACACTGAAGCTAACCTGTTGTGGGATAGAGGATCTTAAGACAAAAGGAGAACTTTAGCACTACAAGGTGTCATTATTGTGATGTGATCACATTCACAATAAGTTCTCGGTTTCACCAGCAAACTGAAATCATGAGCCAGTTAAGAGCCTTTTTTCACCATCACCAATCAACAAGCAAACTGATACCAGTTCACTTTTTTGGAGGACTTGCAACACACTGTAGATATGCTACTTCACACATCCAACTCCTTCATGATCTCCACTGCAGCAAGTGCTACTCAATCACCAGAGAAGAAAGACACTGTGCACCAAGGGCCCAGCGTAGGAGAAAAAAAGATTCAGCCCAAGATAAAACTTGGCAAATTCAAGGAAATTTTCCATATAGGAAGAAGAACAGAGCAGAAGGCAAAGTCCACATTTGATGTGGCATGCATTTAAGAGCAAAGGCAGAGTTATAAATTGGTCTTTTACTTGAAGATATTTTCTGGATAGGATAATCTGGGTCTGGTCTTGACAGCCATTGTATCATGTACGTCTTCTTTGAAGTATCTGATGAATTTTCTGAAAGAGAAAAGGCATAGTGAGCAGGAAGAGGAAAAATATAAGCACATTTGTATCTTCTTAATGCACCATTTAAAATATTCGGTTGAGTTAACAGAATTAACAGCTACGATTCTAATCATGGGTCTTTTAAAAAGCCACCACTACTTTAGAAAAACAGCACTATATTCTTAGCTTTAAAGAATTTAACAGTTTGGGCACCTCTGTTCAAATTCATCATCTGTTGAAATGCCTCCAGAAAGGCCCAAACAAATACTTTTATACAATCATCCTGCCATCTTAGTATTTCTTCACACATAATGGTTGGTTAAAAACCTAAAGATTTTAAAGTGTTTGAATGTATACAGTCATGCCTTGGATTGAGAGCATAATTCGTTCCGGAAAGGTGCTTGTATGTAATCCAAAACACTCTTATATCAAAATGAAATCCCCCCAAAAAAATTTGTACAGAGATTTTTAATTTAAGCCGTACTACAGTACTTGTATTGCAAGACGACGCTTGTATATCAAGCTAAAAAAAAAATTAAATAAATATTTAAAATTTTGCTTGTCTTGCAAAACGCTCTCAAACCAAGTTACTTGTAATCCAAGGTATTACTGTACTACTCCATGAAAGGTACACTCATCAGAGAGCCAGAATTGTTTGTATGTGGCTCCCTATGCACCATAGCCATGGTGGCAAGCCTGGGGTTATTCCTGTGTAATATGTGCAGTTGTTCTAAGAGTGCCAACCACAGGAGATTATTACCTTTCCTTGTACCATATCAGGTAAACAAACATCTCATTGAGTGGAAAAACAGGAGTGGAGAAAAGTAAAATGGGAAAGGCCTGTGTAAAATTCAATAATCCAATTTCCATTGCCAACGCTTCCAAAAAGCATTTTGTGTCATAGATAACTCATTGACAAAGTTGAGCTACTGCTGAGATCAACACCTCAGTTCCCAGGAGTGACCCTTATTGTTCCGCTTTTGGCTTTCATTATTATAATACATTTGTCTGACTACAAGGGAGAAAAGCCAACATCTTTTCCAATAAGAGCAAAGCCAGACTAGCAGTCACTACCAAATTTAATTGTAGTGATGTCTCACATTTCACAAAACATCCTCCCCGCCCCCCCAACAAAAAGTTTAAAAAAAGAAAAAAAAGTGGTTAATACTCACTGGGACATAAAGATAGTTTGCATAGCCTTATTGTTTCTGGCTTATCTTCTTTACAAAAGCCAACAACATTTTCTCTTGTCCTGCACAGAACTTGCCTCTCTTGCGTACCATTACCACAAGTTACAGAACACTGGAGAGAAAAGAGAAACTGGGTTTCAACTTCTCTTTTTCAGATTTATTTGCAGCTGGTATATATTACAGATAATATGATTTTTGTGAACGCAATTATTTACTGTTACTTACTGCTGTTCATCATCATTGACATTATTACTCCATTACAACCAGGAGCCCTGAACCAGTAGGGAATCCTTACCATTACAGAACTGACTTCCACTGGCCCCTCATCTGGGGCCGGGGAGAAGATTTGCAAGTGGGGGAGGAGAGAGGAGTTAGGTAACAGGTCAGGTTGGTCACAGGTACTGAGCCAATGGCTCAACTAGAGTGGGGACACAGGAAAGGGCTTATTTAGGCACCTTGGTTCCCGCCCACGGTCTCTTTTTGCTGCTGTTTTCCGGCTGACTACACATCGTCCTCCCTGATCCCTCTTCCTCGTGGTGCCTCGTCCTCATGGTATCGTTCCTTTTGTGTATGCGTGCGTGTGTGTGCGTGTGTTCCAATCGAAGAGGGGGGTGCTGTGATTGTGCTTACTTCCAATTTATTTAAAAGTATGATTGGGGCTCAGCTGTTTTAAGTTATTTAAGAGGATCGGGGGACTTCATTTTCGCCCCCATTTCAACTGGGGCTCAGCTGTTTACCGGGCCCAGGGCTCTGCAGTTAGTTTTAAAAGTTTTAGTTTTAAAAGTTTAGTTACCTGAGGGTGACTGGTGTGGTGGCTGCTCAGTTTTGGCTCCCCCCCTCCGCACGGAGGCTTGATGTCCGCTACAGCGGCCACCCCTCAGCTGTTGGCAGCCCCTCTCCCTGCCTTTCAAGGCGCCGCTTCGGTTGAGCAGCGCTGGCTGCCGCGGCGCCACATGGATGGTCGCCCTTTGTTGTACCTGGGCTGAGGAAAATCCCCTCCCCCCCCGCGCCGAACAGCTGTTTGGATATCGGCTCTCAGCTGTTGGCGGCTGCTCGCCCTTTTGCAGTGGGGCTTGCTGCGGCTGGGATGAGCAGCGTTAATAGAGTGGCCGCCTTTTAGCTGTTGGCGGCCGCTCGTCTTTTTGCCGGGGCTTGCTGCGGCTGCGACGAGCAGCTGATCATTGTAGCGCGGCCGGGCTATGTTGCCGGAAATTGGCTGGGGCTTGCTGCGGCGTCTTTGAACTAGCCATAGATCGGCTGAGGTTTGCTGCCGCGGCGCCACGTGGCCGGACGCCTTGTGCTGCGCGGAGCAGCTGATTCTTTGCGGGCTGGGGTTTGGCGTTGGGTGCCTCGGCTGCTGCACGGGCGGTGTTGAACAGCTGTTATCTTCGGGTCGTCTGACCGGGCCTGGCCGCTGCGCCACGTGGCCGGCCGCCTCTCTGGCCATTGCACTGCCGCCTGGCCTTAGCCAGGATGTTGAGCGGCTGCTCATCACCGGCGCCCATTTAATTGAATGTTATTTAATTTTATTTTATTAGTAAATAAAATTTAATATTGAATTAATTAATGATATTAAATTAATTGATTAATGTTGTTTTATTTTATTATTAAATACAATTTAATATTGTTGAATTAATTAATGTTATTAAATTTATTACTGAAATTAATTAAGGTTGAACAGGCCTGTGGCTGATGCTGGATCAGCTGTCTGAGCATGGAAAGATAATTTAAATCAAAAGTTATCAATTTATTCGGATAATTTAAATCAATTCTAATCAGTTTAATCAATTTATTCCATTAACTTAAATCAATTTTAATCAATTTAATTTTAATCAGTTTAATCAATTGTAAGTAAGTGTGGTGTAGTGGTTAGAGTGTTGGACTGGGACTCGAGAGATCCAGGTTCTAGTCCCCGCTCGGCCATGAAACTCGCTGGGAAGACAGGCCTGTGGCTTATGCTGGCTCAGCTTGTCTGAGCGTGGAAAGCTAAGCAGGGTCAGGCCAGGTTATTACTTGGATGAGAGACCCCTCTAGTTTCCGGCATTGAGCAGGGGGTTGGACTCGATGGCCTTGTAGGCTCCTTCCAACTCTATAAATCTATGAAATCAAAGGAATCATCATCACTTTGACTTTGGGCCAGTCACTGACTCTCAGCCTGGCCTGCCTCACAGGGTTGTTGTGAGGATAAAGTTGAGAAGATGAGGATTATGTAAACCGCCTTGGGTTCCTTGTAGAATAATAATAATAATAATAATAATAATAATAATAATAATAATGATAATAAAAATAAATATTTATTTATTTTCTCTCTTTCGTTTTAATGTTACTGTGCATTATTGTTCTGGCACAGCTGGTCTGAGCGTGAGAGTTAAGCAGCGTGCTAGTTAAGCAGCGTGCTACTTCCGTAATTGCTCGTTACTCTCATCAATTTCTCTTGATATTCCAGTTGAAGTCCCGGTTCAGATGCCTCCCAAGAAAAATCAATGTGGCAAGGAGTGCAAAGGACGGGCCCCTAGGCAACCAGCAAAGCGTCCGCCACCGACTCGTGTTTCCTTTTCAGATGAAGAGGACCTTGACGCTTCAAGGGTTGACAAAAAAGGGCGGTCAGGGCAGGGCCTCTTTACGCGTAGCGGATCATACTATAATGTTATGCATTCATTTTCAGCATGCTTAGAAGAAATAGAAGCCACCATTAGCACCATGGTCCTACCAAAGCCCAGCACCAGCCAAAAAATTTTTTCTAGGGAGCATGCAGTTGAATCACCTTCACTGCCTTGAGACCAAGAATTTGTTGAAATAGTGCACGCTTAGATTTCTCGGCCTTGTGACTACGCATATGCGGATACATCCAACAATGCGGGCGGTTCCCCAGGGAGTGGTGAGTACTACCCACACAATAGCATGCCAACATGGCCATTCACACAAACAGGCTCACCATGGAGAGTTAAAAAGACACTTTGGCTCCTACACAGTAGAGCTACAAAATAACAAAGCTTGTTCCTTGACTACACAGTTACTCACTCTTTGCCTGGGCTTTCTCCAGGGCTTGCCTCAGCAGGTAGCCCTGGCCCGTGCTTCTTCACGTGCAAAACCCAACAACGAAACCAGAAGCCACACCAGCAGTGTGGATTCTTCCCCCCACTCCAGTGGCCAGTCATGATGAACTTCGCTTAGCCCAGGCAGACGAGAGGCGTGGCTCATGGCTATGCTTGCATTTGCATTGTAATTTCATCCGAATTGCTGGGGCACGTAGACATCAAGATGGGGAGCCTCTGAGGCGCAGTCTGAGTTATGTACATTTCGCATTTACAGGCCCCCAGGGTGTGTGTGTGTATGTAGTGCGAGAGACACTGAAGTCCCCCCCCATATCTCATCTCCCATTAGGGGTGGCTGGTGCTGAGTGTCCATACAGGCCAGCACCCACCTCCTAAAGGGCCCCAGCCCAGTTAATTTGCCAAGGCTGGTAATTGGGGCAGAGGACATAGGACAATCTGAAATTGATAAAGAAGTGGCAGCGGGAAGGGTTTGGGCCCATTTCCTCATGGCCTATCCCCTCCCTGCGCATATCGCCTTTGGGAATAGTTCCCAAAGAAGGCCATGGGTGAGTTTCGCATGATCCATTCCTGTGGTCCCGGGGTCTTGATAGAAGAATGCCATATTAAACCAGCATTTAAGCTGCTGCCTGTCCACTCAGAGGATTTTGACCTTCTTGGGTTCTGTTTCCGGGGCAAAAAATTTATCATTCAATTGGCCTGACGGAAGGGGACGGGCCTCGAACAGGTTGTCCACTATTAGATGATTTGCTCGAAGGCCTTTTTGTGAATTGGCGTTTGATTTGGGGGTACCATGGCCTGTTTCTACACTCAATTTTTTCCTGTATAGAGTTGGTACCATGGCCTGTTTCTACACTTTTTTCCTATATAGAGTTGGGATTCAGTGCAGCAGTATTCCCACCTCTCTAGCGAAAAATAGTAGACCTAATTAGGAGTATTTCTACGCCAATTACAAGGCCTGGTTGGCCATCTCAAATTGTGCTTGCAGAGTTATTGCCCCTGGTTGTGCACTCTTGGCAGACCTCTTGGCTGACTCGGTTGTCCAATTTTGTGTGACAATCAGGCTACAGTGCAGATACTGAACACTATGTCCTCTAAGAACTCCAGAGTTATGTCCTTGTCTGGGCGCTTTCGTCGCACACTTTAAAGCACAATATTCTGCTCAGAGCCTGGGGGCAGATGCAGAGATGTCGGGCCCTGCCCCGTGGGCCTACAGTTTGCTATTCTCCTTGCCAGACGGTCTTATTTCATGACCAGTGGGGTGGAGGCTCTATCATCCTGTTACATGCGAGATCAATAACAGATCAATAACAGAGCTATGTCATGGCAGGGCTCTACACCTATTCATGGTGGGATGTGGACTTGCTGAAGGCAGTCTGTTTTGTCAGCAGGATGCCTTGCCCCTTTGCACACATTTGTGGCTGGCCGTGGACTCGCTGAGGGTAGGCTGTTTTGTCGTCAAGACGGCTAGCCATTGACTAAGTCGCTTTTGTTCGGTGACGAGGTCGGCTCTCGCGGACTTGGGCCTGGCACATTTGAGTTTCTGAGCCCACCCCATGGCCTGGCACATTTGGGTTTCTGAGCCCACTCCATACAGATTAGTGTCGCATCCACTGTGGGCAAACTGGGGTTTTTCGGAAGTCCCAGTCATACTGGTCCTAGGTGCGAAAATTTCCTTAATGGTACGTCAAAAATTGCCTTGATGGTACTGCCGTGGGCTGTGTTTCTCTTCCAGGTCACCGGGGTGGAGGCAGGACTGTCCGTGTGTTGATCTGTGGGCACAGTATGATTTACTGGGCGGCAGGACAAACGGCCATGTCGGGCTTCCTGGCTGTTGAGCCTTCAGCGGACGTCCAGTGGATGGGTCGCCGGAGCATGAGATGGCAGAACCTCCTCCACACTTTGTTCCGGACTGACCAGTGTTCTTCCCCCCAGATAGCCTGGTACCCACTTTGGGGGAAGTATTGGGCTTGTCGAAAGGCAAGGCCCTGATTTTGCAGGTGTCATGCAATATGGCATACATACGGCTGGGAGTTCCTAGAGGTTGAGCCTGTGGCGGACGTCCAATGGATGGGTCGCCGCGGCATGAGATGGCAGAACCTCCTCCACACTTTGTTCTGGACTGACCAGTGTTCTTCCCCCCAGATGTCCTGGTCCCCATTTGGGGGGGAATGATTTGGGCTTGTCAAAAGGCAAGGCCCTGATTTTGCAGGTGTCATGTGATATGGCATACATACGGCAACGATGGCTGGGAGTCCTGATCCTTGGTCGTTCATGATACCGTGTTTCAGTTGGCCCAAGGCCTTGAACAGAGCGGTTAGAAAAGTGAACGGCGAGATTTGTAGGGCCGTAGGAGGGATTGGGTTTTGTATTCCCCATCCCACAATATCCTTGGCCGGAGGGAGCTGTATCACCCAGATGGGGTTCGCCTGGATGGGGTTCACCTATCCGGTGTAGATAATGAGAATAATATTGGAGATCTGCGAAGGACCCTGCTCACTTGTTTATCAGGCAGGTGGGGGAGATTCGACTAAGCGATAGCTTGTCTCTCTCTGTGGCGGGAAGTGCGGGATTAGGCAGTATGGCTTAAGCTTATGGTGATCATCCAGTGGCACCTTTCAAGGTGAATGACGTTTACCCAAGGCTGCCCTCGCTAATGCCCTGAGGCTTGCCAGGAGGGAGATTGGGACGTCTTTGGGGTTTTGCCTTTCTCGCCTACATTGGGTGCCTGGAGGCGTCAAAGTAAGGCGACGATGGTAAAGCCCTCCAGCTCCACATGGAGGGCAACTGGCCGGGGGCGGACCAACCCGCCTCCGGTGCGGTTAGGATGTATTCGCCCAAATATTGGTTTTTTCCCGGCCAATGGCCGGGCTAGGTTAGTACCGCACTTCGCCCTTCACAGATCTTCAATTCAATAAATGTGGCCCTGATTTGAAACCATAGACTCTGTGTCTGACTCTTCTTTATCTCACCCATACACTCGCAACTGACTTCCACTGGCCCCTCATCTGGGGCCGGGGAGAAGATTTGCAAGTGGGGGAGGAGAGAGGAGTTAGGTAACAGGTCAGGTTGGTCACAGGTACTGAGCCAATGGCTCAACTAGGGCGGGGACACAGGAAAGGGCTTATTTAGGCACCTTGGTTCCCGCCCACGGTCTCTTTTTGCTGCTGTTTTCTGGCTCCCTCCCATCCCGCCCTGTTAGCAGTGTAGGCTCCTCTGGTCGCCCATTAACGGGGGCCGAGTAGGAATTTTGGCTCATTGTCTCAATTGGCCGGGGCAATGGGCGGGTTTCGCCTACTCTACACTGTGAATCAGGGTAGGGAAATTTTTGAATTCGATCTTGATCCCACCAGGGGGATCATAGCTAAATTGGTCGCATTTGCGGGAAGTGCGGGATTAGGCAGTATGGCTTAAGCTTATGGTGATCATCCAGTGGCACCTTTCAAGGTGACTGTTGTTTACCCAAGGCTGCCCTCGCTAATGCCCTGAGGCTTGCCAGGAGGGAGATTGGGACGTCTTTGGGGTTTTGCCTTTCTCGCCTACATTGGGTGCCTGGAGGCGTCAAAGTAAGGCGACGATGGTAAAGCCCTCCAGCTCCACATGGAGGGCAACTGGCCGGGGGCGGACCAACCCGCCTCCGGTGCGGTTAGGATGTATTCGCCCAAATATTGGTTTTTTCCCGGCCAATGGCCGGGCTAGGTTAGTACCGCACTTCGCCCTTCACAGATCTTCAATTCAATAAATGTGGCCCTGATTTGAAACCATAGACTCTGTGTCTGACTCTTCTTTATCTCACCCATACACTCGCAACATCCCAGCCATGTATTTCTTTCAGGCACAGCAGCTCCAATGTCCACAGAGACCTTCCCCAGCCAGAATCGTTTCCCCACTGATTTCAGTGGAATAAACAAATCCACATGTACAATCCTTTCATACTTTTCTTGCCAGTACATAAGCCTGCCATATGCCTATGTGTGTGATGTGTATGTACCTTGAAATCCACGGGGCTCTGGAATGGTACACCTACCTACATGAAATGTTTACAGGTATGACAATCATAGCAATTAAAGGTGCAATCCTATGCATGTTTAGACAGAAAAAGTCCTACAATGCCTGGCAAATGCCTAGCAAAGTCCTACAGTGCCTAATAACAGTCTTGCAATATAATCCTATATTATAATGGACTTTGATGGCAGGCTGCATGGTCCAGTTCTTGCCTGAGAAGCTACTTCCAGCATTCTGAGAGTTTGAAGCTTCATTGGATTCTGGTACTGTGAAAAGTGGCACTGGATCTATTCCCAAAGGATTCTCGACCACTTACCTGTGACCCAACTGCCTAATGTTCTGGGTGCTAGCCAAACTCAAATATATAGGAATACCTGAAATACATACATTAAGACAGCAAAATCCAACAAACATGAATTTTGTGCAATCTTTCCATTCTTATCATTGAATCTTCCAAAGGAGCTTTCTCGGTGACATTTTCTTAAGATGTGAAACACTGAGGCTTCCAAGCAATTCTTAAACTCTTTCATTGGTGGGAATGGAAGTAATCTGACACTATCTCCTTATTATTACTACAGGCAAATTACAATATATTTTGAACAATGCCGGCAAATTCCTGTTTACCTGTGACCAGGGTCCTATCCGCCACTGAGCTGGACAAAGCTCCCGGTTGCAAGTCCTCTTGCCCTCTGGACGATCACTGCTGCAGTATTTGGTATGAACAGAGCGGTTTGTGTTGTCATGCAGCGGCTGGATACATTTGACAGAACGCACCTGATATCCTGCTTTCCCACAACTTTTGCTGCAAGGTTCCCAGTCGCCTGTAACCCATCTGGTTCAATGAAAAACAGTACAGCCAGGTAAATTTATACCTTTTATGCCAAACTCATATAAACATAATCTATTATTGATAATTCTTAAATTCCCAGTTTCAGGACAGCTTTGCACACCCCATCTTGTACCATGTACGAAATACACACATACTGTGTTGGTTGTGAAGTGTGCACACATGTGTAAATCACCTTTAAAATACCATGGCTTATCATGTTGTGTGAGGCAAGTCAGTGGGCGGGTTTGCACATCACTTTAAACACACAGAGGTTCTGAAACCTCTGTGGGTTTAAAGTTGCCCCAGGACCTGGCTGTGCCAAACTGCAGCTGGGGTCCGGAGGCACTGCCTCTCCCCTTGTCCTCCCTCACTCCTCCCATTCCCAGGGGACACCGCACAGGAGTACTGAGTGGGGATGACAGCTGGCAAAAAGTGCCCAAACGGCACTTTCGCCAGCTGTCATTTGCCCTTTCTTGGCACGGCTGTCCTTGTAAAGGAGCATGTGTTAAACCTGTCCTTGCGAAGGAGGGTGTCAGTGGTGGTGGTGAGGGGTGGATCTCAGCAAGGGCAGGGGGTGGGAGGGGTCTGCTGCACCCGAGCGGGGATTGGGGAGGCGGCGGCGGCAACGCCTTCAGGCAAAAGGACAGCAGCGGTGGTGAAGGCAGCAGCAGGGGATCCAGGCACCCAGCCTCGCTTCCTCTCAGGAGCAAGCGAGGCTGGGTGCCTGGATCCTCTGCCACCGCTGCAGACCTTTGTGGCTTCCCTCGCACTCTGGCTGATGCCGGGAGAGTGGGATCGCTTGCAAGCAATTTCGCTCTCCCAGCATCAGTAGGAGTGTGCTGGGGAAGCCGATGACAGCTGCGCTAAGTGCCACTTGGGCACTTGGCGAGCTGCCATTGGCCAGAGCCCCTTGGCCAGAGTGGCATCCCTTGTTTGCTGCTCTGGCCAAGGGATTCTATGCCCTTTTGGTTTGTGAGTAGATTAGCATGTCGTCCGGGTTTGGATGTCACGCTAATCCTACTAGCGCCAGCATAACCCTAACGCAAGCCATGGCATCGCAGGGTGGTTTAGAAGCCGCACCAGGTTGGTTTCTAAACCCACGGGGGTAAGATGACACGCTAAACCTCAGTAGGAAGTAACCTACTGAGGTTTAGCATGTCGTGCGAACCCATTCAGTGCGTTCCATTTTGAAGGACTGGGACACATGTGATTGTATTAGGACTTGGTTATCTATAATGGGGCATATGATGTGTTTTGCGATAGTAACCTGAGGCACAGAAATAAGTTTTAGTGTTGGTTGCTGGTGTAAAGTGTTTTTATAGGGCTACTGCATAGTTATTCTCTTGTCTCTCCTTGAAGTTAAATCTGGTTTGCTAAAGATGGGGGGGGGGGGAAGAAACTCAAAAGTTAGTAGAAAAGTTTTCTGTAATATTGTTTTTTTATTTGAAAAATGAATTTTCTGGCCCTGAATTTATTTTTATTCTTCTTTATAAATCCAAGTTATTAATGTTGACCAGTTCTTGAGTTACAACCGTAGAAGAAAATAACAAAAGTGTTCTATACTAGGCTAGGATTCTCACTGATCTTCCTCAACATCTTTAAGATTAACTTTGTTTAAATACATATTTCTGATCAGTCATTTCCAAAATAAAAATTAAACATAAAAACTCTAACATTCAGCATGAAAACAACACATGGTGATTCAGCCATTTTGCCAGCTTCTTCACTTCACAATAACAAATCCATGAAACCATGCACAGTAGATATTACATAAGCACAAAAGATGTGAGATCCCATTTCACACCCTAATCATAACCTGAGTTATTCTGTTCAGTCCTTCCCAAAGTTTTTTTCTTTTTTGCAAATGTGTTGGATTTATAAGAATAGAATTTCCTTCCTGCCTTCCAAACAACAGCTATTTGTAAGGTTCTAAATAATTCATGTGGAAACCAACAGAGGGATAAACCACTAAAACAAGTGTTCTTAGCAGACACTGGCATAGAAGCAGCATAACTCTTAGAGATTAATTTCCTGCTACAGATTTTCCAACAATTCAGCCATCAACTAAGAACCACATGAAAAATTATGAAGGCCACAGCCAAGCAGTTTGTCCTGCCCTTATAAAGCTATCAAAGTAATATATCTATTTCTCTCGGGAACAATGCTAAAGCACTCCTATATCTTTATAGGATATAGTGTGTTAATGAATGGAATATTAACCTCAGTACTTCTTGTATTTTCCAAAATTCAAAAGACAATATGATGCAAAAGGGAGTTTAAAGTTTTGCAGCAGCCTTCCCCAACCTGGTGCCCTCCAGCTGTTTGCACTATAACTCCCATCATCCTGACCATTGTCCATGCTGGGTGGGGTTGATGGGAATTGTAGCCCCAAACATCACTAGGCACCAGGTTGGGGAAGGATGTCTTATAGGATGCATGCTCACAATTCTAAATAGGATTAGAAGGAGCTTCATGCTTTTTGAGGCATGGGGTGGCAATTCAGAATGCAAATATTGAAAACTCAAACATTCCAAACCTCTGGACTTAATTGTCTACACACTTTTAAACCCAACAAACAAAAAAAGTAGTCCCCTTAATCAATCTACCCCTTTGTTGTGACATCCACACAAGAAATGTATGAGTTCCACCAGCTACAGCATGGGTGGGGAACTGGATGTCCCAAGAGAGCCAGATTGTCTCCTGGGACACCATACAGAGGTTGGATGAACAAGGTGATACTACATGACCAGTTGCATGAGATGTGGACAGGGATCCAAATTCAAATGCACATTGGAATGTGCTTCCAATTCAAAGCCATGAAGTGCAGATGGGCTGCATCCTCACTTGGGTATGCATTTGAATACATGGACCTTCCCCCGCATCACGCACAGCTGTGGGCGGGGAGAAATTTTGCGGACGTGGGGGGAGGTGAGGCGAGACTTACCAGTTCTCGCAGGTATGCCTCAGGTAGGGGGGCGGGGCTCCAGGAGCCAATATTAGGCCCTGCAGCCCTGCCCCACACCCTCTTTGTCTCTTCGCAGCTCCCTCCCTCCCGCCCTGTATACAGTATGGGCTCCTCTGGTCGCCATTAAGGGGCTGAGTAGGAATTTTGGCTCATCCCTACTAGGGGGATGAGCGCGTTTCGCCTACTCCATACTGCTGCAGGGTTGGGAGCATTATAGTTAGTGTACATAGCAAGCAAAAACGGTCACAGTTAGATAGTAGGCAGGTAAGTGCGGGTTAGGGTATTGATAGGGGAAGGTGAGCATCCCTGGCGGCACCATTCAGGTGACAGGCGGTTTCAAGATGCCTCAGATGGATGGGTCAGTAGGCTCAGACAGCTGGGGATCAGGAACGCCTGTGATGCCTTTGTTCTCGCCAAGCTTGTTGTCATGAGACTCCGAGAGGGAGCGACGCAGCAAAGGCTCCCATCACTGTCAAGTGGAAAATGGGGAGGCGGCGGATTCATCGCCACCTCCTGGTTTTTGGATGCTCCGCCCAATTGCACAACTGAGCGGCCTAGGAGGCCAGAATAGAATAACCCGCACTCTATCCCTTTGCAGTTCATTGTATGTAAATAAACGTGGCCCAGTTAAACACCAACTGAGTGTCCCGACTCTTCATTTCCCCCCTGTACGTCCGCAAACATGAAAATGCACTGGAATTAGGCTTTACTGGTTTCAATCCAGCAAGTGATAATCCTGTCTATGCACTTCTAAATTGTTTATTCACTCCTAGATTGTCCCTGTGGATTGGGACAAAAGGAATATCCTCTACATTTACAGCCCCTCCTAATCCAAATAATGGAGTTTATCATCTATCTATCTATCTATCTATCTCTTGATATAGATATATATCTGTATCTAAGAAAAAACTATGCAAATAGAAAATATCATAAATACTGAACCAGAGAATTACTTTTTGTGAGCCATTTCCCATTCACTACCCAACAAATGCACATCATTAAAAGCTAGGCTGTGAGTTTTATTGGTGTTTGGATTAGGACGGTTGTATGACATTTTCTTTAATAACAGCCTATAAATATTATATATGTATTTAAAATGCACACACTGTAAAACCAATTTATACACATCTATTTCTATCTTGATTACCTAAAGATGCATGAGACACAAGGGTATGTATGCATTAAATTGAAATTATTATTATTTTCCTCCATCAAAATCTATTTTAGAATCATTATTTGTAGGAAAGGCTCTTTCAACAAGAAAAATTCTGGCAATTCCATTAGATCATTGCATAACTTCTGATTTGGTAATGGTTCTAAAACTTATGACTATAGAGCAATCCTGACCCAAAGCAGCTAAAAGGGGAGGGAGTGAAGGAGAAGTCATTTGAGGCTAGCTTAGAGCACTTCTGTTTCAGCTGATTATTATGCAACAGTGATGAGTAATTCCAGCAGAGAGAATTGCTTACATTGGCTGGGAACATTCCTGGAGATTGCACACTCTGCGAATGGGCTTTGGCTTTTGGATAGAATCACAGTAACTGCGATGAACCATCTTGTTGTCAGTCTTCCTCCGGCAACCGTACTTTGTAAACTGATAACCTTAAGAAAGAGACTACTTTTATCTTCTGCATTTTAAAGTGCTTCCACATAATTCAAAATTTACTTCCCCCCCAGTATTCAAAGTGCTTTGAAGCCTATTTTTTAACTAGGGTCAAAAAGTGAGTTCTATTTGCAGAGTTAGGGAGGTCTGGTTCAGATGCTTGTTCACCCTTTGAGATCACCCATGGGAGTGTGTGTGGAGCTACTAGTGGATTTGCAATTTGGCTGGGATCATGTAGAAGCACCAGTTTATAAAATGGCAGCCCCTTTTCACCATTGTCACAATAGCACAAATTGTAGGCCTTGGTTCATATAACTAGGACCTTCAGATAATCCCAGCTGGTTTGTGACTCTGAACCTGATGGCAGGATCCTGTGCTCCCACAGGCCATAAATGTGAGATCTTGCAATGTACTTGTTACCTTCTACCTGATGTTTGGAGGAATGTGATATGGCTGGAGAAAAGAAAAACACAGCAAGAGTGCTTGAGCCTGACTCTGAATCTCACAACCGGCAGAGTCTTGGAAGCCAGGAAATGAGTGAACAGGCCCTGATCTAGATACATACAGTACTTTTCCATAAGCAGATGGGAAAGACCACATGCTAGCAGTTATTTACTGGTTCAATCCATAATGGGCTACAATGTACATTCTCTGTTTAAATTTTTTATACCTCAGCATTTCATCAGCATTCATTTATTTTATCTCAGTTACTGAATGGAACCTGTCCTAATACATTTTATCTGCAATCCATTTTCTAGATGTGCAATATGTTATGAATAATGGGCAACAATAAGTAACCTGTGTAGTGTGTGTTTTCTCTAGCCTCATTTTTTCATGCTATTAGTATTCACATAGTTTTTCCTATTGCAGTATAACTGATGATGGGGATGTGTTGTAATTTTAAAGAAATCTTTACACCTTGGTTGGGTTCAACAAATGCAAATTCATCACAGGTGATTGCAGAATCAAATGAGCAGCACCGGATGGATGAGTCATCAAGGATTGAATACCACAGATAAAACGATCACCCCAAATGCCATGCTCTTCAAGGAAGTCCTTTCCTTTCACATATTCAGTTGTCAGTTATTAAATACTAAGTAATCAAGTGCATGTGCAAACATAATTAATTACATAGTTTTAGTGTCATTCAGAAAGGTATAGAGATTCATCAGTTTAACACTCTTTCTTTACCTCCTCCACAGGGTTTTGAGCACTGTGACCACTTTTTCAAAGCCCACTCAAACGTTACTGAATCTTCCAATACATTGTTGTTATCAACATTTAAGGAATCTTCATGGATCATGTACTTGTACGTCAGTGAAATCTTGACAGTACCATGAGGAATTGCCTAGACAGACAAATAATGCATATCTTTTCAGCAAGATCTTTGTGAATATCACGGAGACATTTTAAAAAACAGATTATAACCATGATAAGTAGGACAAAGATTTTATAATTCTGTTATTTTTTTCTGTGTTTAACAGTGCAATTCTGTGCATGTTTACTCAAAAGTAAGTTCCCCTGTAATCAATGAGACTTATTCTCAGGAAAGTGTGTATAGGACTGCATCCTTAATTTGTTTTGTGATTCTATTTTGTATTGTTTTTATATATTTTATGATTATATGACCATTTGGGGATCTCATGGGGTTCCTGATATTTTTTTTGATGAAGGATGGTCTAAAAATCTTTTAATATAATAAATAAATAAATAAATATGTGGAGAAAGCCTGACACGAGTCTACACACACACACACACACACACACCCAGTCTCCGCCCAAGGGAAGGGGGTGAGGAGGGGGGATGAGGTCACAGGGGAAGCAGCCAGACAGACCGGCATCCCCAACAATGGAGAGTCTCGGTGGAATTCCACAAAACCCAAGGAAGGACCATCAAGAACCATCAAACTATCAGGGCAGTCTCAAAGAGCTGTAAAGTACCCAGTACGTCACCTTCTTCTCGGGCAGGAATAAGCCCACCTGATACGAAGGGGCAGGCATAAGCCCCCACCTGACCTAGAGGGTGGGGGGAGCGGGAACTCAGGGGTAGAAAACCCCTCTCCCTTCCGGTAAAGGGTTGTTGGGAACCCAGGGTACTTCGGAACCAGATTCGTCCTCCAGGCGGCAGCTGGAGTAAGCCATTCCCATCCCCGGATCGGCCGACCCGGAGCCAGGCTGACATTGACTAACGTAACGTCTTTGGTCTAAGGTAACTGACTAATCCCAATGCGCTACCCTGGGAGCCTGTTTCATTGATAAAACGCAGAGGTTAACTGAGGTTGTGTTGACATTGTAGTATTCCTAGAAAGCTGTTAGTTCTGCTCCGTATCTTGTGTAAACAAATAAAGCCTTATTTGGTCATTTAAAGGGCTCTAGTTTCCTCTTGTACGTACGGACCTCCGAGGCGGTCTCCTGTGCTTGTACGGGCTGTAACTCAGTGCCGGTTAACCCGTTAAGCGCCGAACTCACGCAAAGGATCCAGTTGTTGATCCTTCACAAAATTATAAATATAAATATAAATAAATAACAGACTAAGGACGCAATCCTATGCATGTTTAGACAGAAAAAATATGGCTGGCTGGGGCATGCTGGGAGTTGTATGAGTTCCCCCCCTATCTAAACATGCATAGGATTGCACCCTAGCACTTGTATTCTCCTAAATGGATGCTCCTAAGCCACTTTCTTGAGAGTAAATTCTACTGAAATCAATGACACCTATTCCCAAGTGTTTAGTATCAAGATGTTAAGTTAATTACTAATGTTAATTTATGAGAAGGAGTTATGTACACACCAAACTGGTGATGATTTAGGGTTAATTTAAATCATAGAAAAGTAGAGTTGGAAGGGGCCTACAAGGCCATCGAGTCCAACCCCCTGCCCAATGCAGGAATCCAGGTCAAAGCATCCCTGACAGATGGCTGTCCAGCTGCACCTTGAATGCCTCCAGAGTGGGAGAGCCCACCACCTCCCTAGGTAGTTGGCTCCATTGCTCTGACAGTCAGGAAATTTTTCCTGATGTTTAGGTGGAATCTAGGTTCCTGTAACTTGAGCCCATTATTCCGTGTCATTGTTCCATGACAATAGTCTCACTAGTTCATATCCCCAGGGTGGTTTACAAGAAATAATAAGATAATTAAAATGTATATACAAAAAGAAAGAAAGAAAAATCACGAAAGCAGCATAAAACTATCAGCAAGATTTAAAGTGTATTAAAAAAATCCTGAGAATTTTTTTTTAAAGGGTCTTTGCCTGGAGTTCAAAAAATAATAAGGTAGGTGCCAAGCAAGCCTCTCTGGGTAGAAGAAGAAGGGGAGCTATTGTCCTCCCAGGTCCCAGCATTGGTCCACCTCCTCTCTCCAGGCAGCCTGTTGGTTTCACCTTATCTGACCTAGTTATAAATACTTTCAGGGCGTGTCTGGTTCTTTGCCTGAGCAATGGCCAGACTCTGGCTTTGCTTGTGTCACTCTCCAGACTTTCTCCAGGCATTCTCTGCCTGGCAAACTCTTCATTCCTCGCCATCCTGCTGATCTGCTTCCCCTCACCCCACCCTCAGTCGTTCAGCTTTCTTCCTGGGCTGCTTTTTTCGATATGCATCCCCGCAGCCCTAACAATCAAAATTAGCAACATGTAAAGTTAGGGAGAAAGATTCAATATGCCCTTGATTCGTAGAACAGATGTCTTAACAGATGCAATCCATAAAATACTGTACGCATGACTCAGTGGAACCTAGACACTCTCGTCTTCAAGTGACTTACCAGAATGGTGATTCCATTACGTAAAGGACCCATCGTTTGCACCATTTCCCTGTCATCATCATTCCGATACTCCCATTCCACACCCATGTTGACAAACACTTTGGAGTCTGGAACGTAGTTGTCTTCATTTAAAATAAATTTCCCTGTTTCTTTGTTCTTGATCGCTAGAAACAACATGACAAATATTAAATCCTCAGGAGACTTCATTTTATTTTTTCTTCTCATTTTTAATGTTCTGGCGAAGGAAAGAGACTAGAAGGTTTTGGGCATAGTGCTGTCTGCTTATTTTATTTAAGGAATTTACATGCTGCCTTTCATCAGAAAAGATCCCAGGATGGTTCCCATAAACAATTCAGTGAAAACATAAAATGCAATTAGCATAAAAACAAACAGAATACAATACATATTAAAATAGCAGGCTGAGACCTAAAATCCATAAAAATAATAATAACAACAAGGATTTTTGCCTAAAGCAGCAGTAGGGCCAGCCTGGTGGCTGCCACTAGACAGAGTGAGGCAGGTATCATGAAAGGGCAGCAAACTGTTCTTTATTTAATTTGTTGTTATTGTATATTTACTGCCAGGGATGGGGAGAGGAGAAGAGAGAGAGAATGTTACTTTGGCCCCACCTACATTTTGTTTTGGCCATGCCCACTTTTTGTCTTGCTCACTTTTGGCATGCGGCCCCTGTGTAGAAACAAATGTGGCCCTTGGGCTGAAAAATGTTCCCCACCCCTGGCCCAAAGGATAACAGAGTAGGTGTCAGGTGGGCCTTTCTGAGGAGATAGTTCCACAAGTGAGGATCCACGACCAAAAACACCCTCTGCCTCAGCTCTGGCATGGGATCTGAAGAAGAGCATTGGCAGGTGAATGTAACACCTGGATGGGTTGATAACAGGACAGGCGTTCGTTTCGGTACCTGGGACTCAAGCAATCTGCTGTACCACACCATTAAAAAAAATGTTTATGGAAGATTGTGTGAATATTGTACCACAACCTGTTTTACTGCTATACCAGGCCTGTGGCTTATGCTGGCTCAGCTTGTCTGAGCGTGGAAAGCTAAGCAGGGTCAGGCCTGGTTATTATTTGGATGGGAGACCCCACCTCTAGTTTCCTGTATTGAGCAGGGGGTTGGACTCCATGGCCTTGTAGGCCCCTTCCAACTCTATGATCTATGAAATCTATGAAATCTGGTGCTGAGACACAGCCTTCTCTGACTTTACCTTTAATTATGGCGGTGTTGCATTCCCTCTTGCCGTGTTTCCAGCATGTAGCTTATGTATTCTGAAGTGCTTACGTTGCTCCATGCCTACGTAGGCTTTGCCTTATTCACACACAAATGAAGCTTTATAATTATGTGTGGGCAGCGATGTCTGTCTGGCTCAACCACCAACACAAGTAGCGTCTTGGGGGCAACAAGTTTAAGGAAGGCACACCGAGGTCCCAGGGAAGTTCCCAGTCCATGATGGAGAAAAAACATGCCCATCATTTCACCTGCAGGTGGTGATGCCATCTTGGGTGGTGGTGGTGGTGGGTGGTGGTGGGAGGATAAGGAAGAGATTGCAGAGAGTGAAAGAGCCTTGTCTGTTCAATATACAGGAGCAACATGCAGAAGCTGCTGCCACTCCTTCTTTGATGTTCTTTCTGTACAGCATGCAGGGATAGAGGCACAACTTTCCAGATAGAGCAGTGTTCTCCAACCTTGGGTCCCCAGATGTTTTTGGCCTACAACTCCCAGCATGCCCCAGCCAGCTATGCTGGGAGTTGTAGGCCAAAAACATCTGGGGACCCAAGGTTGGAGAACACTGAGATAGAGGCACAACTTTCCAGTGTGTGCGTGGGGGGCTCAGGGAGATGTGTGGGGCAGGGGGATGTTGGCTTTGCAGTCTCCGTAGAGAGTATCTCACTCTTTCATCAGGCAAACAGACATAGCTGGCTCTCCCACCCTTCCCAATCCTCAGTGCACTCAGCTATTTTATCTAAGAACTGATACATGATTTGTACTGAACCTTTGTTTTGCTGTTTGTTTGATTTTGCACATGGCAGTCCTGGAATCAGGGAACCAGCTGGTGTTATCTGATAAAGGAACTGGTTGGTTTTTTAATAAAAAAAAATCGGTTGCTGTGAATAAAAAATCCACAGGGACAATAAAAAAAATACTTTTATTTGGAACAACTAATGTTTGCAGTGTATTATTTCACTGTCTTTGTGCATTTTGTTCCGATGCACAGCTATATGTTTTTCTTTTATCTGCTTTGGTGTGTCTTACACAAGACATTAGCTCTGAGAAAGCCTTGACTAAAGACAGAACAAATTATGCATTAAATTACCAGAGCAGGGGTGGTGGGAGGCTATTGCTCTGCCCCGTGGCCATTGGCCTATGGGGTTCCTCTGGGCTCTATTTTGTCCCCTATGCATTTCAACATCTACATGAAGCTGCTTAGGGAAGTCCTATTGAGTTTAGGGGTTGGGTCTCACTGTACTGATGACACCCAGCTCTATCTTTCTTTTTCAACTGATGCCAAGGAGACTGTGGTAGTCCTGAACCATTGACCCAGTTTGCATGACTGAAAGGTAGTTAATAAGCCATGGTGGCTTGGTAACCATCCTGCACATGCCAGTCACATGCCAGTCACATGCTGGAGGGATTAGCAGAATTACCCTTAGCAGCACAGCTTGCTGTGTCGTGTGAACCCGACCAGGGTGGCTTGCTGCCATGGTTAACAGGTCACAAAGAACCCATGGACTGTTGTAGGTTCTGGGGTGGCTTGTTAACCATGGCAACAAGCCACCCTGGCCGGGTTCACACAACACGGGAAGCCGCATTGCCAAGGGTAATTACTGTATGCTAATCCCCTGGCAAGCAACCGGCATGTGCGGTGGGGGAAATAAACCACCATGGCTTATTTTCCTCACCGTGATTGTGCAAAGATGGCCATTTTCTGCATGCAGTGAAGAACTGAATGTGGGAAAACAAACTGAGGATCAATTTGGACAAGACAGACAGAGATTCTGTTGGGCAGTAGGCAAGCCAACCTGGGATTGGGAGGTACAGCCTGTTCTGGATGGTGTTGTGCTCCCTCTGACCACAGTGATCCCTGCATTAATTACTTCATGTTTAGACTACTGTAACATGCTCTACATGGGGTTGTCTGGAAACTACCTCTAGTGCAAAATGCAGCAGCCAGACTATTGCCTACTGTGCACTTTATAGATTGTATAACAGCCGTCTTGATTGAACCAACTACACTGGCCTCCAATTTGTTTCTGAGCCCAATTCAGGGTGCTGGTTTTGACCTATGAAGTCCTAAACTGCTTGGGGCCATGACATCGGGGGGGGGGACCTCTATGAGCCTGTAATTTGCAATCTTCATAAGAGGCCCTGTTATATGTCCCACCACCAAGACAGGCTAGATTGGCAGGTACATGAGACTGGTTTTTGCTGTAGTAGCACCTTGACTGTGGAACTTCCTCCCCAAGGAGGTCATGTTGGCTCCATCTTTACTGTTATAAATGGACTGTGAACACTGCACCATTTTGCGGGGCCTTTGATGAATTTTAATGTTGTTCTTTGGCTTGCTTTAAAGAAGGTTCCATTTCTGCTTTTATTTTGCTGTTGTGGTTTATTGATTTTATTATATTGTTGTATTGCTGTTTTAAATCATACATTACTTTGATGGACTTGGTGGGTAGAAAAGCAATCTATAAATACTTTAAAGAAATAAATATATAACTAATACATATGATTACAGACCACAAAAGATTGCAGTATTATTAACAACACTGAGCAGGCCACATCTAGAGAACTAGAGAGCCCATCTACATTTAAACACACACACACACACACACACAAATAAAGCAAACCAGAAAAGATTCAGCAACAATAGTAGAGATTATAGAAGTTCAGAAAACATTTAATATGAGCAAACAATAAGCTCAGCTTAGAGGCAAACCAATTAACTTGGAACTCAATAAGAATCTGAAAATATCAATTTCCAGAGGATACCAATGTTAGTCTATTACAGCAAAAACAACAAAGAGTTTTGGAGCACCTTAAAGACTAACAAATTTATTCTGGCATAAGCTTTCATGGACTATGGTCCACTTCACCAGATGCATGAATTATTATGGAGAGTTTCAGGTTTATGTACAGTACATATGGGGGTTCAGGGAGGGAAGAATTGTAAATAGTGCGGTCAGAAGGAAATTAAATGAGAAAGTGACAATCACATTATTAATAGTGGTCATTCACAGTGCAGTTGTTGTTGATAATGCAAATACCCCGGCACTGGCACTAGGTTAGCTAATTAACATGTAAAGACCTGGTTAACATAACAGGACAAACTAGAGTAAAGGTTGAGAATGGGTTGAGTGTGGGTTGTCATTGAATCATGTGCTGTTGTGTTTTGTGAACCTAGCCACACTAATAAACCATGGTTTGTGAACTACAAACAACCAATAGTTCACAACCCAACAACAAACCATGGGTTCTCTTTGTGGGTCGTTCGTGGTTAAAAAACTATGGTTTGTTAGCATGGCTGGGTTCACATAACAGAACAACCCATGGTCAAGTTGCTGGATCTGGCAGAGATGGCCAAACTTACTGACGTCACTAATTAGAGAAAAGACAACATCTGCGTTTATTACTGAGTGGAAATCTCTAATAGACTTTTTGCAGAGATTAAAAGAAAATGACTTGTTTATTTGCAGATTTAATGCATAAGAAGAAACATTTGGGACAATAGAAAAAAATAATGTCTTTTTCTTTTGTACAGTATTTTTCCATGTATAAGACTATACTTTTTCCTAAAATCGCTAGACTAAAAATTGAGGGTCGTCTTATATATGGAAGTAAGCCAAGGAGAGAACCGTGCGGTTGCAAAACTGCCCAGTGGGGGGCGTCTTATACATGGGGGTGTCTTATAGACGGAAAAATACGGTAACTATAGAGTAAGAGAAAACTTTGTTACTTATATTTGCTGTAGAAAAAATTGGAAGTCCATTTTAGTTTTGTTTTGTTAGTTTTGTTAATTGTTATTTGTTGTGTTGTGTTTGTGTGTTTTTTTATAGTAATAAAATATAAAGTGAAAAACAACATCAACACAACAATCCATGATTCAACAACCTACGGTTCAATGACAACCCACACTCAACCCATACTAAATCTGTATTCTGGTTTGTCATGTTGTGAACCAAGCTAGAGTGTGATAAAAATCCTTTATCCCGATTCAAGCCTCTGGTGACAGAATTAACCCTGTTGATGATGTCTAACTCAGCAGTAATCTCCCTTTGAAGTTTCTTTGCTCCACAATGACTACTTTAAGGTAAATGACAGTGTCCTGGGAGGTTGAAGTGCTTTGCCACTGCTTTTTGAATACTGCCATTTCTGATGTCAGATTTGTGTCCATTTATTCTTTATTCTTTTCCATAGACACTGGCCTCTTTGCCTTATGTAGAATGCAGAAGGACATTGCTGATAGAAGATGGCATGTATCACACTGGAAGATGAGCAAGTGAATAAGCCCCATATGTTGTGGGTTACATTATTTGGCCCTGTAATAGTGTTTTCAGAATAGATATGAAGACAAAGTTGGCATCTTGGTTCGTTGCAAGGTCTGGTCCCTGTGTTTGTATCCTTGTTACGTCGCCTGTTATTGCTAGTAAGTAGTTGTTTTAGGTTGGGGGGGGGCTGTCTGTAAGCAAATACAGGCCTACCACCCAAGGCCAGTGAGAGAGAAGTGGCATTGTCCATGACAGGATGTAGATCATTGATGACACATTTGAGTGGTGTTCTGTCGTTTTCTCTTCTGGATCTGTCTTGAGGTAGACGGTTCCTGGGTACCAATCTGGCCTTGTCAATCTGTTTTCTCATTTCGTCAGGTGGGTATTGTAGTCTGAGTAATACCTGATTTATATCCTTAGGTTGTTAGTCTCTGTCCAAGCAATCTGAACAGGTACAGCTGCATCGTAGGGCTTGGTTGTAGACAAAGGTTTTTTTGGTATGTTCTGGGTGGAAGCTGGAAGCAGGTATGCATAGTTGTCACCAGTTTCCAATATGTGGTGTTTATATGGCCATTATAGAATTGCAAGTTGTGTCCAGAAAGTGAACCTGTTGTGTGGGCTGGTCAAGGCTTAGCACGGAATGGAAGTTATTGAAGTCCTCGTGGAACTTCGTCAGGGCCTCCTGTCTATGAGTCCAGATAATAAAGATGTCATCAATGCATCTCAGGTAGAAGAGGCTGTTGGGGACAGTAACTGAGAAAGCGTTGTTCTAAGTCTGCCATGATGTTAGCATACTGTGAGGCCATCCAGGTGAGTGTCCATGGCAGTACTGAAGATATATTTTCTCCCAAACTCTGAAATAATTGTGGGTTAGGACAAAGTGGAAGAATTTGGTGGCTTGATACGCCGGTGTGTAGTGCCATGAGTGATGATATTACCGATGGCCTGTATAATCCATCCTTGTGGGGATGTTCTTGCAAAATTGTGTCTAGTGCCATGAAGAACCAGACAACAAAAGTGCTTCTGTTCTAGAGCTCCATTTGCATTCTGATGCCCAAACATTTATACGCAGGTGGGCTTCCCCAGTAACATCAAAGCATGGAGCAGTTCTCCACACACATTCCATTTATGCATATATGGCTGCTCTCTCCATTGATGCAAATAGGTAAGCCCCTTTAGACAGTAGATTTCCAAATATGCATTGGTACTCCTATGCTTGAATTTGGGTAAATGGATTAAAGTTGCAAGAGCGTAAGGCAGGCCTGCACTCCTTGTGACCTACCACATACCCTCCAAGTGCCCCGGTTTTGCCAGGACAGTCCCGGGAAAACTGTAGCCATCCCGGCTTCTCTCCCTGTCCCGCTGATTCCCGATTTTCCCTGGAAGTGCTGCCCCCTCCCCCAACCACGGGCTCGCTCGCTTCCCTTCCCTTCCATTCAGGCGCCTGTGGGAAAGAAGGGTTAAACCATAAAGAGAAGTGGGAAAGAAGGGCTCGAGGACCCTTCTAATTGTTTCTCTGTCTGCAATCCAAAAAGGGGCAATTAAGGGTTAAACCATAAAGAGAAGTGGGAAAGAAGGGCTTGAGGGGCAGGCACCAACATGGAACTTGCACAATAGGGGAAGGCTGAAGCGCTGGTGATATGTCCTGAACAGCAAAAGCAAGAGAAAAGGGCTGGAGTGTACAGGCATTTACAGACACAGACATGAGTGTAGAGGACCTTATAAAAGGAGAAGGGTGGTCCCAGGTGGGGGATTTCCAGACACAAACAAAACCAATTGTCTTTGTCTTGACTGACACAAAAAGGTGGGGATTGGTGGGAGGTGACTGGCTTCTCCTTGGAACGTCTTTACAGTGGGATTGTTTCCTCTTTATTGTTTATTTATTGGATTTCTTAGTCACCTTTCTCTTTAAAAAAATCCCTTTTCCCTGGTCAGAGCCCTGGGTTAGAGCATCCTGGGGTGGGTGGCTATACCCTTGGCCATGCCCTCACATTTCCTGGCCACGCCCTCTTGATCACACCTTCATGTTGCTTAACCATACCTCTTACAAATTCACATATGTGTCCCTATTTTCATCTGTGAAATGTTGGAGGGTATGCTACCAAATCAAATACAACTCACCATGTGTTCTGGACTGCTGGGTGGTTGACAACCTTGCTTCCTGCCTACCCTCCCCCAGGTACACACACCTGTTTTAGCTTTTCCAGGTACCTAGCAAAACCAGGAGTTTAATGAGTTCCTGATGGGTCTCCATGCATGGCTGGCGAGCTACATGTGTGTAGGCCCAAGTTGTGTAGGCCTAGGTTATTGTTTAGTTAGATAAGAGTAAAATGTTTTATAATCTTAAGAGAGAAGTCGGCAAATGGAATCAATTACCTCAGGACATCTCCTTTGCTTAATCATCTGGAAGAAATGTTAAGTACAGCAAATCCTTCCTCTGTACAGGTGATTGGATTAGATGAGGCCCCTTTGAACTTGAGAATTCTACAATCTCATCCTCCCTCTTTTCTATACAGTATTTCAACTATAACTTCTGCTGCAGCTTTTGCTACTGACCTTGTTCCCTGGCCAATTTCTACAATTAAAGGCACAATCCTGTGCATGTTTAGACAGAAAAAAAGCCTATAACTCCCAACATGCCCCAGCCTGGCTGAGGCAAGCTGGGAGTTGTAGGCCTTTTTTTCTATCTAAACATGCATAGGATTGCGCCCTAAGGCCCTTTTCATCTTTCTTCCTGTTTCTAAGTTTAAAATAATAATTCCAAACCTGTCCGTTTCATACACTTGTTGCCTGTTTTCCCTGCTGCTCAGGAAAATGCTACTCTTCCTGTATGTGTGATTCATTTCTGAAGTGTTGTCAGCATCAATACATTTATCAAGCTCACAAAACCAAAGGTTTATATCTTGCTCACACATCTTCAGAAACAGTTTGCCAAACATAAGGAATACGTCTGTGTAAAGAACACTATTAATCCTACAAGGCTACACAGAATAGCAGTTGAGGGGAAGCATTTACTAATGCAAAACGTGGGTGATTCATAGCAGAATTACCAGGCCATTTGATGTGAATCTACTTCTAATTAATAACAGTCTCCAAGACATTGTCTGTTATTGATCCACTGAATTGTAAGGAGAGGATTTCAATTACCATTTAAGCTTTGTGATAGATTGTACATCCTTGCTATGGATGGGCTCAGAATCTGGAACAGAATGGGGTAGGATACTAGAGGCTGGAAATGTGTGCAAAAGCACAACTGGTGAGTCCACTGAATAGGGACAGGGCTGGTGCAAGGCAGTTTGGTGCCCTAGGCAAGATCAGATATTTAGTGCCCCCCCTTCCCACTTGAGAGCGCTGTATTTTTTCCCCCAAGGCGTTTCTGGCACCCCCTTTAGCCCTGCGCCCTAGGCAGCTGCCTAGTTGGCCTAATGGTAGCACCGGCCCTGAATAGGGAATGAATGTTTTACAACAAATACGAAAACAGTAGGTACAATCTGCATTGTTACATCCAATAGGGATGTCTTCCAACCAAGCCATAAAATAAGTGACATATGGAATGGTTTTTGAAAGCAGGCTGATTTTGAAAGTTGTGCATACCCATTTGAAAGGACAAGTGCCAAATTATAGTTTAAAAGTCTGCAGTGCTCTTCAGTGCGGATTATGATCCCAGTTATAGAATCTAGTGGTAGAATTCTTCAAATTCAGGCTTTATTTATTTAAAGTATTTTTATCCCACTCCTCAGCAAAAAAGGGTCCCAGAGCAGCTTACATACCATCAGTCAACCAAGACAATCCCTGCCCACAGGCTTACAATCTAAAAAGACACAAAAGCCAAACCCAAATTAAGTTACATTTACTTTGTGGTGTGATCCGTATACTGTATTCAGACGACATAATCTGGATTATCTAATAACATAATTTTGGTTTTAGTTACTGGCTTTTTAAAATTTGCAGTTGCAGTTGCAAGTTGCAGTTGATAACTGAGTTCTTTTATTTGAGTTTGATCCACATTGACATATGATTTGTTTTGTAACTTTGTACCTTGTCCTTTCCCCAAATTTTCTTTTGCCCAGCTGTTTGTTGTTGCTGGCGAGCGGGCGAGCGAGTTTCCTTTTCCTGTCCCATCTGGTTCTTTGTTGTTGGGACTCGGGAGATCCGGGTTCTAGTCCCCGCTCAGCCATGAAGCTCACTGGGTGACTTTGGGCCAGTCACTGACTCTCAGCCTAACCTACCTCAACAGGGTTGTTGTTGTGGGGATAAAATGGAGAGGAGGAGGATTGTGTAAGCCGCCTTGGGTTCCTTGTGGGAAAAAAGGCGGGGTATAAATATAATAAAATAAATAAATAAATAAATACAATGGGGCGGCGGCGGTGGGGGCGGCATTAATTATGCCAGCACTAGGCTTGCATAGAGGGAGGCCTGACCCTGAGCCCTCTCTGGCAAACAAAAGATCCAAGCCACCTCTGTCACATCCCTGCAACACCCCTTTCTCAGGTCCTACACCAGAGATTGCTGGAAGAAACACCAGCAGTGGTAGATTTCCAGCCTCAGAATGTCCCATGGACATACCTGGGACCTCTGTGGCAGACACTTCCCCCTGCTGATGGAGCTCCTTTCTGCCACCAGTGGGGCATGAGCACCAGCACCACATCCTAACATCCTAGTCCATCTGGGGTTTAGGATTGCTCTCCCCAGTATCTTTATTATCATACTGTTATTTTACTCATATGGAGAAGCCCTTCTGAATAAAAATAATGATTAAAGGAACCTACAAAAATATCCTCTGCTTGTCAACAAAAGCAAATCCACAAATAAAAAATAATGATGATGCGAATCATAATCATAAACATAATTTGATAATGTAACACTTACCAAGATTATGAACAGTGGCATCAGATTCTTGTATGAGCAAATGCCTCGCACCGGCTGGGATTTCAAACATCTTGATGTAACCTGTACAGCAACATTAAAACCAGTACATATAGATTACTATTATAAACAAAGGAAAAGAGGACTGGGTTCCTGAACCATGACAATTCTATCAAAAAGGGGTTTTCAGCAGATGCGTCTTTCCTTCCCAAGGGGAAAGGGGTACAGGCAGGGAATGTATCAGACCAAACTTCACTATCTTCTTACACTAAGCAGAAAATATTTACATGGATAAGGCTAAGCACACCAATCCTAACAGTGTTTAATCAGAAGTAAGCCCTGTTGAGTTCAAGGAGGCTTACTCCTAGGGAAATAGGACTGCAGCCTTAGTGTCAAGAATGGAAATCAGATTTTTCTGCAGTTAAGATGGAATGCATACACTACTGCACAGTGTTGCTTCCTGCACACTATGGCATGAATATAATTTATTTTACACCAAAAATTATAATCAGGAAATACATCTTCCACATAGAAGATACATCTGTCTTCCTGATATAAGCCTCAGACTATATAGGGTGTGCCTGTCCTTGTCAAAAAAACAAAACAAAACAAAACAAAACGGTGAGATCTAGACAGGATTGCCACTGTTTCCAGAATGGAATGGGCACATGCCATTTCATTTAAATTGTCCTCTGGCTAATATGAAAGCTAAGCATATCAAAGACTAGTAGAAAGATTGCACAAAAAGTTGGACTAACTGGCCCAGTAGTAGTTCTAGACCAGGCATGGGGAACCTTTGCGGGGGTTCCCCATCCAGTCCACCAGCTTCTTTCCCAAGTGCCACCCCTCTCCCAGGCCATGCCCCCTCTCCCCAGGCAAAATATCTTCTCTCCCATCATCAAAAGATCAGGGATAAGCCCATTCCCCTGCTCCAGTGCTGAGATAACATCTCTTGGGCAGGGAAAAGGTCTATGCCTCTCAGCACTGGGGTTGGGGAAAGAGTTTAACTCCAATCTGGAGCAGATTGGAGATAATCCCTTTTCCCTGGTCAGCTTTGAGAAAGGGAGCCTCCCTCAGTGCTGGGCAGGGAAATTCTCCCCATTTCATCAGCATGGATCAGATGAGGAGTTGAGGCAGGGAAGTGTGTGTGTGTGTGTGTGTGTGTGAAAATGGGGGTGGGGGCATGCCAGCAGTGGGTCCACCCACTTTGGACAGTGGCTGTACCCACCGCTAGCATGTAGTCCCTGATGTGCTGATCCGGGGACAATTTATCATTCGGGCCAAAAATGGTTCCCCACCCCTGTTCCAGACCAAGAGTAAGAAAGACAAAACCTCATATATTAAACAAAGACTGCAGTTTATGCCCACTTACCTAGAAATAAGCCCCATGGAATTGAATAGGACTTACTTCAGAGTAGACATATATAGGATTGCACGATAAGGCCTCAATCCATTGATCCTTCGAAAGTGCTCTGTAGGGCTTTTAATACTAATTTTAATCAAAATACTTAAAAAAAAACACCTCCACTATTCTTCACCAGAAGTTGTTCAAGAGGAGAATCTGATACAGCATGGGAGAGGTGCTATGAAAAGAAAGTTTAAATCTCCTTCTGAATTTTCCCACATACTTTTCTGGGACAGGGGCACTAAACTTAAACTGGAATTACCTTGTTTCTTTGGAACCTTGGAGAACGTTCCTTTCATCACCTTGCAGTGGGTATTGTCTCCACCACACACACCACACTTGTCCTCTTGCTTCGAAGAGCCTATTACCTTGTCACAACCAACTTTCTGCAAACGAAGAACAAAAGTTATTCTTGCTTGGAAGAACCTGTAATTTCATTTGAAGTTTCATTACATCAAGATATTAAAAACAGGGTATCAGGAATACTGAAAAGGGCATGTTGAAATCCACATGAGGTTTTTATATTGACATTTTTAAAAAACATAAATTGGTTTCTAACTGCTTACTTAACTAGATCCTGATATTAATTCATTATAGCAGTGCTTCAAGAACATATTATTATTCAGGATGTGAGTTTATGCAGGTATTTAATTCGATACACACCCATCTTTGACCCATAGGCAACATTACTGAGCAAATAACACTGAGGACAACAGTATACTTTTCTCTCCCTGTCAGCTTGGAGAAACTATACTCCAGCGCAGGACCGGTGCAAGGCAGTTTGGTGCCCTAGGCAAGATCAGATATTTAGCGCCCCCCTTCCCACTTTTACCCTCCCTCCCTCCAGCCCTATGCCCATTATGAAATAAGTCAATTGGCAAAACCTAAAAAAATTATTATCATAAACGTTGACAAACATACATAAAATACATGCTGATGTAGTACCAATTTGCTATATAGAAAAATTCCTGGTGAAGTGTGACAGAAACTACATTTAATGTTCAAAACTTCATTTTCCTTTTTCTTGGCAAACTGGCAAACCAAACTGGCAAACCATTTCTTTAATGTCTAAAGAAGATGCTGAAATTCAATTGAAATGGTTGCCAAGCCGATTCCAGCTCCATCCCTGCACGCCCAGCCGGAAGAGCCACCCGGACCTTCCGCTGTCCGCCAGGCGACTACCCTGGAGGCTTGGGGCGGGTGAGGAGGCACGATCCCTGGAGCCCGTGCGCTCCCGCTACTCCACCGCGGCTGCCCGCCCCACCCCATCCACCCGCGCACGGCCGCCTGGGCCTGGGAGGGGGAGAGGGTGGGGGCGGCTCATGCAGCAGCAACAGCGCAGCCGCTCACCAACTCCCGCCCTCACCCGCCGCCAAGCAAGGCGCCTCGTACCTGGCGCACCTCCTCCGCGGCCATCGCTGCCCAGGGGAGCGGCGGAACTGAGCCAGCTGCCGCCGTGCCGGGTCTCCTCCGCCGGCGCAGTTCAAAGGGTGACGGGGCGGCCCAACAGCCTCTCGCCTGCCCCCGCCGCCTCGGGAGCTTCCCCGGCGGCTGCCTGCCGTGCCAGATCTGGCCAGCGCCAGCATGGAGGCGGGGAGGGAAAGAAGGAAAGCGCCCCCTACAAGTCAAGATATGATGATTGGCTGTGCCGCCGCCACCCTGGGCAACCCGCTGTCCCGCCAAACAGCTGGGTGAAGATCAGCTGTTTGGTGCGGGAAAAACAAAGGGGCGCCGAGCGATCCCCGCGATGTGTGTGTGAGTGTCCAGGAGCGGAGCGTTTCTGTGCCCCCTTTAGCCATGCACCCTAGGTAGCCGCCTAGTTTGTCTAGTGGTAGTGCCGGCCCTGCTCCAGTGAATCCAGCGTCAAGTTATATGCTGTGGCAATGAACCCCAATGCAAGGTCCCATAGGAAGTGGAACACCTGAGCTGAACACCAGGGACTGCTTACTTCAGCATTATTTAAACTCAAGAAGTTAGCACCTTGGCTGCAGCTGTGTAAACAAAGTCACATTTAAGTCACAGGCATTATTGCTTTTCCAAGCCGAGGGGTCCTATTTTAGCAGCATGGGGCTGCTGCTCCAGGCTGCACCCTTTTTGTGTTGCTCTTAGAAACCTTGGGTGGATGGTAAGCACTGGAAACTCAGCTCTGCCTCAAACAGTACTGCCCCTCCCAGGATGTGGACTTCTCCAATATGACCTAGACCTCCCAGTGTTGCTTCAATGTCACTGGAAGGATTTCCTGAAGAGAAGTAAACTTAGTCACATGCTCAAGGTAAGGCCCACTTGCCTCGGGCGGGCGTGAGCGGGGCCGATTTTGGCCTGCTACGCCTTCTCGAGGTGAGCGGTTACATCCCTACTCCATTCCTGCTCCCTCTTGGTTTTACGTGCCCCCACCAAGACTCAGTCAACAATCCATAGCCACTGAGCACGCTGAGTTTTCACCGGGCTGTTTTGGGGATATCTCCTGCCCCTTAGGCTTCCCCCCACCCTCAATACAATTTTTGTACCTTGGGTTTCCCTCAACTAGCTGATACCTCCCACTTATGTACCTACTTTGGTTACATAAGGAAAGCACTCAGAGTACTGAGATTGCCATTAGTATCAGTGGAGGCTGGTGACTCCTATTTATAGGAGTGCTCCATGGTGCTGAACCTATTTGGGGGATGGAGTTCAGCAACATGGATAACTCCTATAAAGCTCCAAATAAAAGCTGAAATGGATTAGGAGCCCCACCCAACATTCTTTACCATTGGCCATGTTGACTAGGCTTGATGAGAGTTGAAGTCCAAAAAATCTGTTGGACAGGTTGGGGAAAGCTGGTATATTTGATAGTATGAGCATTTCTCAGCCTAAATCCAATCCCAAATCCATTCTACTTAAGCTGAGAATTTTTCAGCCACCCCTTACCAAACAACACACTATGGAACAGTTTATTCCTTTTACTAAACTTCAGTGCTTACGGTTTAAATAAGTAATTATTTGTAGATTAGTGATGGAGAAAAATACCCAGTTGTAATTTTATTTATTTATTTATTTATTATTTATTTATTTATTATATTTATACCCCTCCTTTTTTCCTGCAAGGAACCCAAGGCGGTTTACATAATCCTCCTCCTCCTCCTCTCCATTTTATCCTCACAACAACCCTGTGAGGTAGGTTAGGCTGAGAGTCAGTGACTGGCCCAAAGTCACCCAGTGAGTTTCGTGGCCGAGCGGGGACTAGAACCCCAGTCCAACACCCTAACTGCTACTCCACACTGGCGTAGTTTCTACTAATTCTTACAAATGGGAAACTGGAAAAACTAACTCCTGAAACTGATGCCACTTACCAGGCACTCCCCTCGCACACAGATACTATGAGAATCCTTATACGAGCACCGTGTTCCATCATGCACCAGTCTCTTCATATACACAACATCGCTTGTTTCCTTGGACTCACAGTAGAGGTGGCACCTTTCTTTAGCTACAAGGGAAAAGAGTCCTGTGCTTTATTTCTTCAAGTTATGGTTATTATTTGTTCAGTTTCTAATTGGCAATGGGCAGCCCTATCCTATGTGGGTGCCCGTAACCCTCTGAATCGAGAGGATTACGGGCATCCAGTTGAAGGCGGGAGGAGCGCAGCGGATAGGACTGCCACTGCACTCTCCTCACCCTCCAAAACATTTAGACGGCAGGATTTCGGCCATCTAAATGTCTTTCCTCTCCACGCGAGGAGGAGAGGCTGAGGCACTGCCTGGATGGCTTGCACGATGGTGGTGCCTCACTCCTTCCCCCCAGGAATGCCCCCCATGCCAGAAGTTCCCAGAACCAAAGTCGGTCTTCCGTCTTCAGTTCCCAGCAGGCGCAGAAAGAACTGCACTGGCTGCGAGGTGGGAGGGGAGGGTGCTCCATGGGTAGAGTCACCACTGTGACCTCAGAAGGGATTTCTAAGGTTGCAGGGGTGACGCCACCCTATCCTATGGCCCCTCTCTCAAGGGACCATAGGATAGGGCAGGCCATAGGATTGCACCCTAAATGAAAGTCTTGTGGTGGGACCATGAATGCATGCTCCTGTCTCGCATTACATAAAATATGTCCAGATTTTCAAAGATTTTCTAATAAACTCACCACGGGAAGAATTTAGATCTACATGGAAGGGTTTCTACTAAATTCTGCAGAAGTGGGCTACACTCAGACCAGAAGTGTGTGTGTGTGTGTGTGTGTGTGTGTGTGAGTAGTGGTCGTGGTGGCGGCGGGCTATTTATATTCTACTTCATAAGTGGATCAACCCACTAAAGTAAATTTCTATCAGAGTTTCTTGTTTTCTATCGCAATAGTTTTAATCGCTGATGCACAAATTCAGTGGAGGTCCTATGTAATGTATGAGCATAGCAAATGAACTGCATGCTCCCCTGTCTGCCAGAGTGGCGTCTCCAGAAGAAGTGTGAGACATACACCAAGATAATCTGAGTGCTAATGGTTGCTAGTCCCTTTTGCATCCTTTAAATTTCAGTCCTCTGAAATCTGGCAGACTATAACTAAGTCCACTAAAGGAATAATAAAATGAAGAAGAGGAAAATGCTAACCATCGAGATGCTCATATGGGAGCCAGTGGTGTTTTGTGTTCTGATATTCAAAATAAGAATCCCATTGCCTGCATTGCTCCTCTCTGAAATCGTCATAATCTTTAGGACAATCTTGTGTGCTGCAGAGCTGGAACTCATAGCTTGGTCCAAAACATGTGCGGCCTCCATTAGCTGGGCTAGGAATAAGAACTGGTATTGGTAAGTTGCATCATATCACTGAAGCCAAACAGCATTGCATTAGATCCCTGGTTTGTCATAATTATTCCCTTTAATTACAAAAATAGAAAAGAGATATAAGAAGTAAGGTCCACTGGATACATGATAGGTGACCTTACGCAAGCCACAGTTTCTCAGCCTCAGTCCCAATCTCTGTACTTTGGGAACCATCATCATAATCGTTATGACTTACCGTGTTGTTGTGTCAATACATAACTATGAAGTAATGAAAATGCATTATATAAATGCTAAATATCTTAAATGTCATATGTGACATCTCAAATAGAGCCAAGTACATGTGCCCAATAACTGTGAAGTCTTTACTGCTGTGTGGCACTGACTGTTTAGAAAGCAAAAATAAGCTTCCAGTCCTTGGGCCACTATCTGCAGACAATACAGAAGATGGCCATTCCCAGCTTTAACATTAATCACAAAAAACATGATGCCTATAAAATGATTTTGTTACATAATTTGAAACAACCCATTAGAATTATGTGATTCACCTGGGCGTGAGAGATCCATTTTGTGCATTCCACTGCAAGTGTAGATTGGTTCATTCCAGTTAAATTAATGGAGAACATTCTGTGAAAGCAAGCTACATGTGCACACTGAAATCAATGGGACTTAAGTACAGTTAATCCTATTATTCAATAGGAATAAAGAGTACTTAATCTTATTGGCTTCAATCCAACCAGTACTTAATACATGTACTAGAGAAGTTGCATGCACGCAGAGTTTATCTTTTTATTTCACAACAGTAGTGCCGACAACCTGTATTTTAAACTCCTCTGAAAGATGTGTACTGTCGGTTGCCTATTAGAGCAGAAACAAAGGGCAGTATCCAATGGGCCTCCGCTGTGTCTGTTGTGCTAGTTTCTGGGGTTATTTTTAGAAGTGCAAAAGCCCTGTTGCATGATAGGATACTACCCAGTAATGCAAACTCTGGCTATGTGCATGTATAGAAGGCATACCCTGAATCATGGCTACAGTATCATTCTAATCCTGTATGCAATAACTTTGTACGGTCTGCATTATTTCACCCAACTCTAGCACTGCAGTGAAACGAAGTATTACCAAGGGATAGGCCTTGATCACGACCAAAACTAACTATGATTAGCTTACATATTTTTGATTGTAATTTAACAGTATTTTTCTCACAGATATTTTTTAAACAAAATATTTTGCTTAGGTTCAGCTTACTGTGGATTATCACACTGCCGTGTTCTGTATTTCACTCCCGTTCCACAGGTTCGAGAGCAGGAACCAAATTTACTCCATGCCCCCCAGTTTCCATCTTGCTTCAAGATATCTGGAGTTAACCAGATACAGTGACCTTTAAAACAATGCTAAAAGAGAAAAATACACATGTATACGTATTTTCATAATTAGTTATATTTGCATAACTCTTGCCTTCTTGTTCTTCATTTTGGACACAGATTGAAAGCACTGGGCTGGATCCAGCTTCTTTTCCACCAGTAGGCACATTCAAGCAGAAGGCCGGGGGCGGGGAGGGAAAGGAAGTGATCTTTGCTGACTCCTCTCTCCCTCTGCAGTCCCCAGCGCCACCTGCCCCACTGTTGCCCAACCCTCCGGATCAGGTGGGGGGGGATAGGGGACTGCTCAGGGAGGACTGAAGATAATCATTTCCCCTGTTCCACCAGTGGGAAAGCTCGGCTGGACTGTCTGGAAGCCCCCTGCTTGCCAGCGTCATGTGAGAGGATTTCTACTTGCACAGTGGTACTATCCCCACTGCCAGAGAAGATGTTGAGGGCCTGTGGGGAGCTGCAGCGGGAGGGGGAATCACCCCCCTCTGTGTTCCACTTACGGAAGCTGTACCGTTGGCGGCAGGGCTAACTGGATACAACCCAATTAGTTCAGAGTGGGGCTTACTTCCAGGTACATGTCTATAGCCTTCCTCAACTTGGTGCCCTCTAGATGTTTTGGACTACAACTTCCACCATCGCTGACCACTGGCCGTGAATCTGGAAGACACCATTTTGGGGAAGGCTGACTCATGCCTCCATTTATATGAAGATATACTGATAAAATGTGGGGCTAGGAAACATTTTTAACGTGTTACCATTGCTTTATACTAGGTTGCAATTCCAGTTCATGTGTATTAATGGTTTCTGTCAATATGGAGATCTGGGCATGTGTACGTACACACAGTTGCTTATAACAACAAGTGCAACTGGTCACTTGTTTTTCCTAATAATCAACTCTGCAACAAATCTATACAGCTTGACTAGGCTTCATATCTAGGCATTTGGCAGGCACTATAGTCAAAGCATATGGCTAAACACCCACTCCCAGCAGAAACAAAACAGAAGGATTTATAATGCAAAATCTCCCTGAAGCATAGAATGGTGAACACTTTAGCAGAAAAAATGTGAAAAGGGGGCAGATAATCACCAATAATAGGAGAAAAGGGCCCCAGGGGTGTAGAACTGTGACATTGAGGACACTGTGATCTGGATGGTCAGCAGCTGTTAAAAAGAAAGGAGACAGACAACACAATAACCCACACTCAAGGGTTGAGTATGGGTTGACGTTGAACCATGGGTTGTTGCTGAAATGTGGGTTATGAACCCAGCTGCACTAACAAGCCATGGCTTGTTAACCACGGACAGCCTGTGAAGAGAACCCATGGTTTGTTGTTGGGTTGTGAACTGTGGGTTGTTCAACATAGTTTGTTATCTTGGCTGGGTTCAGACAACATGATAACCCATGTTTCAGTAACAACCCACAGTTCAACAACAACCCACACTCAACCCTTGAGTGTGGGTTATGGTGTTGTCAGTACCCAGTCTTTGGGTTTTCACAGAGTGCTTCTTCTATATCAGGGCTCTCCAATCTTGGGTCCCCAGATGTTGCTGGCCTACAGCTCCCAGCATACCCAGCCAGCATGGCTAATGGCAAAGGATTCTGGGAGCTGTAGTCCAGCAACATCAGGGGACCCAAGGTTGGAGAGCCATGTTCCATATGCTACTACAATATTGCAGGTCAAAATACAATTAAGCGGTAGTTGTTATTGCAGAGTATGAGAATGCGAAATGTGAGGGGAAAAGCTGGACACTCTTCTATCACATCACAGAACAGAAAACAAATTTGCTGTGGTTGCAAGTTCAATGTGGCCATCACTCTGAGAACTAACTTATTGAGCAGAACTCACACATACATAAATATGGGGCACAATCCAACCATGTTGACTTCAGTGCATAAGTTAAGTTGACTCTCTCAGCAAAATCAGTAAGTAGGACTGGATAAGGTTGTACAAGCCCAAGTCCAAGAAGAGAAAAGGCTACATGGGATATCAAATCATAGTTCTCCCTCTTTCATGAGCTTTATCTTATACTGGAACAATTAAAAAACCAACATTTATTTACATTTGGTCTCCCAAGTGAAGTTCACACAGTAATCATTGCCAATTCACAAAACATTATTTGCAGAAATAAGATGACTCTTATGTTTGACCCCCCCACCGCTCCAGACTTGTTAGATATAGAAACATCTTGCATGAATGTTTTATAGATGCTATTTGCTTCCTTGATATTCCTGTAAAGGGCAGCTGAGATTGCCAGTTGCTGTTCATATGTGGGTAGAAATGAGTGAGCATATTGCAAGTATGAACCAGTTGCATAAGTACTGTATCTAGTCATGGGAATTACTCAAAGGAGTAATTCAGGATCTGAAAATCAAGTGGTGTTATATGCTACTCAGCTTATGTGCAAGAACAATTAAGGCATGTCATTTAACACAGAGGTGGGCAAACATTTTTCTTTTGAGGGTCACTCACATTCCCTCATGGGTAATCTCTTGGGGGCCGCATGCTGGCAGTGGGTGGAGCCAGATCTGCAAGTGTTTTGGGTTAACAACCCAATCCTATGCAGGTTTACTCAGACTTAAGCCCCACTGGATTTTATAGGGTTACTCTGAAATAAATTTCCTGAGGATTTTTTTTTAAAAGAAGTACAATGGACAATAGTAGCACAGCTACCGGTACTATTCTGGAAACATGCGAAAGTAATTCCTTTCTGAACCTTGTGTGCTTTACACACACACGTATAGCAGGAGCCGACTAATTTGATCTCAGGCAGCTAGAAAATAGGTCCTGCTATAAATGGTATACAGTAGGTCTCTGCTAATGAAGCAAAAGACCTAGGGAGCAGGTAGGCAGAGAAGAAGAAGCAGGGGAACCATTCCAATCTATGCAGAGAGAGAAGCAGATCTGGTTCTCAGTGGCTGCCACTGAGTTTTATAGAACACGCAATAAACAGGCATGATGGTTCCATGAAAACAAAAAAAAATCATAGTTCAGTCTGAAACTGTAGTGTACTGTGTTGCAATATGGATTAGACTTTCTTGAAGAGATCTTCTTTTAATTGATTTGTTGTTTTTCATTTTCAGACTGAACTATAATTTGGGGGGGGGGATGAGGTAAATTTCTAAGGGGGGGGAATCTGCTGTGTTTCAGCGTCTTCTGGTGGTCCTAGCACAGGGGGTGGGTAACTTGTGGCCTGCCAGATGTTGTGGACTACAACTCCCATCAGCCCTAGCCAGCATAGCCAATGGTTAGGGATGATGGGAGTGGTAGCCCAAAATATCTGGAGCGCTACAAGTTGCTCACTCCTGTGTGAGCAGGTTATCTTAATAAGAACCTGATTTCATGGGGCATCGGTGTAAAAGGCAGTACAGTTCCCTGTTATATGGGCTGAGTGAGTTACCCTGGAAAGCACTATCAATTCTGCTTCTGTGGGCTTAGACTAAATAAAGAGAGAATAATGCGCCCCTGGTGAAGATTCTATACTATTTGAATTGCTTTAATGGGGTTTCTTAATAGAATTCTAACTTTTGAGACAGTTATAAAACAGAGAAGGTAACACCCATTAGGGATGTAACATACACAGAATTAACCATTCAGTGGCGATAATTTTGTCACATGTGGTTGGTATAAAATGCATGATTTATAACGGTATCCTCAAGACTATTATTTTGTTTTGCATGGATGGGAATTTAAGGCATGAAAGTGTGATCACATGGCCATTGAGGGTTATATGAATGGGACCTCACTTCTGCTTGTGGCTGCAATGTGCAAACCAAGTCTTTCTGTTGCTTGTAACTAACTGCCCCAGATAACAGGTAGCCTAAAGTCACTGAATAATAATTTCACCCTGTCAGACTGTGACTGAGGCAAAATGGATTCCCTCAGACGATTGCATAACATATTCGGTTTCATTTGCATAATGGGATGGCCTGAGAAGGTAGCTTAGTTATAATGGAATGAGGGGAGGAAAGTCTAATTGGTTCTTCTGTGTGAGTGGCCTATCCAATGCAATCAGATTCTGTGGAGAACTGCATAATATTCCCCATCTCCCAGGGTTAACCGTTTCAGTTCCCTTTAATGCTGTGGTCGAATCCTGCTCACAAGGAGGTTATATTTTTTTTGTCCCTCCAACACATAGGTGTGTATTGGCAGGGCTGGCACACCTCACTGCATCCCCTCAATCTGCTAAATAATGATTGGTTGTGAAGGCTGTAGCAACAGAAAAGGCTGTGTGGCAGCCAGTGAAAATTCTCTTGGAGAGTCTAAGATTCTCTGTCTCTGTGGTGACTAACACAGCACATATTTATCCATCTGTCTCCTGTCTGGGAGAAGCTGAGGTCAGCTTTCTCAGTGGGAAATCATCTGGACTGTGCTGATTGCCTGGGGGGGGGGAAATCCCTTGGTTAATTTCTTTTACGGTGCCTTTTTAGTTAATTTCCCCAGCTATTCTGGGGTGAAAAAAATCCTAAAAGGAACCGGTGAGAACCTACAAAGTAATGCAATGGAGCAGGGGGCAGGCAAAAGAACCTTTGCCTCTGGCCTTTGTACCTTTACCTCTGCAATGAATCAGTTGTTGGAGGGAGTGGTAGATTGGGCTCGGAAGACCTTTTCTCTGAGCCTAATCCTTTCCCCACTCCAAATGGAAGGCTCCGAAGCGATGCACAGAAAGGGTGCTGTTTCTGGGCCTAATTCTTCCCCCCCCACACACACACACCCTGCGGTTATTTCGGAGGCAAAGGGAGGGCTCAGCTTTCCATCATCTCTGAAATGACTGGCTGTGTGAGACTGGGTGCGGGAATCCATGGTCACAAAGACCCTGGAGAGGGCAGTGTCATGCCTGAGAGTTCTCAGAAATGGAAATGGTTTCCCCTAGAGTCATCCTGCTTAGTGGCTCATTGGGTTGGATCAAGACTAAGTTAGACATATTGCGGCCCTGCTGAGATCTCTGAAAAAAGTTACTCATCGCTAACTTTTTGCAAAGATTTTAGTTGGACCTAAGTGCGACTAAATTAGGGTCCAATTCTATACACACTCATCTGGAAGTAAGATCCATTAAACTCCCTTGGACTTAGATGTGAGTAGACATCATCATCATCATCATCATCATCATCATCATTATTATTATTATTATTATTATTATTATTATTATAGAATCATAGAAAAGTAGAATTGGAAGGGGCCTACCAGGCCATTGAGTCCAACCCCCGCTCAATGCACGAATCCAGGTCAAAGCATCCCCGACAGATGATCATAGAATCATAGAAAAGTAGAGTTGGAAGGGGCCTACAAGGCAATCGAGTCCAACCCCCTGCTCAGTGCAGGAATCCAGGTCAAAGCATCCCCGACAGATGTCTGTCCAGCTGCACCTTGAATGCCTCCAGAGTGGGAGAGCCCACCACCTCCCTAGGTAGTTGATTCCATTGTCTTATTGCTCTGACAGTCAGGAAATTTTTCCTGATGTTAGGTGGAATCTGAGTTCCTGTAACTTGAGCCCATTATTCCGTGTCCTGCAAACTGGGATGATCGAGAAGAGATCCTGGCCCTCCTCTGTGTGACATCCCTTCAAATACTGGAAGAGTGCTATCATATCTCCCCTCAGTCTCCTCTTCTGAAGGCTAAACATGCCCAGTTCTTTCAGTCTCTCCTCATAGGGCCTTGTTTCCAGTCCCTTTATCATCCTTGTTGCCCTCCTCTGAACCAGTTTGTCTATGTCCTTCTTAAAGTGAGGTGCCCAGAACTGGACGCAGTACTCAAGATGAGGCCTAACCAGTGCCAAGTAAAGGGGAATTATCACTTCCCGTGATTTGGAAGCTATACTTCTATTAATGCAGCCCAAAATTGCATTTGCCTTCTTTGCAGCCACATCGCATTGCTGGCCCATATTCAGTTTGGGATCTACCACAATTCCAAGATCCTTCTCACTTGTAGTATTGTTGAGCCAAGTGTCCCCCATTCTGTAACTCTGCATTTGGTTTCCTCTCCCTAGGTGCTGCACTTGGCATTTATCCCTATTAAATTTCATTCTGTTCTTTTCGGCCCAGCGCTCCAGCCTATCGAGGTCACTTTGAATTTTGTTTCTGTCTTCCAGAGTATTAGCTGTTCCACCCAACTTTGTGTCATCTGCAAATTTGATAAGCATTCCCTGTATCTCCTGATCCAAAGCATCCCCGACAGATGATCATAGAATCATAGAAAAGTAGAGTTGGAAGGGGCCTACAAGGCCATCCAACCCCCTGCTCAGTGCAGGAATCCAGGTCAAAGCATCCCCGACAGATGTCTGTCCAGCTGCACCTTGAATGCCTCCAGAGTGGGAGAGCCCACCACCTCCCTAGGTAGTTGATTCCATTGTCTTATTGCTCTGACAAGTCATTAATAAAAATGTTGAAGAGCACCGGGCTCAGGACCGAGCCCTGTGGTACCCCGCTCGTTACCTCTCCCCAGTTTGAGAAGGAACCATTGATAAGCACTCTTTGAGTCCGATTCTGTAGCCAATTGTGGATCCACCTGATAGTTGTTCCATCTAGCCCACTCTTAGCTAGCTTGCTAATCAGGATATCATGAGGCACTTTGTCGAAAGCTTTGCTTAAGTCCAGATATATAATGTCCACAGCATTCCCACAGTCCACAAGGGAGCTTACTCGATCAAAAAATGAGATCAGATTAGTCTGACAGGATTTGTTCTTGACAAATCCATGCTGGCTTCTAGTAATCACTGCATTGTTTTCAAGGTGCTTGCAGACTGACTTCTTTATAATCTGCTCCAAAATCTTCCTGGGGATTGATGTCAGACTGACTGGCCTATAGTTCCCAGGTTCCTCCTTCTTGCCCTTTTTGAAGATGGGAACAACATTTGCCCTCCTCCAGTCGTCTGGCACTTCACCTGTCCTCCATGATTTCTCAAAGATAATAGACAGTGGTTCTGAGAGTTATTCTGCCAGTTCCTTTATTACTCTAGGATGCAGCTCGTCAGGCCCTGGAGATTTAAACTCGTTCAGAGCAATCAGGTGCTCCTTGACCATTTGCCTATCAATCTCAAGCTGCAATCCTGCCCCTTCAGTCTGCACTTCAGGTTTGCCAGGGGGGTCATAGACCCTCTTTAGGGAGAAGACTGAGCCGAAGTAGGAATTGAACACTTCTGCCTTTTCTTTGTCTTCTGTTATCAATTTGCCATCCTCATTGCGTAGTTGAACCACCAGTTCTTTCTTCTGTCTTTTACCGTGCATGTATCTGAAATAGCTTTTTTGTTGCTTTTAGCATTCCTCGCTAACCTTAGCTCATTCTCAGCTTTAGCCTTCCTGACACTATTCCTGCAGTTCTGTGCTACCTGCCTGTACTCTTCCCTTGTAGCCTGTCCTTCCTTCCACTTCCTATACGTGTCCTTTTTTGTTTTCAGGTCATCTTTGAGTTTATTGTGAAGCCACATTGGCTTCTTCTGTTGCCCTCTGCCTTTTTTCCTTGTGGGAATTGTTTGCAATTATGCCTTTAAAATTTCCTTTTTTAAAAACTCCCACCCATCCTGGGCTCCTTTCCTCATCAGAGTCGCTTGCCATGGGATCTTACTTATCATTGTTCTGAGTTTGTTAAAATTGGCTTTCCTAAAATCCAGGGTACGTGTTTGGCTACACTCAGCTTTTGCTTCTGTTAGAATCAAGAACTCAAGTATAACATGGTCACTTTCCCCCAGAGTTCCCGAAACTGCCACTTTATCCACTAACTCGTCTCTGTTGGTTAGAATCAGGTCAAGGATAGCCGATCCTCTAGTTCCTTCCTCCACTTTCTGTAGGAGGAAGTTATCAGCAGCACAGCTCAGGAATTTCTTGGAGGGGCCATGTTTGGCTGAATAAGTCTCCCAACAGATATCAGGGAAATTGAAGTCCCCCATTACTACCACATCGTGCCTCCTTGATACAATGGCAATTTGCTTTTCAAAAGTTTCATCCTCGTCTTCTCCTTGATTGGGTGGTCGGTAGTAGACTCCAACCGCCATGTTCGTTTTATTCTTTGCCCCCTTTATTTTAACCCAGATGCTCTCAATGGGGCTGCCAAGCTCCTCTTCCTGTATCTCTGTGCAGAGATACGTATTTTTAACATACAGCGCAACTCCACCTCCCTTTCTGTTGCTTCTGTTCCTTTTGAACAAGTTATACCCTTCAATTGCTGTATTCCAGTCATGGGAGTCATCCCACCAGGTTTCAGTTATCCCTATCAAGTCGTACTTGCCCTCATGTATCAAGAGTTCAAGTTCGTCTTGTTTGTTGCCCATACTCTGGGCATTAGTATAGAGACATCGAAGACTATGTGCTTTATAGTCCGACTTTTCCCCTACATTTTGTGGAAGACTATCAATGGGCACTGCTGGAGCTGTTCTCTCCATTGTGGCACAGAGGCCTTCTTCCATTGGTACCCCCGAGTTTATGTCTCCCTCCCCCGTTGGATTCAGTTTAAAGCCCTCCTGATTAAGTTCCTCATGCTGTGGCCAAACACATTCTTCCCAGTCCTTGTGAGGTGCAATCCATCCTTTGCCAGAAGTCCGTCTTCTAGGAAGTGTAGCCCGTGGTCCCAGAATCCAAATCCCTCACGTCGGCACCACCTTCGTAGCCAGTCATTCACTCGGAGTATTTTTCTTTCCCTTTCTATGCCTCTTCCAAGTACTGGAAGGATGGATGAGAAAACTATCTGGGCCCGAAGTTCTTGAGTTCCCTTCCCAGCTCTTCAAAGTCTGCCGTGATTTCTTTGTAACTCCGCTTGGCAGTATCATTTGTACCCACGTGGAAGAGAAGAAAGGGGTATGTGTCGGTGGGCTGCATGAGCCTCGGCAGCTGCTCTGTCACATCCTTAATCCGTGCCCCGGGGAGACAGCACACCTGGAGAGTCCATGGGCCTTCGTGACATATTTTGGCTTCGATCCCCCGCAGGAGGGAGTCTCGCACTACGAGTACTCTTCCTCTTGCTGTAGGCCTTGGTTTGATTGCCTCCACTTGACTGACCCTCAGCCTCTTGCTCTCTGTCACGTTGGGTGCCCGGTAATTCGTCTTCTGCAGGCTGTCCTCTGCTCTCGTCCTCAAGTACATGGAAGCGGTTCCATAGCTCCACTGCTTCCACAGGCGCAGAATGTCTTCTAGTTCTTCTGCTCCTAACAGTCACCCTTTTCCAGGGAGTTCCCCCTACGTTATTTTCCCTTGCCTCAGCAGTCTCCGACTCCGTCTCATCCTGCCGTTGCCCTTCTGGCTCCTGTTCTACGCTTTGGTGCTGTAGATCCACCGTTCTGTCTAAGAACTCCTCACTTTCTCTTATGCTCCTGAGGGTTGACACTTCCTGCTCCAGTCCTCTGACCTTTTCTTCCAACAGCGTGACCAGCTTGCACTTGTTGCACGTGTAGGCCATGTTGATCTCCGGCAGGAAAACAAACATTGCACACACATTGCAGGTCACCACCACTGCGGAGTCCTTTCCTTCCATAGCGCTCTGTTCCCTTTATGTTTCTGCCTTTCTTTTTGTACTGGAATGGCTGGTGCCTTATCCTGCCTTCCCTGAATGTTAATAACAGAGTCCCCCTGGTCTATAAGTGTGAGGTATTGGAATAAAACAAACAAACAAATCCAGAACATTTCTTAGGGACCTCCCCCTTGACCTCCCCTGCCGAACTCCGCTGCCAAACTCCTGTTTGCTCGCTCTGTTCGCTCGCTCTCTGGGAGCCTGCTTGCCTTATCATCATAGAAAACATCATAGATCATAGAGTTGGAAGGAGCCTACAAGGCTATCAAGTCCAACCCCCTGCTCAATGCAGGAAACTAGAGGAGGGGTCTCCCATCCAAGCAATAACCAGGCTTGACCCTGCTTAGCTTTCCACACTCAGACAAGCTGAGCCAGCGTAAGCCACAGTCCCAAAACAGCTGGAGCCTCTCTCCTGTTGTGCTGGAGATGATGATGCATGATGATGATGATGATGGTATTTTTGAATCGCCCATCTGGCCAGTCATCCAGGCCACTCTGAGCGATGTACAGTGCATAGGATCACCACTGTTAGTTTGGATCCAACCCACTGTGCTGGCTGAGCTGCCCCATGGGCCAAGAGCTGGTGCCTGTACACTGCACTCTGCTACCACTGGCAGAGTGGCATGAAGGAAGTGCACGTGTGAAGACTTTGTTTGTGGTATCTTGGTGGATTTTGGGAGAGGTGGAGAGAATTCCAACTCATCCCCCTTCTATTGTTTTCTGTAATGGCAGGGGGTCTCTCTACCATTATCCTGCCCCCTCCCCATTTAGGCCACTAAATAGACATCCCACTTTAGAAATAGATAGATGCATGTAGGTGGATTTGGGGTAGCATTTTAGCTTAAATATGGTAAACACTGGCATGCTTTGATTTGAAGTGGCTGAACTTGGAAAACTTAAGGGCCACATAGTTCCAGAGCACAAAATAGATGGAAACACAAAGGTTGAAGCAGATGCCATCTCACACTTGATATCAGGTGCATGGATTTTGTACTTGGGTATTGCATGTGAGTTAGGGGATAAGGGAAATGACACTGCCCATAACTAACACTGTCTATAACAAACACGCAACTAAGACTGAAGGTAGACTCAAGCAAACAGCAGCAAGATAAAAAAAATTAAAAAATCAAGGAATAAGGATTGGATTATAGGAAAGGACTGGATTGGAAAGGACTAAAGAAAGGTTGGGTAATGGATTGATATGGAAAGAAAAAGTTAGGAAGAGTACACAAGCCAAAAAGGACCTCCACAGAATGACCAAAACTCTTTTAATGTTCCTATTCCTAGGAGAAAGAACAAGCTAAGAGCACTGAACACTGGAAACAGTCCTGGGATATATTACTTCAACTTCCCTTCCCCAAAACACTGTGGTTGGAGAGCCCTGATAAAATAATTCATTGCCATTAGAAGCTAGAGCTGTCAGTCACAAAAAAACACACCTCCTACTCTCCTTTCAGCTCCTCTCCTCATCCTTGTATTTTCCTTATATGGAGAGCTCAGGGAGATTTGTATCAGTTTTTGCAGTCTGTGTGTCTATGTCCCTCTGAACTACTAATGAAGCTTAGGTATGGTTCAGATTCAATGTAGTCAGTTTCAGACGATCTCCGCTTTGATTCAGAGATTTTATTTATTTATTTTATTTATTACATTTTTGAATCGCCCACTCGGCCACCCTGGGCGATGTACAATAGAATAAAATACAGTAATAAAACACAGATCTCCCGAATTTTTCGAAATCAGCCCGATTAGTGACTGGATTTGGCCAAATCTGCTGCACAACAACTCTAAACCTAATATGTTTTAAACGTACATCTACAAGTGCAAAATATAGAATGTAACAAAGCATGTTTGAAAACATATACAGATATACCTTGGATTGCAAGCATAATTCGTTCCGGAACCGTGCTTGTAATCCAAAACACTCTTATATCAAAGTGAGTCTCTGGTGGGCGTGAGCAGGGCCGATTTTGGCCCGCTACGCCCGCGCGAGGCGAGTGGTTACATCCCTACGGCTTGTCTTGCAAGACCTTGCTCGTTTATCAAGTCACATTTTTAAACATTTTTTTGCTTGTCTTGCAAATGCTCTCAGATCAAGTTACTTGCAATCCAAGGTATTACTGTATATCATACAGAAGATGCCCTTGATAAGGAGTTGTGTTTGGTTGCAGCTCCCTGGTGTTAAGTATAGACATGGTGGTACACTCGGGTTTGCCTCAGAGTAATGTGTGAAATGGTCCAAAGTCTGAGGCACGAAGCTGACTGTTCTGTGAATACCTTAGGCAGATCTGTCAAATGTATCCCCAAGGAGAGATGTTGTTATTTTCTTTTGAGAAAAACCATGCCAAGGAATGTGAACAGTAACATCTCCAAGGGTGCAATCCCATGCACGTTTAGACAGGACAGAAAGTCCTACAACTTGTAGGACTTTTCCCCCCCTGTCTAAATATGCATAGGATTGCACCGTAAGACTGTAATCCTACACACACTTATCTGGAGAAACTTCAACTGAACTCAGTGGGGCTTACTACTAAGTAGACATGTATAGAATTGCACTGTTAGTGTTGTGAAGCAGTGGTCAGTAGCTTGTTGTCTCCTTGCATGAATAAGCCTCCAGGGGCACACAAAGCTATTTCAGCCGATGTAAATGTATCATGCTGTTAAAAAGCACACTGTGACCAGATTTATAGAGTTTTAATGCAGTGGTTAAACACTTTTGTATATTTCAATAGGATCAAACTTAAAAGAACATATACAGGACCAGTCCTGAAATGCATTCTTTTGTGGGAATTTCATTACATTCGCACAGCAAATTAAAAAACCTAACACCCCTGCAGATACAACTGTTTCCCCAAAATCACATTATTGATTTTCCTTTAAAATGTAACACTAACACCTTTGGGGTGGAGGGAGGGAATCCTCATGTCATTTAATAGTTCATAGATCATAGAATAGTAGAGTTGGAAGGGGCCTATAAGGCCACTGAGTCCAACCTCCCACTCAATGCAGGAACCCAAGTCAAAGCTTCCCTGACACAGGTGGCTGTCCAGCTGCACCTTGAATGCCTCCAGTGTTGGAGAGCCCACTACCCCCCTAGCTAGTTGGTTCCATTGGCATATTGCTCTAACAGTCAGGAAATTTTTCATGATGTCCAGGCGGAATCTGGCTTCCTGTAGCTTGAGTCCATTATTCCATGCCCTGCACTCTGGGATGATTGAGAAGAGATCCTGGCCCTCCTCTGTGTGACAACCTTTGTTTCAAGTACTTGAAGAGCGCTATCATATCTCCCCTCAGTCTTCTCTTCTGAAGGCTAAACATGCCCAGTTCTTTCAGTCTCTCCTCATAGGGCTTTGTTTCCAGTTCCCTGATCATGTCTGTTGCCCTCCTCTGAACCCTTTCCAGTTTTCCCATCTCCTTCTTAAAGTGTGGTGCCCAGAACTGGATGCAGTACTCAAGATGAGGCCTAACCAGTGCTGAGTAGAGGGGATCTAGTACTTCCCGTGATTTGGAAGCTATACTTCCAGTATGCAGCCCAAAATAGCTTTTGCCTTTTTTGCAGCCACATCACATTGCTGGTTCATATTCAGCTTGTGATCTACAACAATTCCAAGATCCTTCTCACTTGTAGTATTGTTGAGCCAAGTATCCCCCATCCTGTAACTGTGCATTTTGTTTCTTTTTCCTAGGCGCAGAACTTGGCATTTATCCCTATTAAATTTCATTCTGTTGTTTTCGGCCCAGCGCTCCAGCCTATTGAGATCACTTTGAATTTTGTTTCTGTCTTCCAGAGTATTAGCTGTTCCACCCAACTTTGTGTCATCTGCAAATTTGATAAGCATTCCCTGCACCTCTTCATCCAAGTCATTAATAAAAACGTTGAAGTGCACTGGGCCCAGGACCGAGCCCTGCAGTACCTCGCTCGTTACCTCTCCCCAGTTTGAGAAGGTATCATTGATAAGCACTCTTTGAGTCTGATTCTGTAGCCAGCTGTGGATCCACCTGATAGTTGTTCCATCTAGGCCACTTTTAGCTAGCTTGCTAATCAGGATATCATGAGGAACTTTGTCAGATTTGTTCTTGAAAAAACCATGTTGGCTTCTAGTAATCACTGCATTGTTTTCAAGATGCTTGCAGACTGACTGCTTTATTATTTATTTATTTATTATATTTATAATCTCCTCTAGAATTTTCCCAGGGATTGATGTCAGACTGACTGGTCTGTAGTTCCTAAGATGTGAATAGGCATCACCTGGCCATGGATAAGCATGAACTGGCATCACAAATGCCTATGCACTGCAAGCATCAACTGTCAACTGGATGCATATGTTGTGATATGTATCACATTCACAAGCTGGAGCACATTGTTTACACATGGAAGGGACAGAATGGCGGTAAACAAGTTTGTTGTGTCTCTCTAGAATCTCGTGCTCTCGCAGGGGTTACTAGAGTGTGTGGGAAACAGTATGAGCTAGTCACATGGTTTGCATGTTCTGGTGACGTACTGACTTGTTTTTCTGTCTGGAGCCATTTTAGAGAGGAGCAGGACTGTTCTCTCTCTTCACTCTTTTCTTCTGACTATTGCTTGCTGGACTTTGCAACAATGTAAACGTCTTTGCTTAGGTGGAGTAAAGCTCAACCTACTCCACTGGAACTAATGCTTGCTATCCATTGTACTCTGCACATGGACTGTAACTAGGAATGTATACTCTGTAGAATATTACTTGCTAAAGTAAATAAACAGGTAGAGAAATAGACCTGTGGAGTTACAGAGTGTTTCCTTGCTACATGGATTAATCCGCAACCGGGGGAAGCTAAGCTGGTGTCAGATTACAGGCAAGCTGGCTGGCAGCTGCAAACCAACACGCTGGAACGCTGCGCAGACAGAGGGGGGTGAGATCTGGACGATCTGTGTGTAGAATAATGGGCTTCTGACACACAGACAGGATTTTAAGTCTCCCATCCGGCACACGCGCGACTCTGCTGTCACTCACGCGCCTTCAGCATATCCCTTCCATTCTGCTGAGTAAGCACATCCTATCTTCCACATTTATGCTATCCACATAACTGCATTTCCAAGTTCATTTACTACAGGTGAGTTGGGTATATGAAACTTCTCCTGACGTTTCCACGAATCTAACCTCTTCCATCCAATTCTTCAGGTCAGGCCAGGTCAAGCAATCTTCCTTACAAAATTCTGATATGCAATATTCAGGGCATCTGATTGCTGAAACATTTCCACACTGAAAGTTAGGCTGGTTTCTTTCTCTGCTCCATACCAGCATTTGTGGTTGGGAAGAGTTAAGAAAACACTTCTGCAAGCTAAAGCTAGCTAAACAAAGCCCACTCCTGGCACTTAATTTCCACAGTGGTTGCACAGCCAGGATATTTTCCTGACACACCAACTATGTTTAGATTGGCTTGCACTTTAATCATGGGCACTGGGAATAGTGGTATGAAATCATGATAACTGCATGTCTCTAAAAAGGGGGTGGGATGGGGAATGGGTAATTCTGAACCAACATCTTTAATTGATTATACTCTGTTCTCTGCTTCCCTGGTGTTGTTCCAAACAAAATATTCTGACAGACTGAGAGTTGAGAGCTATTTGTTTCCTTCATGGACTTAACTGAGGGAAACAGAACCTACTTTTTTTTAGCTTAAGGAAAGTTGAAGATGTGTGATTTGATTCCCATCAGTGTCTACCACAATTTAGCCAAGAGAACACTTGGTACTAACAAGATACACACACCAAAGAGAGATACAGTGCTTGGGTCTTACAATGATGTCCAAAGTGTGTTTGTAGTTTGTACACTGTTAAGAGCAGAGCAGTTTACATATGGTTCTTATGGCTCTGATCAGAACCAGTCCTGCTTGACTTCAGCAGTAGAATTTATTTATTTATTTGTGTTTGGTTTGTTTGTTAATTATATTTTTAATCTACCCAATAACCATGTTCTCTGGGTGGATTACAAACAGTTAAAAGACTAAAATGCCATACAAACAGTTAAAATATAAAATACAATGCAAATATTTAAAAGAATAAAAAACAGTATGATACAAAACAACAAACAGGACAGGAATCGATAAAACAACAATAAAAATCTAGAACTAGGTATCTAAAATGTCTGGGAGAAAAGGAAAGTCTTTGCCTGGCACCAAAAAGTTAACAACGTAGACATCAGGCAGGCAAACCTCTTTGGCATTGCATAAGTGGGGTGCCACGACTGAGAAGGCCCTCTCTCTTGTAGCCACCTCCCTAGCTTCCCTTGGTGGGGGCACCCAAAATGGGGCCTCTGAAGATGACATAAGGGTCCAAGCAGGTACATACGGGAGGAGACATTCCTTTAGATACACTGGTCCCAAGCTCAACACCAACATGTGTACAATGTTTATATTGTGCTCTCTGATTGTGAGTTACTTTCTATTCTTAAACAACGAAGAGTCTTGTGGTACCTTAAATTTATTTACCTTGTGGTACCTTAAATTTATTATGGCATAAGCTTTTGTGGACTGCAGTCCACTTTATTAGATGCAGCCTAGGTATTAAAAGGGGCAAAAAAAGAATGAAATACTCCAAGGAGTCAACTCATCTGATTTCACTTGTAAAAAGGACTATCAAGTGATATCATTGCAAATTAAAAACAGCCAACAAAGGTAAGGATGGAAGCCTTATAACTAATACTGCTGTGGAAAGAAGAATTAGCATAATCCATGTGATCCTGTTATTTTAATCTTCATGGGTAGTACCTACCTAATGGTGCCCCTGCACTAGCAGGGCCCACTGCTAGCACAACAGGAAATTAGTGGACCCTGAAGCAAATGGAAACGAGCAGAAATTCTCATTTTTGCAATGTGGCAGGTCAGTGGAGTTTGCAGAAGGGAGCTCTGTTGACCTGTCCTGTTCTGGAAATGAGGGTGTGTTGTTGTTTCTGTTCGTTTCCACTGTTTCACTAGCAGCGGGTCTTGCTGGTGCAACAGAAACAGCAGCAGTATTGGATATTGCTCCATGATTGAATGTTACAAATGATTCTTTGCCAGAATAAACATTTATAATATTTATTCAGTCAATCTACTGACTGATGCAGTCTCTTTGGCCTGGTTCTCACTGCGGTAGCAAACCTGGGTTTGGGCTAGAGATGGACAACTGTCAGTTTTGCTCTTTCCTGCATTTAATTTTTTTAAAATCTTAAGTTCTTTCTGCCTCAAATATGAAGAAATGTGTGAATCTTGGTAAATTCTTGGAAAATAAAAAAGGAACTGAAAGAAAATTCTTTCCCATCTGCACTGGCCAAATTCAATAGGTACATCGAGAGAACCAGGTTGTACCTGTCTGCCATATAGCTGTTAAAGATGAGAAGAGCCTGTCAGAAGAAAAGAACTGGTAACTCTAATTCAATACCACAAAAAGGGTTGAATTCACAGGAATTCAAAGTCAGACTTTTAAGAGCCAAGCACTCAAACCTGCTGGGCCTGGTTGGATGAAGCTGTCAGTTGCTCCCACATTTGATTTTTTTTAAAAAAAACCCCTCAAGTTCTTTCTGACGTGTATATGCAAACCTGGTATATGCAAATCTGGTAACCTATGTCCTCACTGTGGGAAGCTGTGTGGATCTAGTCCATAGTCACTTACGGACCCATCGCTAGAGTCTACACAATCTTCTTTAGAATTTCCTCCTTTTATCCTGGAAGACAATCTTACTCGGTCACGAGTGATCGCCTGATGATGATGATGGTTGGACGAAGCTGTCAGTGTCAGTTCCTCCCACATTTTATTTTTTTTAAAAAAACCTCAAGTTCTTTCTGACGTGTATATGCACATTTTGGTAAATTTTTAAATAAAAAACAAACTGAAACAAAATTCTCACCCATCCCTAGACTGGGCTGCAGGCCCCTGCACAAAGAAAACTAAAGGTCAGGGAGAAGGGTTCTAGTTTCCCCTTCTTGCTGACATGCTAGTTTTCTATATGCAGAGAGCTATTTTGTATGGAGAGTATTCAAAACATGTAAGATCGCACCTGCAGTCTAAAATCATATAGTCTAGAAACAGGTTTACCACTTCAGTGAGAAGTAGGCTTCTGTGTTAGTAGAAACAAAAATAGGTACAATCTCGCTTGCATGTTCAATAAACCCAAGGAAATCCTTTCCTGTTCCAATGTTAGCTAAGAGCATTTTAGCAGCTGAGTTGCATAACCAGCTGATTTCCATTTCTGTGCAATGGAAATACTGAATAAACCATTATTATTAATACACATTTATAGTGGACATACGTGTCTCTTGAACTTTATAGAGGTGGAAAGCACTTTTCTACTTCTGCTTCTGTTTAAAAGTCTTTGGGGGATGGGATGGGATGATAGAAAGGCATGGAACTCTTTACAGTACAAGATGACATACAGTTCTGATTTTCCCTGTTAGTTACATGAGAGCCAAAAGTGTTTCATGAGAGAAAGTCATCCAGTTCACACAAGGAAGCCATCATCACTTTAAGAAAGCCAGAAAAAATTCTCATCAAAGTGGCACATCAGGCATGACAGCGATGAAATATTGCTAAATGCTGTTTCATTGTATTTGAAGCTGTCAACAACCCATCAGTGGTAAACATTTTAAAATGAAAGATTAATGGTAGAAATGGGATTTATTAATGTGTACAAAAAGTATGAACTAAAAGGGTTTTTAAAGAAGCAGCTGAATAAAATAAATGAAAAAGTACAATGTATAGACATAAAACTGAACAGCAGTACATAAGGCATAACATGAGGAAAAATAAGGTATTCTCAGTTAGATGGAGGCATGAAAAGAATCCTTAAATATTTAAGAAGCTGCACAAATTTTGTTCTTGAAAAATCTGTGGTAATTGTGGATGTTGATGCGCATTTAAATTATATTCCTGTGATGTGGGGATCAACAGATTGGCAGCAAAAGTAGACTTTGAGAGCTCTATTAGTTGCAAAGGGACTCATACTCCAAACTTGGAATGATAAACATCCGCCACCTGTCATTCAATGGTCTGAAGACCTTGCCGCTCTTGCTGCATTTGAATGTATATCCTACAGTCATCAATTTTGTCTGGATGCTTATATAGATATATGGACTGCTTATATTAACGTACATTTGAAATAGAAGTGTTAAATCTTTTCTTTTCTTTTTATTAATGGTGTTGTGAACAGTTATTGTGAATGGATACACTCCGCCCGCCCCCACATTCTTCTTGCTGCTTGTTATTTTTCCCCCTTCTCTTTTTCTGTTTTTGCTATAATTTCAAATTAAAAAAAATTAGAAGAAGAAAAAAGAAATTGCACAAAGGTGGGCAACTGGGCTGTTTTAACTTTAGCACAAATGGGGAGAGCAGCACCAAAAAAGCAAAAAGGAGAAACAATACCTCAGACAGGACCTTTGGAATTGTGTGTGTGTATGTATGTATCTATAACACACACACACACACACTGTACATGGCTAAGACTGTGAAACCTAGGGCAGTGTCCAACAGAGTCGTTCCGCCAACTCAAATAGCACTAGTGGAGCTCTGCTGAATCTTTCTGTTGTGCAAGTAGTTGCCCATTACGCTTGCACAACCAGTTGTGTAACAACCAAAGTTACATTTCCACAAGCACGGTTCTGCATTTTGCTTGTGCAACCCATTGTGCAACCTGCTGCGGGTTGCACAAGAGTTATGCGCAACAGATTGCACAATGGGTTGCACAAGCATAATGCACAACCACTTGTGCAACCGTGCTTGTGCTGTAACTTTAGTTGGATTTTTCTCTTGCACATAGTTCAAAACCTGGCTTCTGGTAGCTCAACATCATTTGCGCTAACGGAATGACACAGTTGGGTACTGACCCTAGACACCTGAAACTTGGCATGCATACTAAGGGAACCCTGGGGATGGGCACCTTGAGATTATTTTGTTCTAAAAATGGATGAATTAATTTTAATTAATTTAAATGTGTCTGTTTGGTTGGAGGCTGCAGTAACATCTTCAGCCACTAGGGAGAGACTTCCCTAACCAGCACATAGCTTTGCCATCCATACAGTCTGAAGCCAGGGGAAATTAGGAGGCTGAAGAGCAGAGTGGCAGGCCTGCCCCCTCCCCTCTGCTGTGAGGCACCCCCCTCAGGGAAATCAAGTGGACAGAACCCGTACCTTAGCGGGCTAAAGGGGTGCACCATAGCAGGGGCCGTGACTAAGATGGCTTCACCTGGATGGGGTGGGCACAATTTGTCTAACTCTGACAGCTGTGTAAATTTGCTTGAAGGCTTTGCTGTGTACCAAGCTAAGGGTTACTCCAACACATGTGAAGTTGGGTCCATTTATATATAAAATGGAGAGTGACATGTGATATACACAACTCATTTCGACAATCATCTTCTCAAGGAAAAAAGAATCTTTATCTTATCCTGATGGCAACTTCCAAAATAGTTCAGTTCTGTCAGAGGTCATTATCTGCTTCTTCTTTTTTTTAAGCAGTTGCCATCAGTGTAAGATAGATAAAGAACCTTTTGCCCCATAGAACATAATTATTGAAGGTACTGAGCATATAACATGTTACAGATATTTTTTTTATTCTTGAGCAAGAGTCTGAGGGTGGATGGAGATGACCTACGGTCTGCATGAAGCCACTTGATAAGGCAGCTGTCTGAATCAATTTGCTAAGAAGGAAGGAGCATTTTACTTTCCATCAGCTGCAGATACTTGGGGAAATGGTTGTCTGTATCCACCATGAGGTCTGTAACAAAAGGAGTCTCTGGAACCTGGTCAATCGTTAAATGTGGTAGGTGCACTTGAGAAACATTTTCTAGGATGATCTCTGCCAATAATTTTATGTACATAATTGGGGAGAAGCATCGTTACCTTTATTGCAGACTTTGTTCTGTTGGGTCAGGTATTGCAACCCCCAAATTCTTCTTTGGCTTGGATTTTAATCTGCTATCCCCCCCTCACACTCTCAGCACCCCCACCAATCCCTCAGCTCCTTACCTCCTACTTCCTGTCTTACTGGGATGGAGTGGCATCAGCACTCCAGCCCAGCAGCAAGCCATGGGGAGAGGAAAGGGAGGTAGGTCTCTGCCCACACTCATCAGGCCAGGCCAAAAATAGCTTGTGGGAAATTTAGTTTTTGCTAAGTGTGCCAGGCATCAGAATAGGGAGGGGGGATTTCCAGCACTTTCTCTCTCCCTGGGGCTTGCTGCCACTCCGGCCAGCCCAATAAGTGAGGTGGAAAGAAATGGAAAGAGGTTTGGGGAATTGTGGGAAGAAAGAGATGAGTAGATGATGGTAGGGGTTTGGGTGGCTCAAAGTGGGCGGCAGGGGCAATTCCAGTTGACTTGGAAAAAAAAGCTGAGCTACTTTCTGAGTTTTGAGGAAGCAGCTTGTCTGATTTCCAAGCTAAGCCAACATGAGCTGGTGCACATGGGAGGCAGGGGAAAGCTCGCCCATCACTAGATGCTTCAAACCCACGGCTGATTCAGCAGTCGGCAGTACAATGATTGTTCTAATAATCCAACAGCTGAAAGACATGCTTACAACACAAACTCAACTTTTCTCCTTTCAGGTAATGTGAACGGACCTGACGAAGTTCCCCTCCCCTCCAGCTGCTCAGCAGGAGTCTAATAACATCGTGAAATATGTATACATTCAGGCTTGCAAGGAATCAGACAAACAAGAAACAGAAAAGCCCTGCAAGGTCAGATCTGCAATCTTCTTAGTACACCAGCAATTCAAATTAGTTTTGTATATTTTATTCTGTAATATTTTGCCCGTTCATAATCCCTTTTCCAATGCATTTGGATTTTTTTTTTAAAGGATCACAATTCTGCTATTTTAACATGCATATTTTGTGCTGCGCAGCAACGACAAATACATTTCCCAAGGGAGGGGATTTCCAACACTGCATCACTATTTTTGTTTTTATTAGGCTCATTACTTCTATTTATTTTTTTCTTGTCAAGAGTCTTAATGAACTATGAAGCTTTTTATTAGGCCAATTGCATAACTGCTAATTGCTATATTTTAAGGTGCAAATAAAGCTTCGTTTTGGAATTCAGAAGCACCGTCTTCTCCTTGTTAATTTGTTTAATAAAATGGTTGTTTTATGGATTCATTTTACAATGAAGGCTATGAAGTCATTAATTACAGGAGTTCAGATGGAAAGAAAAACAGACAAGATATACATAGTGAGTCATAAACTGATTCAGAAGTCTTAGGAGGGGCGATTCACAACAGCATGGGAGCACTCTCATTGGCCCTTATGCGGCACTGATACACCATGGCTTGGACCACCTACCTGAGCTAAGGCTCGTTGCTGGCTCCAGCATCAGGACCCTTGTGCCCAAACCTATGCAGTGCTCTGCTTTTGTAGTAACATGGAGAATCTGGCTATAACCTATCTGTTTGTACCATTTTTTTCAGCATCGTTCTCCCACAACTCTTTATTAAGCTTATCTACACGAAGAGAAAATGGCGGGGTTTTTTGCTTTTCCAATTAAATGCCGCATTTCCCATGCTTTAAAAAACCTTGCCAAACTTGCTGGTTTTTAGACACAGAAGTGAAACTGGAAGGTCACTATGTCATCTAAAGAACCTGTAAGCAACCATGAGTAGGGAATTACAGGCGCACAATAAATGCCTCATGGAGAAAAGCATGCATGAACCATATCAATCTTCTAATGCAGGTCACTAGGAGATTGATATGGTTAAAATGCACACCTCATAAAATTCTGCGGTGTGCACTTTAACCATATCAATCTCCTAATGATCTGCACCCCACATTTCTTATTTATCTTCAGTGTTACACACACATACACACACATATTTAAACAAATAGTATAAATTTCTTTTCTTTCAGTGGATGAATGTTCTATTCCAGTGCTACCACTCTCTCTCTCTCATGCTTTTAATTATTCTGATTCTTAGCATGGGTGTAATTAGGTCATTTCCAACTACTGACTTATTTATTTATTTATTTATTTATTATATTTATACCCCGCCTTTTTTCCTGCAAGGAACCCAAGGCGGCTTACATAATCCCATGCATGTTTAGACAGAAAAAAGTACTACAACTGCCAGTCTCCTCCGGCCAGCATGGCTGGGGCATGCTGGGAATTGTAGGACTTTTTCCTGTCTAAACATGCATAGGTTTGCATCCTTCATTGTCTTATGGCCTCCTCCCCGTTCAGAGCGTAACACGTCTTATTTCACTTCCTTCAAAATGTGGTAAGCCAACCCTGCTGCATTTGGGGCCCCTCCTGCTCATTCTGTTGAGTGGAGCACTGAACTTCCACTCCAAAATCCTGCCCTGACAGCACCTTTGATTCTCAATAAAATATCCCAGAAGATAATATAGGATCAGAGGAGGTGATGATGCTTTGCTACTTCCCTTCCTGCTACTTGTGGCTATTTCTTAACCCCACACAGCAAGATGATATGATATACAAACTCCTACCTTTCCAGGAGCACACATCGTTCCATCCAGGGGAGGTCCTTTCTTTGTTTTGCAGAAATAAGGGTTATCGGGATGGCTACACCAAAGCTGTTTACACGGATCAAAGGTGCGGAACTAGAATGAAAGGATTTATGCTCATAAGTTGCTTCTTGAGATTTTATTTTTTTTACATAACACTCAGAAAAGGGCATATTACAGTAATTAGGCTTGGATTTATGAAGATTAGAAGTATTAGGGTAGACTAGGCTTGAATTTATGAAGGCATAAATGAGGTTGCTAGATCCTGGTGAGGCAGAAGAGGATGGTGAAAATCAGGGACAGCACTGCATGGCTTCCAGAAGCCACCGTGGATTCAGCTACATTTTGGTGCTGCAAACCCCAGGCTACAGGGATGTTTAGGCACTACTATCCCACCACCCGCATGAAAGTCATGAACATGACAGCCATCATGAACCTGGTACTGTCTCCATTCAGCCAGCTCTGTGGGGTCCATCTAACACCCTCCTCCCACAACGGCTAGACACTGACTAAGCACCAAGATCATCATGGCTGGATGGAAAAGAGAGGCTGTCATCAGAACTTCTACACAATATTTTGCTCGGCACTGCACTGGAACGAATGGATTAATCTGAGGTTGGCCCATACTTTTATATGTTAATTTTAACCTGTTATTTTAATTGCTAGCATTCTGACTGATTACATAGTTTGATGTTCTTATTGGGTTAAATCCAACATCAGGGTAGCGGACGTCTGCTAGTGTAATGGAACTTTCTCCCTCTCTCCTTCCCCTGCAGCTCTCTGTGTCACACAAAAATCTGCCCTTGATGGTTTCCCAGCCCTATGGAGCAGATTTTGAAGGCATGTGGGACTGAATTTCTGTCTGTCATACAGCTGTTAAAGGCACAAAAGCCCTGCAAGAAAAGGGGGGAAACCTTTAGCAGGTGAGTTGGTTTGGTTCCAATGCTTAGGTGATGATTTGTTTGGGACTCTTAAAAGGCACACCAGCTCTCACTCACACAGGTGTTCACCTGGTGTGACTACGGCTGATATTTTTAAGGCAGCACAAATTTCAAGAGGAACAAGGAATGCTGTATGGAGGATGAATCACGGAGGCTGGGCTGGGAAGCTCTCCACCAAAATTTTAGCTGACTGCAGAAAACCTACTGAAAACACAGGTTGCTTTCATTGTTTTTTGTGGGTGACAAATATATTTATCTTAGGGAGAGTGAATTCCATCCAGATGCTACTATCAGGACTGAAGATCAAAATGACTTCCAGGTAGGAGTTGGCAGAGGCTATTTTTTCCCCTTTGTATTATTTAATACCTATGATTGTGCATGACGGAGTTGCGGGCAAAGGAAGCACGGCTAGTGTTCTAGAGACAGGTGTGCGTCTGGAAAAGCCCCAGGAGTTCTGAGCTGGAAGCAGATCGTGTCATTCTAAATTAACTCATCCTGGCAATGGCCTTTTCAGTGGCTGCACCTAGGCTCTGAAACTCCCTTCTTACTTCCTGTCTCACTTCCTTACTAATGACCTTCCAGACTGACCTTTTCCCGAAGGCATTTGGTGTGTAATTTTAATTTGCTGCTTTAATCGGTCTCTATTTTGTAAATGTTTTAAATATTTGGATTGTTGTTCTGTTGTGGTTGTCTGTTTCTGTTTTTGTGTTTTAAGTTATGTTTTAAATCAGGTGGGTGTTTTTTCCATTGTTAAATTATTGACTTGTCAGTGGTCTAGAACTCTTTAAAGATAAGGTGGGATATAAATGGTTTAAAGTAAGGAAGGAAGTAAATAAATAAATTGACTAAACCTCCCTTGCAAATGTTGAATGGGACATGTAGAGACTCACATCTACACCCCTTTAAGAAGCCATGATAGGGAATCTCTGCACAGGCTATCAGTGGCTATTAGTCATGATGGACACCATCGTAGGGATGTATGAGCTTTTTGTTTCAGTTCACAAATCATTTGAATTTGTCCCGCTAGCAATCCTGAATGTGAACTGGAGCATATTTTTTCAGAAAAAGTTTCCACTAAAAAAATAAAATAAAATACACATTTTCAGTCTTTAGTCAACGGGGGGAAAGTGTGCCCATTTGAAATAGATGTACAAAAATGTGCACTTTTCCGTTCAAAATGTCACTTTCCCCATTTGAACAAAGAGAAAAACAGGTTGCAAATAAGACTGGGGGTGAGATGAAGTGAGCTTCGAAGTGGGGTTTGGAGAATCTCAGCGAACTTGAACATTACCAGTTTTCCCATCCCTAAGAGGAGTATGCTTCTTGATGCCAGTTGCTAGGTAACATGAACTATTGCACTCATATCCTACTTGTGGGCTTTGCACAGGCATCTGGTTGGCCATTGTGGGAACAGAATGCTGGACTAGATACAGGCCTTTCGTCTGATCCAGCAGGGCTCTTCTTATATTTAGGTTCTCATGCATGTTCTCAGGTACTATACTTCATAAGAGGGAAAAGAAGTCATTATACAAGTGGGGTTTGGAACTTTGTCCGGGAGTTATAGCAGTGTAATATGATACTCCCTCTTACCATGTTCATTCAGTTTTCAAAACCTCCTAATAAAATTAGAACATCATAATTTCTGGAATTCAATTTTCAATAACAGGATGTTGACGTGACTTTCTGTGACACCTCGGCACTTGCTGTTAGGCTTTGCTTTGTGGTAGCCAGACACACTGCCTCTCTCTTCTGGGGCCTTATGCTAATGGCTATTTAAAGCCATTTCAGGGATAGCTGGCAAAGGACCTGGATGAGGTACAGCAGAATTCCATTAAGTACTCACAGCTGTGCACATCATGTAGCCCAAACCAAAATCGAAGCGGCACTGCTCGTTCATGGAGTAGTGGATTCCTGGCAGCTGAGGAAGGGATGGCCAGTCATGGTCAAAGGGATCGTCATGCAAGCAATCGTAGGAACTGCAACGGGCAAACATTTCAGTCACAGAAGCGAATGTGAGTCTTTGATAATGCTTGGGATTTCAGTTCACAATGATTCCAAGCAAAATAAAGGGCACACTTTCTCAGAAATGAGTTCACAACGCACAGTTATTATTACCGAAGTTACAGTGCACACGGCATTCACTGTAGCAGAGTTGCATATGGGACAGCACAACATGCTATCCACTGATATGCTATTGAGGTAGAGGAAAAGTCTCTCTCTAGTATAACCAATGCCCCAGAGGAACCGTCTGAAACTAATGAAAAGTCACAAGAAACAGGGATGAGTCAATTGTATTGTTTGTTGTTAGATTCATCTGTTTGGTAAATAATGACTCAGGAGCTAGTTTTTCCCTTCCTTTTAAAAAAAATGATTGTTATAATTATTGTTTCATTATGTTGGATAACACTTCATCTTCTGTTTTGTATTGATCTATTGTTGTCGCTGGTTGCATTTTAAAAAATGTTGTTTACTAAAACTATAATAACTGTGCGTATGTGTGGGGAAATAGGTATAAATACACACGCAGCACGCTTTAATTAGATTTCCATTTCTGAAATTTGTGCAAGCACTGTGTATTTTAAGTAAAACTTTAGCAACAAAGGCCAATGTAATCATCCAAGAATATTGATTGCCAAGCGTCACAAATAAATTATGGTGTGCCTGAGCCCAGGAGAACTATATACAAGCCCTTTTGCCCTTTTGCTTTCTTAAGCATGCACAAAAACCTGTTTCTCTTTGACATTTCCACTTCTTTCCAGAAATTCCCGCTCTAGTATTCCTTTCATTGGGGGTGTACTTTTTTCATCTTATTAATCACAATCCTATACACAACCCAGTAATCAAGATGATTCACCAGCTGGCAGGCCACAGAATTCAGCAGAAACTCTGATACACTGGAGAAACACCAGGTAAGCCATTGCCATGATGTGCCGGCAGAACACATGGCTGGCAGGGCTGCTCTGCTGGCAAAGATGCACAGGTGAGATGGCTGAGAAGAGATGGAGTCATGGGTGGGATGTGGGTAGCACAGGGCCGGAGCAAATTTATGCCGTGCCCTGTGTCCCATCCATATAGTTTTATTTGCGATTGTAAGCTGCCTTGAGTGCCATTTTTCTTGGTAGAAAGGCTGGGTACAAATCAAATCTATCTATTTTATTTTATTTATTTATTATATTTATACCCCGCCTTTTTTCCTGAAAGGAACCCAAGGCGGCTTACATAATCCTCGTCGTCCTCTCCATTTTATCCTCACAACAACCCTGTGAGGTAGGTTAGGCTGAGAGTCAGTGACTGGCCCAAAGTCACCCAGTGAGTTTCATGGCTGAGCGGGGACTAGAACCCGGATCTCCCGAGTCCAAGTCCAGTACGCTCACCACTACGCCACACTGGCTATCTATCTATCTATCTATCTATCTATCTATCTATCTATCTATCTATCTACAGCCATGTCTATGGTGACACAACTTTACATCAGCCCCTGACTTGGTGCAAAAAACTTCCTGACCATATTGCCACAACAGAGCTCAGGATATGGTGCAGTCTTCTTCAACCCAGTGCCCTCTAGATGTTTTGGACTTCAGCTTCCACCAGCCCCAGCCAGCATGGCCAATGGCCAGGTATCCTGGGAGCTGTAGTCCAAGACATCTGAAGCGCACCGGATTGGGGAAGGCTGATACCATGCTTGATATCATATTGCTTCTTTGCTGCAGATATACAGCCCCAGGCCATGAAGGACTTCATAGCGGAAAATGAATTCCGACAAGACAGAAGTATTGTTGGTGGCTGCCTCTTCCCGGCAGAGTCACTGAGCAGATATGCAGTCTGGAGGCACCCCAGCATTGCTCCCAGAATCTCAGGTGACAGCTGTAGCCTTTCCACAGCTTAAATGAATGAGCTGTCCGCATCGTCTCTCTGAGGATAGGGACCTGGGCATCATTATCCATGAGTGTGCAACCTCCCATATCAATTGCTGTAATGTGCTATACATGGGTTGACCCTTGAAGGTGGTCCTGAAGCCGCAGCGAGTGAGAATGCAGCAGCTCGCTGATTGACAAGACATAGGATACATATACAGGGCCAGCGTCAAGGGTAGGTGTGGTTGGGTGCCTGCTGAGGGCCCACACCCCAGCAGGAGCCCACTGACAAGAGCCCCCTGGACTTGTTCCTCCTCTTTACCGCTGCAGCCTGCTTGTTCACCTGCCTCTCGCTCTGGCCCAGACAACAGAGATGGAGAGGAGGAGGAGGAGGAGGAGCAGTAGATGCCACTGTGTTCCTGCTCCCTGGCTCCCTGTCTGTCAAGCAAGCAAATGGTAGCAATGACAAGAAAGAGGATGAGGAGCAAGAGTACCTGGTGACAATGACGGTGAGAAAGGAGGGGCCCATGTCTTGTCTAAGGGCCCTCAAAAACCTGGAGCTGGCATTGGACATATACAGTCTGCGTTAGCCTACCCATGCCTGCCTATTAGGCCTGGTTCAAGGTGTTAGTTATCAGGGGAGGCTGGTGACTCCTATGTCAGTGGGCTCCCGCTCCTTATCCATTGCATCTTTTATTTTGAGCTTTATAGGAGCTATCCATGGTGCTCCATGGTGGTGAACCTATTTGGGGTGGTGGAGTTCAGCACCATGGATAGCTCCCATAAAGCTCAAACAAAAAGCTGCAATGGATAAGGAGCCCCACTGACATAGGCATCACCAGGCTCCCCTGGTTATAACCTTAGAGGCCCTAAATGTCCTGGGTTCGAATGTCTGACTGCCGTCTCCCAAAGCAGTTACTTTATTCCCAACTCAAGGATGGAAAGCGGAATATCGGAGGTCAGTATAAAAGGTTTAAAGATGTTCTTAAGACTAATCTAAAAAAATGCAATATAAACATCAAAAACTGGGAAGCTCTGGCCCATGAACAATCTAAATGGAGGTTGGCCTTTCACAAAGGTTCCATGGACTTTGAAGAAGCCCGAGTGCAAGGTGAAAGGGAGAAACGTGCTAAGCGAAAAGCACGTCAAACGAATCCTTTACAGGACCATCTTCCATCTGGTAACCTGTGTCCTCACTGTGGGAAGCTGTGTGGATCTAGAATTGGCCTCCACAGTCACTTACGGACCCATCACTAGAGTCTACATAATTTTTTAGAATTTCCTCCTTTTATAATTTTCTTTTTGTAATTTTATCCTGGAAGACAATCTTACTTGGTCACGAGTGATCGCCTACTACCTGGGTTCAGATTCAGAATACCTATGGGAACATCTCCTTCCATATGAATCTCTTCGTCTGTTTAGATCTGCCAACGAAACATTGTTTGAGATTCCTTTGCTACACTAAGTGAAAACTGTGGCATTCTTATCAGCAGCTGATGTTTCAGAACCACTTTCAAGAGGAGCCCCATGTAGAGTATATTACAATAGTTACAAATGCATGGATGACAATTACAGGATTCACAGTTGCCTCCCACAGGATTCATACCTCTGTTTCTTCTTCAAATGATGGCACCATACGTTTATGTTAACAATGAATTGCCTTTATTCATCAAAGGATCGTTGTGTCTCTGTTCTCCCCCCTCCTTTTTTTTTTTAAAGCTGGGACAGATTCTCTTGATTTAACAAAAGTAAGTTTGAAAGAGACACTGGCATTTTACCAAAAAAATCACATTTATTGCTGTTTATTTTAATTGATTCTTGCCAGAAGCCTAAAAAATATTACTTGAAGAGAATTGGAAATAAGTTTATACTGAATATTGAGAAAATATAACTGTTTGCAACATTACCCTTGTACATACTGTTGGACTATTTACAGAGCAATCTCAGTTGTCTCAGGAATAAAGCCCCATTAAGTTCACTTGGGCTTTACTGCTGAATGAACAGGTCCAGGATTGCAGCCTTAACTGATGTTTTTAATGGCTTTTATCCCCTAAGCATACTTCCCATTTTCCTCTTTTCTCTTTAAACCCCACCTAATTATACCTAATGAAATGATGGTATATAAACATTGCACAAACCCAAAATAACAGATCCCACTCAATCACTGTACTCACTGCAGGTATCGGTTCAGCTCCTGCTGGCTACACCGAGACCAGTGGAAGCGATGGAACGCGGCCTGGACAAGAGGGGCCATTATGCTTCCCATCCGGACTTCATCCCCACACCTGTTCCCTTGGCCATCATGTTCCATGCCTAATCTAGAGGGGGAAAGTGGCACAACAAAACCTGCTAGATACTGTTTTTATTCCTTATCATTTTAATTAAAAATATTTATTTTCTTCCGGTTCTTAGCGACTTTTCCCATTGCATTTATTTTTTCTGCTTTTATCAAACTTTTCTAAGGATGTGAAATTTAGCAAAAAGAATGTGCGTCCACGCGCGCATGTAACATTTCCAGAGCAGCTTACATGGGAGTTCTCAGTGGTCTCCCTTCCAGGCACTGATCAGGTCCATACCCACTTTTGAACAACAACAACAACAACAACAACAAATGTCCCAGCCAGCGCATTCACTAGACCAGCGTTCCCCAACCTGGCACCCTCCAGATGTGTTGGACTATGACTTCCATCATCCTTAGCCAGTGTGGCATGCTGACTGGGGATGATGAGGGTTGTAGCCCAACACATCTGGAGGGCTACCAGGTTGGGGAAGGCTGCACTACATCCATTTTGTCAAAGAATGGATTTCTTTCTTTGAATGATGTTGGAGGTTTCATAAAGGAGCTTTATAGTTGCATCTTAACATTGCAGACATTGGTTGTGAAGCAATATCTGAGTCCATCTCCAGTGAAATGCCTGTTTACTCTTTCCCATGTTCTCTTCAATATCAGGCAGAAACGAAGATAAATGCTTAAGGAAAAAGAGAGCCAAATCAATTGTAAATATAAATTCAACAATCCCAATAAAGGTGGTTGAGCTGATGTCCATGAGGATTCCTAACAGGACAGGAAAGCCCTCAATAATTCCTAAAATAAGAAACAGAAAAGTGCCTGCAGGCTATCTTAGAGAATGTATAATGGAAAGTGTTGAGGGAAATGCACCTCTTGATCAGATCAAGTCACTAAAATATAGGAAGATGAAATAGCATATGCAAAAGGAATCAGATGTAAGAAACAGGGAGCCTTTGTATTTTGTGCCTTAATCATAAAGAATCCCCTCTTCACAATATCCCGTACTTTAAATTAGAATCCATGACAGAACATAACACCTTTCAAGTCAACCATAAATGATACTTACTCTAACCCAACAATATGTTCTACTAGATGCAGGAGCTCCAGTGCTCCAAAACTTTCCTTGGAATAGGTTCCCCATATATTTAAATGGAGAGAACCAATCTGCAGATGCATTCCTTTGCTTGTGGTCATTGGCTCTCTCTCCATTGAAATCAATGGGAACTGATATCATCAGTACTGATCGGAGATCAGTATCTCTGGATCATTGCATGCAAGTGCTACTTACACGTGTCCAGTTTCATGGGCTACAACAAATGCCGAAGAGAAGCCATCTTCGTGGTTAAGTGTGCAACTTCGGACTGGGTGACACATACCAGTAACTGGAGCATAGCCTATTAGGGAGAAGGTAAGATTCAAGATATAAGAAAAGGAAGGTGGGGAAAAAAAATTAAGGGCACCACCTCGCAGTAATCTTTGCATCAGAAGTCTTATTTAAATGAATGGGAAATGCAAAAAAGATCACTTGATCTATGACAATGAATGGAAGCTGTGCTCTGATGCAAAACTCATTTTCTTGAATAGAGTTTTTGCAGGAAAGTTTCCACCCGGTTTTGTACTCTAAGGAGTCAATATGCAAAAGCCTGGTTCAGATCTAATAGGTCCAAACAAACAAACAAAGCTGGCTGAGGCATGCTGGGAGTTGTAGGACTTTTTTCTGTCTAAACATGCATAGGATTGTACCCTTAATTATTTAACTTTGACCATTTCTAGAAGTGCTGTCTTCTTCAGGAGTCTGGAAGATTAAAAGGTAACTTGCGGGTGTCACCAGACCAAACATTCACCAAGGTGAGTGACTTAGGGCCACTTTTCATAATCTCAAAGTAACTACTGTTTAATAGCTACATAAATATTTCATACCATCTCAATCCTATCTAAATAACTTGAGAGAAAACTTGTCATGACATACATACTTGTCACCATGCAGATAAATACAGAAATCTTCAAGAAAGTGGTGTGGGCCATAGGGGGGTCTTGGATGACATTACTGACTGTCTGAATCACTTTTTAAAGGGAGCAATCCTATGGCCCCAAGACATGGTCTGGGGGCCCATAGGATACTTTGGATTCCCAGATCTGAGGTTGGAGACAGAGCTCTGACCTGGAAGCTGGGAATCTGCGGCACTCCACTCCGCCCCTCACAGCCAGTGCAGAAAGAACCATGCTGGCTGCCTCTCTAAGGTTGGGAAATTGACCTCTAAAAGGGAGAAAAGGGGGTGTTCCGGTGGGCGGGGAGGGGAGGAGACTGCAGAGGCCAGGGTATGAGCTATCCTGTGTCCTCTGCAGCCTCCTTCCCTCCCCCCCACTCCAAAGGGCCCCAGCTGGACGGCTGAAAATGGCTGCTTAGCAAAAATGCAGACCGGGAGAAGCGGGGAGGCGAAGATCACCTCCGCCACTCCTCCTGCTCTGCATTGGATGATTGTTTGGAGGCTGATGATAATTTCCATTGGATTGCACCCTAGATGTACAGAGCACAATCCAAATGGCCCTCCCCAAGAGGGCTGGTTCCTTATTACCATGAACAATCCAATAGATCATCACTGCCCTCAATTTTTTCCTCCATCCCCAGAGGATGCTGGAGAATTTTGTTCAGTCCATATTTTTAAGTGAGCTAATCTAATTCACTCTTCCCAGACTAATATGCAGATGCAGTTCTTGGGGCTCAAAAATGTGAACAAAATTTAGGGGAAATGCATATCAAAATGCATTTTATTTATTTATCTCATTTATTTCATTTCTATATACCACCCAATAACCGAAGTTCTGTTATAGGGGGAAATGCATACAATTTAAATGCAATTATTGTGTGTGTGTGGGGGGGATGGAACAGACTGATGACTGAACACATGTAAAAGTGACACAGACCAGAAATAGACTGATCCATCCCCCGCTAGATGTATGCACTAAGCTACAAAATCAATGGCCAGGAAACCCAAAATTATATGAGTATAATAAATTATGCTGGTCAGCTAAATGTGCACACTTCAAGGGTACCAAGCGACTGTGGTGCACATTTCAGGGAAACAAACAGGATTTTGGAAACAACCGGTGCAGAAGCAGAATGCCCATTAGCCAGCTGAAACAGCAGTCAGTCTAACCCATGGACCCTAGTGAACTCATGTATCTCTGCTAACCATTGACCAGCTAAGCAGACCATAGGTGTAGGAAATTAAAAAAAAGCAGTGTTCTACAATTTTCAATCATGAGAAGAAGAAGAAGAAGAAGAAGAAGAAGAAGAAGAAGAAGAAGAAGAAGAAGAAGAAGAAGAAGAAGAAGAAGAAAGGTTCCCTGGAGAAATAACCAGGCACTAAAATCCAGTAATTCTGGAAATTCCTGTGTATGAAATATGTTCTTCAGTCAGAGTTATATTTGAAGAACTGGTCATGCCTTCCAACTGAGAAAACTTAAGCTCTGTTTCCAAAAGTACTTGCACTGCATTTTGTCCGGTCTGCTAACTGGTAAGATTTATTTGGTTTGGTTAAGGATAATAATATTTAAAAAATATATCCCTCCCTCAAATGCCTTTGAAGCTGAAAAGTCAACCAGTTAGACACAACCCTCCACAGACCAACTGCAGGGAAATCGCAATGGGCTAAATATTTGTTTCCTGTCGGGGCAAATATCAGTGGGTGAGGAATGGTTTTCTTCCACTGAATTGTGAGAGAAGCAGGGGTGGTGAACCACAGGGCCGGGGGCCCAATCTGGCCCTCCTGGGCCCCCAATCTGGCACTCTAGGGTTCCCCAGAAGGCCATGACCCCTTCCCCTGGCTCCACCCCCTTTCCCTCAACTACTGATCATTTGGTGATTCCCTGAGTTTTATGCACTTTCCCCCCACTCTAAAAGGTTGACATGCATCTCCTAAGGCTTAGTTACAGGCAGTAAGCACTTTAAACTAAAGCATGCTGGTATTTTGGCCTGCCCCCTTTTGCCTTTTGCCCTGCCCCCATGCCTTCAGCCCCACCCACCACTGGAATGCAGCCCCTAAGAGCGCCTCCAAATTTGAATTTGTCTCTTGGGCTGAAAAAGGTTGCCCACCCCTGATCTACAATGTTTGCAAGATCGGCTGGTTGCCTTTTGGCACAGAACTTACCTTGCATACCAGAAGGGCCAAAATCCTGTCTTGTGAGAAAAATTGCATGATCATGATACTCTGCGTGTCCTGTATCAGGTTTCTGCTGTAGGTAGGCCCAGCGGCACACATTCTCTAAACTCTGAGAAGGGTTACCGATCTCAATTAAGCTCATGGACTAGATAATGAAAGATAAAAAATTTAAAAATAGAGAACTGGTTACAATTTGTTTTTAGTCAGCTTGCCTCAGCACCTTGAATTAAACTGAGACTGTCCTACACTTCCTTACATACCATGACTCACTCAGACTCATTTATTCGTACATATATCACCAGATGATCATGGTTGAATGAGAAGGGTATTGAATCTGAGATTCTAAACACTCCATTTTCCATATGCAAAACAAATTGACCTTCACCGATGTAATAATTGTTAAACTGCCTGGAGAACCGCTGTCAGTCAGTGACTGGGTTCAGACAACACGATAACCCACACTTAAGGGTTGAGTATGGGATGCGTGTGGGTTGTCATTGAACTGTGGGTTGTTGCTGAAACATGGGTTATCAGTTGTCTGAACCTAGCTGTGATAACAAACCTTGGTGAACAACCCACAGTTCACAACCCAACAACAAACCATGGGTTCTCTTCATTGGTTGTTTGTGGTTAACAAGCCATGGCTTGTAAATGCAGCTGGGGTCAGACAACACGATAACCCATGTTTCAACAACAAACGACGGTTCAACGACAACCCACACTCAACCCATATGCAACCCTTGAGTGTGGGTTACTGTGTTGTCTGAACCTAGTCACTTAGTCTGTAGATGACACTGGAATCTTGTGACTAGTGACTAGATGCACCAATGTTCTGACTCAGTATAAGGCAACTTCCTATGTTCCTATTCTGTAGTGTTGTGCGGAAATGTCGGTGGCCTGCTGGAAAAATATCAGAATGCTGCAATGGCAGAACCCTTCCTTCATTTAGGGAGATGATAGTCCTGGCTGTGCCCCAGAAACAATTATATTATCCCATCACTAGACACCCTGACACCCTCATTTATTCCCCTGGCGTGGTAATTATGATTAACACATAAGACTGGCTGTTAGTATCTGCATTCTTAGGGCAAGTTCAAATGTTTGGTCCCCCCCCCCCCATGTTAATATATTAGGCTTCTGGCTCAAGATGGTTGCTGGTGCTAAGCATGAACAGCAGAACAACAGGCAATTGTTTTTACTTTTACCCGGCAAGATATATTTCAAATTTTCTTTTGGCTTTGAAGAGTGCCTCCATCACTACATCTGAAAAAAATAATTCATCCAGCTGTCTCTAGTTGAAAACAGCTTGGTTGATCTGTGTTGTCTCACACAACTATGCAGCATGAAAAGATTCATTATTCAGGAAGCTTTCCAGCCCCCTTACAAATGAGCTTGCCCAGATCCAACTACACTGCCAATTTCAATGGCAATCAGAACCACATTTTGGGAGGGGGTTGAGAATGCTGGTTGAATCTTCTCTGCTAGAATTCAGTCCTATAGCATTCAGTGAAGTTTCAGAAGTTCTGTCAGGGTTTTTGATTACAGTGTATGCTGGAAACTTGTAATTGCTGTAGAAAGAAAAAGAAATGGAACTGGCTCTATTATTTGCAAAAATGGATAAGGTATTGTTCTCTTTGTGTACCGTATTTGGAATTATCCGCTTGGACATAAATGCAGATGAGTTATTAAGTGAGTCTTTCTGATTGGTTATATACAGCTCTCTTTTCCAAGAACTAGCCCAGTATGGTGTGGGAACATTGGGGTTCTATCCTTTTATCTTCCTTATGCTCGGAAACTGAAAGAATTAGCCAGATTGCTCTTAACACAGTCAACTAACCATGTCTGAAATACAGAAAGTTGCTCAGCAGTACTCCACCGGAATAAGGCAGAGCTCTGACTTCAAACTGGGGAAAGCAGCAAAAGAAAAAAACTTTAAATCAGTTATCCAAGGTTTGTTATTCAGTGTAGCAGTGTGCATCCCCCCCCCCCCCGATTCCTGAACTCATAAGATGCACAGGATTCATTTTCATTTATTTAAAACCTTTCTATCCCATCTTTCAATGAGATTTTCCAGGTGGCTAACAAAAAAAGAAGGTTTAAAACACAACAATTTAAAATTAAAATGACAAATCATTAACAAAATATTACAAAACCAACAGGAGGAAATATAACCATAAAAGAAGCAGGATGGCAAGAAACCATTCGGTAAAAGCATCGGAGGATAACATTATCTTCTCTTGGCATTGAAATGTTGGCACCAGGCAAGAGTCCCTTGGTAGAGCATATTATAAACAGGGCACAACCACAAGGGAGGAGGCCCCAAGTCCAGTTGTCATCACCCACCTTACCTCTGAAGGCAGTGGTGGCACCCAGAGCAGGACTGCTGATGCAGACTGAAGAGAGTGGTCAGTAAGCTTCACAAAGCATCAAGCTTATTTTTTCTATTTGTATCTCACAAAGTTTCCTTTATTTTTGTTTACTCTTTCGATATCTCCAAATCATGTCTATTATTCTTCATGGAGCTAGATCTGAAGACAATTAGCAAAACGATGCAGATGGTGGATGCTTTACAGGGAAAGGATGACTGTGAAACTGTATAGTCACAGTTTAGGTGATAAAAGGATTAATAGTCCATATGTGGTGTCAAAGGTAAATCATTTGGGTCAAAGGGAATGCACCATGTAGGCTCCAGCTCTAACATGTGCTTCTTAACAAACACATATCATATTCCTCAAAGAGCCTGCTTTGATATAACTTATAAAAATGTACTGTATGTGGGATGTTATAAAATGAATGACTAATTGTAACATGTAGTATCTTCCAAAAATTTTTGAGAAATGTGAACTCTAGCCTTCTTCTTGAAAAAATAATGTTACCAGGACAACAGTGTTATCATAACAAAGGCCACAACCATTATTTATATGTCAACACAGTGCACTAAATCCCTGTCATTCTAAGGTCTTATCATAATGTTAAAAACTTAAGAGAGTATGCCAAGAAAAAAGAGAGAAATTCAAATATTTGGACACAAGAATGCAGCTGCCATTTACCAGAGGAAAACAGTATGGAGTATGTGGGATGGAACTCTCACAACGAGCTGGAAGGGCTTAACGGAGTAACAGATAAAAGAAGAGCATCAGTGGTGGCATAGATCTTGGCGAATGTGGAGGGTACTGCCATAAAAGCCTTGACAAGACTAGAGAAATGATGAGCTATATAGACAGCATCACTGAATTCAGACATTAATGAAATCCTATGCACATTTACTCAGAAGCAAGTCCCACTGTGTTTAATGATGCTTCCTCACAGGTAAGTGTGCATAGGATTGCAGCCTAAGACATCTTCTACCAAAGCAATATGGTAGAATTCAATGGCTGTGATTTAAATTGACATGAGAACATGCTATTTTCAGATTTTTATCACCTTTGGAACCAGGCAGTGAGAAATTTGGCACCAGATGCAAATAGGAAAGACTAAGGCGCAAATGACTCATGATATTTAGATATAAGAATCTAAAAAGTAAAATCATTAGGCAAAAAGTTGGCACTATATTTTAAGGTGTATTTTATAATCATTCCCCAATGGATGTCACTACAGCAGGATTTTAAAATATCAGAAATGAAGAGCTTGCTTCTACAGACTCAGTAGGTTTCTTACCAGCATTCCAATTATTCAGACCCAACCCTTTAAAAGGAAAAGGAATCTACGGGGAGTTACTGTTTGGCAAAGACTATGCTTTATGAAATTACAATCAATGGGCAGCCCCATCCAATGTGGGTGCCCTAACCCTCTGAACTCGGAGGATTACGGGCGTCCAGTGGAAGGTGGGAGGAGCACGGTGGCTAGGATTGCCGCCGCACTCCCCTCGCCCTCCAAAACATTTTGATGGCCAATTTCAGCCGTCTAAATGTTTTCCCCCTCCTCGTGAGGAGGAGGCTGAGGCACTGCCTGGATTCTACGGAGGATGGCGGTGTCTCGCTGCTCCCCTCCCTGCCCCCTGGGAACACCTCCCACGCCAGCTATGAGGGCGGCGGAGGGCACTCTGTGGATGGAGGCCACAGGACTGCGCCCAAACGGAAGGTAGACAGACACTATCTGAACTTATGTTTTTGTTCTTCCTAATGAAGAGCAATGATACATTAATGAAATGGCATTTGGAATATTTGCTTAAGATATGCACTTTTCCGATGCCTATGTGGTTGGAGAGAAAAAGGGATAAGATGATTCACATGAAACTTAGTCTGATCTTTTTGAATCCAGTGCTAGAAAAATTAGTAAAGGCTACACACTGAGAAAAGTTGAAAGTTGCCGAAAATTTGTGATGGGCACCCCTTGGTTCGTTGGCTTACACTCATACTTCTACCCTCATTGCTCCTGCAAGGCTGACATCAGTGAGGCAAGGTCAAAATTTCGAATGGAAGGTGTCTAAAAAGCGAAAGCAGAATGCACCAAAACTGATATGCTGAGTCGCAGGTTTGTTTCGGAATCTCGAGTCTTGCCAGATACTGGTAAAAAGAAATGCTGGCCTTATATTCAAGACAGAAGATATCCATTCAGAACAACTATGCACTCTATGCACTGAGAAAAATCAGTTTAGCTTATGGGCTGCAATGGCACATTTATGTTCAAGTGACAAACATTCGAGTAATGAATATGAAGGTGCCCCCAACTTTGAAATGCCCTCCCCAAAGAGTGGTCAACATTCCAGTCTGCAGCCGGAGAATGTGGCGTGGCTGGGCGTGGAGCGGAGCCTCACCCATGATTGGAACAGCTCCGGGAAGAGGCTCATAACTAGAACTGACCCTTCTGAAGGACCCCTTGGGAGCAGCCCAGAAAGAATGACTGAGCAGAGAGAGGCTGACTGAAAACATCTGGTACCCTGCTCCATCTGCTTGCCAGCAAGCGTGCTTATTTGTCTTGCAGCTTTATGATAGATTGTTTGCAGATAGGGATTGGAGAGTAGCTGGACATGGAGCAGAGCCTCACCCATTACTGGAACAGCTTCAGGAAGTGGCTCATAAAGAACTGGCCCTGCTGTGGGTGGTGCGGCCAACCACAGTGGGATTGACTCCAAAGGGGTGACATCAAAGAGGGTCTCCTTTTTAGGTCACCACTTCAGGAGTCACAGGGGCACCCCCTGCTGGCTAGGAATTGAAATGTTGGCCAGGCCAGGTTCTGTGTGACAGTCAGGCCTGTGACCCTGCTAGGGTAAGGAGCCTAGGTGGGGGAAGTTGTGGTGCATGGGGTCTTCCTGAGTGGGAATCAGGGGGCAGAGTATAGTTGAGAAGTTAGTATCTTTTGACTGGCAGGGGTGAGGAAGTGATCACTTTTAGTGGCCTTCATTACTTTATTGGTCCTAATTTACCATCATTGGCCCTTATTACTGCATTTTAGCCAGTATGCTTTACATCTATTGGCTAGCCAAATTTGCTGTAAACAAAAACAAATGGCAAAGAGCTGGGAATGAGCATTAAAATGGCAAATATATATGGTTCAATGTAAAGCATGAGGGCAAAATTCCCAACTTCACATATATGCTGATGGAATGTGAGCTGGAGGTGAATGACCAAGGAAGAGATTTTGGAGTTGTGGTGGATAGCTCACTGAAAAGGTTTTGTTGTTGACAAAAGCTCTAAGTAACTCAGGACTTTTCAACAATGGCACCCGCCCTCTGGAACACCCTGCCCTGTGTGGTTTGGGAGGCAGGAAATGTGGTGAGTTTTAAATGCCTTCTGAAAACTTATTTGTTTACACAAGTTTTCCCTGGCCTGTAATTGATTATGATGCTGCTCTGTTTTATTTTGTTTATTGTAACTCTTTATTGTTACATTGTATTACAGATTATTTTAACTGCAGTTTTTAGTATTTTGCATGTAAATGACTTAGAGATTTTATTATATTAAGCAGTATATAAGCTAGGAAGCTAGAGTATTATCAATCCATCCATCCATCCATCCATCATCCATCCATCAATCCAATTCAAACTGCCAGGTTAAGACTTTTCTATTTGCCCTGGCATTTTAAAGGGTTATGTTGTCTCAGTTTGCTTGTAGCTTTTATGGTGTTTTGCTGCCTTTTAGTCTGTAATTGTTATGAAGGATAACGTTTTATTGTATTTGTCTTTTATTTAACTAATTTTTACATCTACTGTACACCTCCCTGGAGTCCACTGGATGAAGGGTGATCTAGATATATTTTAAATAAATGAATGAATATATTCTTTATATCAGGTGGCATAAAAAGATGTTCCTTGGCTAGGTAATATATGTTACACCCTGCCAGCTTTATGAACATTTCTGTTCAGATGCTGCCTTTAAACATCAAGCCTTGTAAACGTAAAGGAAGCACATTCACAGCACAAATCTAAGCATGTTTACTCTGAAGGAAATCCCAGTGTGTCCAAAGAGATTTACTTCCTAGTAAGTGAGTTAATGATTGCAATCATAGTCTGATCCAGGGCTCTGCAGGCACTCAGGACACTTGCAGAGATCCTAGCTAACAAGGGCTTCCCCATTCCAGGCAATGTCAGGGGTAACTCCATATATACCTTGTTTATGCATTTGTGACACTGACAAGGGGAAACAAGCACTGACAAGCATCATTTGCACATTGGAACACCTCCTACATACAGAAGGAGCTCTAGATCAGGTCAATTATCTACGAAGACTGTGTCTCCCATATATCTGCTCCCAGCTATTTAGCAAAGACATACAAATAGAGGGATGGGTTTAATAGGCTTAAAACAAAAGGTTATCTATGGCTCTTAAGTGGTCAGAAAACACATTGTCTTGTTGAGTGTGACCCCAAACATTAGACTCTGGGATACTAGATATGAACTGCAGAGGCTAGATTGTTCTAGTATTCTCTCTATACTGTTATTCTCTTTTCTTAAAGCATCTGGAACCAATTAGTGTCAGGAGAAACATTCCAGATACAAGGAAAACATTGGTCTGAGTCACTATCACTATTCTGATGTCCCTGAAGAAACATTGCTTCAAAATATAATATATACAAATCTTGTTGGATTAGTGAGTTCCCATCATGAACATTTCCCTGATTGTGATCTAAGGGCTTCTTACAATTATTAGAAACTCTTCTTATGGCGGGCACACTGTATTCGTGATAGGGATGAAAGGGACTTGGAGCTGGAGCAAATCAGATAGCAAGAGTGCTCGGGCTGTTCCATAAGAAGACTTGATCACCTTGAGAAATGTAGTTAGTTGCATTCCACCAGGTTCAGAGTATTTGACCATCTACCCTAGTGCTGCCCCACCCTGACTGGTAGCAGCTCTACTGAGCCTCTAACTGGAGATGCCAGGGATTGAACCTGGGACCTTTCTTAATGCAAAGCAGGTGCTCTACCACCAAAGGGATTCAGAAGACAGTATATTAAATGGCAGTCTGGTGTTTTTCCATGGAAGCAAGAAGTGAGATTCTTAAACCCTGGCTGAAGTAGTATATGTTCTTAGGTTCTATTACTCCTAGGAACAGACTTCCACACTGGCCCCTCATCTGGGGCTGGGGAGAAGATTTGCGAGTGGGGGAGGAAAGGGGAGTCAGGTAACAGGTCAGGTTGGTCACAGATACTGAGCCAATGGCTCAACTAGGGCGGGGACACAGGAAAGGGCTTATCTAGGCACCTGGGTTCCCGCCCATGGCCTCTTTTGCTGCTGTTTTCCGGCTCCCTCCCATCCCGCCCTGTTAGCAGTGTAGGCTCCTCTGGTCGCCCATTAACGGGGGCCGAGTAGGAATTTTGGCTCATTGTCTCAATTGGCCGGGGCAATGGGCGGGTTTCGCCTACTCTACACTGTGAATCAGGGTAGGGAAATTTTTGAATTTGATCTTGATCCCTCCAGGGGGATCATAGCTAAATTGGTCGCATTTGCGGGAAGTGCGGGATTAGGCAGTATGGCTTAAGCTTATGGTGATCATCCAGTGGCACCTTTCAAGGTGACTGATGTTTACCCAAGGCTGCCCTCGCTAATGCCCTGAGGCTTGCCAGGAGGGAGATTGGGACGTCTTTGGGGTTTTGCCTTTCTCGCCTACATTGGGTGCCTGGAGGCGTCAAAGTAAGGCGACGATGGTAAAGCCCTCCAGCTCCACATGGAGGGCAACTGGCCGGGGGCGGACCAACCTGCCTCCGGTGCAGTGCGGATGTATTCGCCCAAATATTGGTTTTTTCCCGGCCAATGGCCGGGCTAGGTTAGTACCGCACTTCGCCCTTCACAGATCTTCAATTCAATAAATGTGGCCCTGATTTGAAACCATATACTCTGTGTCTGACTCTTCTTTATCTCACCCATACACTCGCAATGCACAGGTTCTACAGTTGGTTAGGGTGAACTGAAAATACGTTTGCCAATAGGGATTCTGTTTGATTGGCAGCTGAAACCTCTGACATGAGTGAGAAAATGTGTTCTCTCCTGAGTTCTTACCCATCAGCTCTCTCTCCCTGGCAAGCCAGCAGGCAACAATGGTGAGGAGCAGCAGAGCAGCTAACAATGGCAGCAAAGAGAAGGAAGGTCCACACCTAACAATCAGGGATGGGGACTTGGACTCGAGGACTCGACTCGTGAGTCGGACTGAGTCCCCCCTCTGACTCGACTCGGACTCGAGTCCAAATATTTTTAATGGGACTCGAGACTCGACTCGGGACTCGAGACCAAGGACTCTTCAACATCCCTGGGCTGTGCCAGAAGGAGTGGAGAGGAGCATGATTGCCGGCGAAGAGCACATTGAAGCGAGGTGTGCCGTTGCTCGGCCACTATTGACGGCTACCAGGAGTACAGCCCCAACAGTGTGTCAAGATTTATTTTGATTGATGTGTTGCGTACTTGGGAGAGGCAGAAGAAGGACCTGAGATTACTCTGTGAGGCTGCTCTGAGTGTGTTTTTGGTTCCAGCAAGTTCATCACCAGTGGAGCGGGTGTTCAGTGAGGGTGGAATTGTGATGAGATCTCACCGTTCCAGAATGGGGGCCAAACATTTAGAAAAAATCATGTTCCACAAATGCAACATGGATAAGTTTTAGGAAGTACAGCAAGTTTATTTTTTAAAATCATTTTTCTAAAATGCAACCTTTCAGACATTTTGGGTTTGGCTGCCTCTGCCTGCCTGTCTGGGGTTCCCAGCCTCCTCTGCCTGCCTGGTCTCTTCTTGACCAGTTCAACAGCTGAATTGTCCAAGACAAACGCCTCTGCCTGCCTGCTTTGGGGTTCCCTGCCTCCTCTGCCTGCCTGGTTATTTTGGGTTTTTCTGCCTGGTCTGTTCTTGCCAAAATCAGTTGCAGAATTTTGAAATAAAAAGGCACATTTGTGCCTAGAATTTATTTAAATCACACATCTGAAGTAGCTTTATTTTGTTGGGGAAAAAAACCCATTGATTTTAATAGGGACTCGTGGAGTCTGCTTTGGGAGTGACTTGTGACTCGTGACTCGTGAGTCACCATTTTGGACCTAGGACTCGGACTCGAGACTCGGGTCCAAAGACCAAGTGACTCGACTCGACTCGTGACTCGAGACCAAGGACTCTTCAACATCCCTGCTAACAATCGAGCCTAACAACATATGCTGTGGATAGCCACTGTGCAAACAGAATGCTGAGTGAGAGATAGGCCCATGGTCTGATCCAGCATGACTCTCCTCATGTTCTTACGTTAATGCCCCCCCTCTCAGCTGCTCTCCCATCTTTACATTCTTTAGATTACAGCAATAAGATAAGGCTCCATTTCTGAGCTTGCTTGAAATAAGGCTGTAGGCAGGTGAGCGCATTCGTTTTAGCTGCCATGTAGCCATGTTTGCCTGAAAAATGTGTCCTTGATTCTCTGTATTAGTGTACATCCAGTGGGCCACTAAGTTGCATTTTCTTTCACCTTATAAACTGGGTATAACCAAAGTACATCTTTATTATGGCAAATGTTTTTATTTTCTTATTAAAGTTGTGCCCTTGTTTATTTAGAAGACTGGGAAACTGATATTCAGGCACAATGAGATTGCTTGATGCGAAACATAAAATGTGACACCAAAGGGGCATTTATAAAGCTGCATATTAGAAACTCAACCCATAAGAAGCTAAACTTCAGTGAGAAAATTCTTGGATGCTGCTTTGCAAATCCAGGAAACTCTAGATACTGATGGTAGGTGGGCCAATCAACTTCAGAGAGTAGGTAGGTGGCTTGCCCTACTGTCCACTTGTAGAAGTAGGTTTGCTGCCTGGGAATGCTCCTGGACCAGGGACTGCCGCTTGAGTCACAGGGGGCAGCTGCAGCCTTTTCCTAGCTATGCTTGGTGCACTAATGGCACCATCTCCTGGAAGACAAAGTCTTTGCCTCTGCCATATACATGCCTCTAGATGGGACTCAGGAGATCCAGGTTCTAGTCCCCGCTCAGCCATGACACTCACTGGGTGACTTTGGGCCAGTCACTGACTCTCAGCCTAACCTACCTCACAGGGTTGTTGTGAGGATAAAGTGGAGAGAAGGGGGAGGATTATGTAAAGTATAAATATAATAAATAAATAAATAAATAAATAAATAAATAAATAAATAAAATGGGTCTGCCTTTGAAGGCCACCACAAAGCTTCAAAGGTAGTTAATAAAAACTGGCTAAAGGGACCATATTATATCAGCCTTAAAGGAGCTGCACTGCTTCCCAATAGGCTTTGGGGGCACAATCAAAGAGCTACTGCCCTGGGCGTTAAGCTTTGGTTATTTGAAGGAACGCCGCCACCACCCATACATTTTTTCCATCCCAACAACTGCGGATCTGAAAAGGCTTTGAGCTTCTTGGCACCAACTGAGGTGAGGTACAATGGTCAGTGAACAAGGCAGGAGCCTTTGCACCTCCCTGCCAAAGAGAGGCTTGGCCTCCCAAATCATTGCCACCATTTCAGAGGAATCCTTCTTAGAAGGGCTTTGCTTTTCCTCTTCCAGATTTGGGTTGATCTGATGCTAAGACTGTAATCATTATCAGTATTCGCTTTTACAGCTCTCTGTATTTATTGTTTTTAATTGTCATTCTAATGCTGTTCTGTTTTTGTTTTGTTTTTAATTGAGTGGTAAAAAAAAAAAAGAATGTCGCGGACACATTTGTGATAACTGAGAGTCTGATTGAACTGGGCTGCAACAAAATGTTGCAGTGCAGAGTGCTCCTATACCGGGTTACCCCTCCCTTCCAGGATACTCCATGTGCCCTTCCTCTCCCCGCATTTTAAGTCTCCCTCCCAACTCAATCAGCATTCCATGCCCAATTGACCATGGAACATGGGTAGTCCTCATTGGGCTTCTTTTGTGTTCCTCTGCCTAACGTTTTTTCCCTAAAGATTTTTTGTATTTCTGCAAACCTTGGGGCTCCCCCAAGCTCGCTGATACTTCCCTCTTGTGCGTGGATGATGCTGTTTTGGCTATATAAGGATCCACATGTAGAGAATGAGTTCACTATTAGTATATAGGGTTATTCAGTGCTAAACAGTGATGAATGGCTAGTTTCAGAAGGCAAGATGTCTTTGTTTTAGCTTGAAAAGGGGTCTTTCAAAACACATCCATTAGATGGTGCCCAAGCTGTAACTTCTGACAGTTCTTTCCATTGTGAATACATGGAAATGTATTGGGGATGAAATGCTTATCTTGTTAAATTTAAAAATGGACATTATTTAATATAATTGATGGTCAAATTTAGGAGTAGCATTGCACCCATGTTTGAAATGCTCTAAAATGTGTTCATTTGCCATAAAAATGACAATGAGCACTATTTTTATTTCAAAATATTTTCCTGAAAATGGTTTTCTTAGGTTAATAGGAAAATTGTTACGAAAAGGAAAGAAAAACAAGCATCAGGTACCCATGGTAACAGAACCATCACCACCAACAACAAACAATCAGCAAACTGAAGTTTTGTGTTTAAATGATTGTATTATTTCATGACAATGTTTTATTAGATTTTCCTTCTAACGTCTCTCTCTCTCTCTCTCTCTCTGTATTATATATATATAATCAGAAATCCTATATCCAGAATAAAATAATAGCTGATGCAGCATTTGACAAGTAATGTAATTGCGTGGGTGGGGAGAAGACATGGCAATCTGTCAATCTCATAAAAAATGAAAGTGATCTATCATTCAGAATGGGGTGAAGAGAAAGGCGCACACGCACACACACGCACTACCTATAAGGAGGATATTACACTTCCACTCTGCAGTATGCATTGAACTCCAGTTCTGCTCTGAAACGCAATCTAAGGTGTTAAGCTTAATCAAGAAACTTATGCCAAGCCTTGAAATAGGCTCTAGAGAGATGACCTCCCTCCTCCTATGTGCTAACGGGAATCATGAACAGCTACAGTGTTCTTTCCTAACAGATGGGAAATCCCAGCTTTCAATTCTGCTTGGAAGTGGATCTAGAGAGTGACTGGAAGATGGCCAGGAAGAATGCTGTGGAGGATTCCATTAGAGATCTGGTGAAGGCAGGGCCTGCCCTACCACGAGGCAGAGTGAGGCGGCCGCTTCAGGCCACAGATCTGGAGCTTCATGAAAGGGCTACAAATGGCTAGTTCTTTGATTTGTTGTTATTGTATTTTTACTGCCAGCGACGGGAAAAGGTGCTTGTAGGATTTTCTGTCTTATGTGCCAAAATAACTTGTCTGGCTTTGGATGGGTACTCTCCACCTTGAACTGAGTGGGTGGGTGGTGCCATTTGCTGCTCCACCTCAGGCAGCAAAATGTCTTGGACCAGCCCTGAGTGAGGGTGTCATGTGGTATGAATAACAGAGAACAGGCAGACACATGGTGAAACCTGGGGAACAAGAGGATGTGGAGGCTGCAAAGGGAAGGTGTAAAGCGGAAGACAGAGACGCTGAGTGATGGACCCAATATAACTTGTTGACTGGAGTTTAACTTTGTTCCCAACCACACAAGCTCCTACTATACCAAAACATCCTTACACAAAGCACTGGAGGACGGTGCAGGAAGAGAAGGTGACATTGGGTCACAACAAAACACTGCTTTCCAGTACAGTTGGCTTGGCTATTTTGTTTCTGTCCAAAATCCATCATAACACATTTTGCTGGAAACAGTGAAATGGGCGTGGGGTGGGAGTGGAAAGAGAACAAACGATTCAAATTTGCATTAAAAATAACTTTATGAAAACTTAACGTACAGCTGCATTCCATGGCATTGCAGAGCAAGGGGGAAATTGTCTCCCAGCATTTGGTTTCTCTCTGTCTTAGGTAATGTACAGCTATGTACATTGTATATTATGAAAGGCATTTTTTAAAAAAAAAACTTGACAGGCTACAGTCAGGAATGTGTAGGGGATTAGTGGAAATGGAAACCAAGCTCTTGCCATTATCTGCAACCTTGAAGGCACCACTAAAGCTGTCATTCTAAGCTGAAGCCAATGTGGCTACTCTCCAGAAATTAAATAGTAGCCCAGAATTGGCCAGCCTCTGTCATCCTGGGAAGTCATTCGGACCTCATTCGGACATTGGTCGAAGGACCAAAAAATGTATATTGCTACTTCACAGTCAGGGAAAACTCTACAATAAAGTCTGAATCATCTTGCAGTAATGGATTCAAAATTTGGAACACATGCATATAAGTGAAATAATTCTAAAAGGGGAGTGCCCCTCCTGAACTGTTCTTGTGGCATTGCAGTAGGTCAGTGCTTCTCAATTATTTTCTGTCATGCCCCCCCTAGGAAGAAGAAAACATTTCACGCCCCCGCGCGACTGTAAATAGGTAGCATATGTCTATAAAATTGTTATAAGTACACCTCTGCATACACTGATATCCTTATTACATATAGAGAATAAAAAAAGAAAGGAAATGTGGATCAAGTTTACAACCAAAGAATTATGCTTTAATACTGTAGCAGAAAAGATTTTAAAGGGAGCACAGGATTATAAAGGAACACAATATTAAAAAAAACTTTGTAACTGAGGTCAAACGAGCCCCCCTTTACGGAGCCTCGCGCCCCCCCTGGGGGGCCCGCCCCACTATTTGAGAAGCACTGCAGTAGGTGAACTGCATGCCTGAAGTAGTAGTTAGCAGCATGAAAAGGAGCTGGGAGGAAGAGGAAGTGGAAGGTGAACTTAGGGCACAGTCCTATGCCCTCCAAACTCAGAGGATTATGGGCAACCTAGACAGAGCAGGAGGAGCCCAGAGGCAAAGGTCACCTCTATGCTCCTCCCACCCTGCAAAACAGCTGGACAGCTCATTTCAGCTCTCTAACTGTGGCGCTTCGGAGCGGGCGGGAAGGAGGCTGAGGAGCCACTAGGATATGTCGTATTGGCGGTGCCGGTCTCCTCCCCTCCCCACCCCCCCAGAACGCCCACTAAACCCCTTCCCTGAGGTAGCTTTGCAACCTTGGAGAGGAAGCCAGCATGGTTCTTTCTGCGCTGGCTGTGAGGGCAGCAGGAGGAAAATCCGAGCACCGATCTCTAGCACTGAGGTTGGAGTGATTTTCCAACCTCGGAGCTGGGAATTTGAACAATCCTATGGCCCCCTAGATGCTGCCTAGGGGCCATAGGATTGCTCTGTTAGGGCATCTGGAGAGTGGCTGTGTTGGTTTATCTTAAAGCTGTGCACAAATGGCTTCTTGAAATTCTCGACCCTATTTGTGGGCAGAGAAATTTCACTGGATTTCTCCAGCAGGAGAAGAAATTCTCTAATAGTTTCTCACAGGCAGGGATCACCATTGGCAGGGGTTATAGCACAGCTTCTTTCTCTCCTCCTATGGGTTTTTTTTGGGGGGGGGGTTGCAGTGCCACTGCAAGTGGCAACAGCATGAACTGCGTTGGCAGCCTGGCCCCCATTTTGCATCCTCCACAATGCAGGTGTGAGGGGGGCAGTGCTGTGTCTCACTCCAGGGAGCAGGTGGAGCTAGTGCTGTGCCAAAAACTGTGTTCCGATTTCCTGAAAGTCCCCCCCCCCAAAAAAAAGTGGCTTCCACTTTTGTGCCTCAATCTCAGGGCATTTTATATTTATTTTGGTGGTGTTTTTGAGTTTACCTAATCACTGCAAGATGGCCAGTGGTACTGTGTGCTGGCTCAGCTTGTCTGAGTGTGGAAAGCTAAGCAGGGTCAGGCCTGGCTATTACTTGGATAGGAGACCCCTCCTCTAGCTTCCTGCATTGAGCAGGGGGTTGGACTTGATAGCCTTGTAGGCTCCTTCCAACTCTTTGCTCTTTGAATCATATGAATCTATGAATCTCACTATTGCTCTGCTACCAGCCAGCCTGCCTGTGCTTCCTGATCTGAAAGAAGCCTCATGGGAGTAATTACCTCATGATGTCTTCCCCTGGGCTTTAATTGAAGTGCAGGAAGCTGAGAAGGCTACAGGCTGCCAGGCCACACTCCTCAGCCACCTCATAAGTAAGATAAGCACAAGAATCTTAAACCTAGCCCATGAGAATGTCTCTGAAATTTTCTTCTTCTAATTTCTATTTGAGAGTAATTTCTTTTCCATAAAATTAAATGAGAATAGTTGAAGAAATGTGGAAGAAATGTTCAACACAGCACTAGTTTAGTTTCAGTTTTAGTGTTTGCCTGGAATAAAGAAGGTTCATGCATTTATCTCTAATGTTCTGGAATTCTTACAACTGTATTGTATAGGCCATCTGTAATCTTTGGCTGTTATTATGTATGAATTGGATTTGTGTAACTGATTAGTATAACCATTCAATCAAGCAGGACATGACATATGGTATACAATGATATTCATAAAATCTCAAAATAAGGCAAAGGGCCATTAAAACTTACTTCACCTCTGGAAGAAAAGTAACTGGCCCCCAATACATATTTTGTCAACTCCTTGGATATAGCTACTGTGATTATTCTTTTTCATTATTATTTCTGGTGATCATTTATTAGTGACATAAATCTTACTTTACTAATATTTTGCTTCCCATCCCCCATCAGAAAGAGATTCAGATCAATATCTGTGGAACTGGAGCGGATCAAGATTAGGCATGCTACGATACTCTGGTTCAAGGTGAGAAATGAATGTTATACTGTTGCTGCTGGTATGGATAATTACTGTATCCCAAACCCACCTTTTATTAAAGGGGCATAGGAGTGCCCCTTTAGTTAAGCGAGTAGCAGAAAAGGTTCCACCACTATAAGCCTCATAATTCCATTGCTTATACAAATGATAACTGTTGAGTTACTAACTTGAAACCTGGCATCCACGATCAACTTGATGAGGTCTATAAATATGCCAAATTTCAAACTGATCCAATAATATTGCCACAGGTACAGCAAGCTAAAATAAAATGCTGAAAATTGATACATCTACCCTTCTTGCTCCAATTTTTAAATAGGCATATCATATGTTTCTTTCAAATTTTGGCAAAAACCATTTATGCGCTTTATTTAGGCTAGTTGAAGAAGGCAATCCTCCCATGGTTTGGTCAAAGTCTAAGCAGCAGTTCAAAAGTGATTAAGTTTCTTTCTGCCCCATTAATAGCTATGGCTGCAAATGATGGCAAAGTTACACAGTGCAAACTCAGTTCCATTTTGAAGCTAAAGTGCTACTAGTACTCCTGGGTTTGCAGAATAATCCACCTAGTGGATTCTTTGTGCAATGCTGATTCCTTCGGTTAGGAATATTGTGCAGTGTTGGATTTTTTTTAAAACCTTTGCCCCATGCTTAGGTCCCGATCCTGACTGGGTCCCCTGCAGCTGCCATTTACATTGCCAAAATGTGGTTCGACAAAACAAATAGATCATGTTTTGGCAATATAAATTACTCAATCTGGATTGAGACTGCAGCAGGGGGCAGAGGGTTAATGCCCCCCTACCCTCCACACTGGAGTCCCAATCTAGATCGAATCCCCTGTGCTTCATTTAGAGTAATGTGTTGTTTGGGAAATCACCCAAAATTGGGCAGAGAAATCTTGCACCACTCATGCACGATTCCCAGTTTAAGCAATTCCCCCTCCCCCTGCAGCACCATAAGCTACACAATGCTCAGTAGCCCCCCCTTATTTTGTGTTACAGGGGGCTGTGGAGGGGGAAGGAGGAAAAGAGAATGGTTGCACAATCTGCCTTCTACCTGTGCAACGTTGGATTTCACCCAATTAATTTGTTAACATAACATTTGCCTGAAAGCATGCTACCAAACATATTAATCAAAACAGAGTAGTATGGCTTGCAAAAGAATTATATATCATAAGAGCATAAGAACATAAGAAGAGCCATGCTGGATCAAACCAAGGATCCATCTAGTCCAGCATTCTGTTCACACAGTGGCCAACCAGCTGCCCACGGGATCCCACAAGCAGGACACGAGTACAGCAGCACCTTAACGCCCATGATCCCCAGCAACTGGAGTACATAGACATACTGCCTCTGATACTGGATGTTACTGTTTATAAAACACAATTCTGGAGGGCCTTTGGACATATTATTAACATTATACTTACTTTCCCATAGCTCAGCATGATGATTCTCACCAAGACAACATTAATATGGGCACCCAAGGACTCATCGTGATAGATTTCATTAACCTACAAGAGAACAGAAAAACATTCATAATGATCCCATATGGATAACATGATAAAAGTTCTGATAAATCCTAATACTCAAAAGTTTAACAAAAAAACACACACACCCCTCTTATACAATAGCATATTCATGTAACAAGCTGCAATTTTGCCGATGGTCCCCTTTAAGAAACAGTAAGCAGGGAGGGAATAGACGCTAGGGTGTGTGCGTGCGTGCGTGCGTGCGTACGCACGCCTGCCCGTGCCTGAAAGAAAAGGACGTGGAGGCGGCACCAGCTTACTCTTTGCCTCTAACAGGTGAGTTTACATTGTCAGAAGGAAATGCAAGAAAGTTTCCCTTCTCTCTGAAGCTCCATGTTTGGGGGTGTGGGGTGGGTAGGTAAACTTCACATGTTGAATTCGTACCAATCCTGACAACTTTAAAACAAAAAGAAAGGGATTGCTCTGCAAGCACTGACCACCCCCCATGTATACACACCAGGGATGGGGACTCGGACTCGAGGACTCGACTCGTGAGTCGGACTGAGTCCGCCCTCTGACTCGAGTCTGACTCGAGTCCCAATATTTTTAATGGGACTCGAGACTCGACTCGGGACTCGAGACCAAGGACTCGTCAACATCCCTGAGCTGTGCCAGAAGGAGTGGAGAGGAGCGCGATCGCCGGCATAGATCAAGTTCAACAGACCTCTGTCCTGCCTGCTTTGGGTTTCCCTGCCTCTCTGCCTGCCTGGTTATTTTGGGTTTGTCTGCCTGGTCTGTTCATGCCAAAATCAGTTGCAGAGTTTTGGAATAAAAAGGCACACTTGTTTAAGCCACACATCTGAAGTAGCTTTATTTTGTTGGGAAAACCCCCCATTGATTTTAATAGGGACTCGTGGAGTCAGTTTTGGGAGTGACTCGGGACTCGTGAGTCACCATTTTGGACAAAGGACTCGGACTCGAGACTCGGGTCCAAAGACTCGTGACTCGACGCGTGACTCGAGACCAAGGACTCTTCAACATCCCTGATACACACTTTCCTGTGAGTAATTACCATTGAACGTAATAGGACTTACTTCTGAGTACACATGCATAGGATTGCACTGTTACTCTGTTTTCAGAGCAGTGGTAAATTTTACTTGGCTCTACCTGTGTACCCCATGTGAAAGTCTTCTTTCTAACACATGCTGAAGTGCCATGGAGAAAGCTCTCTACAGTAATGATTAGGATTATTCTGCAGGGATTTTGGATTGGTTTTTTAAAAATTGCATTAGAAATTTTTTTTTAAAAAAAATTTATAGCAGAAAACACAGCCTCCTCAAGAGAAAGAAAGAAAAAATCCCAACTACCTCAGCGGCAACAAACATCATCATTCCATTTTGGCATTATTGTTCAATCACAGTGTTGTTGTTCTTGTTTTTTTTAATAAAGTACAATAGAGCCCACATGTTTTTTTCTGAGTGGAGAAAATAGGAGCTTGCAGGGTGGGCCTGTGAACCACTTTGCACCCTCAGAGATATCTAAATGTTAAATATTATTATTTCTTTGGCAAATTACTAATGAGAACAAAGCCACCATGGAGGGATCCATTTCTACAGTGGGAGGGAGATCTTTAAAACAAGGAGTTTCCTGCACAATGTGGGGAAAGTAGGCTGAAAGTTATGTTTGACATAAATAATGGCATATTCCTCCCCGGTTTACCCCTTCCTACCATTTGTTGTTATGTCTATATTACATTTTAGATTGTAAGCTCTTTGGGGCAGGGAACTGCTCTCTTATACTCGGTAAAGCAGCATGCACATTGATGGTACAATAATAATAATGACAACAACAGCAATCACCATCCTCATCATGGGTCTGGAGAACGAAAGTGGCTTCAGAGTGGTCAGAGCCCTTAAATGGTCAGAGCCTCCTGGAGTGGGTGGCTAGCTATATCCTTGGCCACACACTCATATTGCCTGGCCACACCCTCTTGATCACGCCTTCATGTTGCTTAACAATACCTCTTACAAATTCACATGTGTGTCCCTATTTTCACCTGTGAAATGTTGGAAGGTATGCTTTTAGAAGATCCTGCCTCAGGATGTTGAGGGCACGGCTGAAGTGTGTAGTCCTGCCCCTGTACACAGTTTTGGCCCTCATGTGTGCAGGGAAACACCATCACAGGGCTAGGAGGCTGCAGATTTCATTCTTGTGTGGAAGTGGATTCTGTGCATCTCCAGGTTTTTCTTTAGAACGGCTGCAGTCTTCCTTTGGTAAAAAGCTTGAACCTTCAAGGGAGGGAACTGGAATATCCCTGAAGAAAGCCGAGCCCCCACAGCCCCCTCTCCTGAGGCTACAGCCCTGAAAACACCCAATTTCTCTCTCTCTCTCTCTCTCTCTCTCTCTCTCTCTCTCTCTCTCTGATACTGTATGGATACACAGATAGTAAGTATTATTCATAATAAGCCAAGCCTGTATAGAGCTAATGGGCTTTCTGGCCCTTCTGGGTTCTTAAATCTGAACAGCGTATGTATGAAATAGAAGAAACAAATGTTAAGAATTTAGTTTTACTAGCACAGAAACAATCGTACAGTCAGGTTAGAAAAATGAAGGTGGGGATGGTAACCTCTGTCTACACGCTTTGACAAACAAAACATTTGATAACCATTTCCAGAGGGTAGCAAAAAATAAAAAGTGCCTCGTGGCACCTTAAAGACTAACAGGTTTATTATGGCAGAAGCTTTTGTGGCACTTAGGGCAAATGCATGAAGCGTTATCCTCAATTGCAGGGTTGGGGTGGAACCATAAACAGTGAGGTCAGAGGGGGTGAAATGCAAAAGTACAGACACAGTGACAATTCACTTAGAGCTTGAATGTATGCAAAATATGCATGACTCTTCAGAACACAGTGATAGGTGATAATACAACACAAATCAATTTAGCAATGCTGAGTTAAAAAACATTGGATAAACTACTTTGGACCAGGCCTTAAATACCTAGTATACTATGTCTGATATAAAGGTGTGCATGTACAGAAGCCAGGACTGCATGCATGTAGTTCATTTGGAAAATAAGCTGTTGTGCCAGTCAGCTGTTTGCAGTGGAAGGGAGGACTAAAACTTTCCAAACAGCTGATGAATGCGATCATTGCTTTGTAAAGAGGGCTCTGTGCATACAACCCCAGCTGTTGGGCCATGGAGAGAAACCAATTGTTCCTCTTCCAGCTAGGGTCATGCATGTGGGAACTTGTTTCCATGTGCATAGGCTCCGCACATGGATTGGGGCATATGAGTGTTATAAACAAATCTGTGGGGACATGTCACACAGATCCAACTTCACTGTAACTCTGAGTGGGCATCACTCTCCATACAACACAAGCAGTCATCGCTCTGTTACTTAAGGAGTTGGCCATGATTTGTATTGCAGGATCAATGGTCAGGTTGAAAAAGATCAGGCAAAGCTGCACAACACCACACTATACACTCTCTCTCTCTCTCTCTCTCTCACACACACACACACACACACACACACGCACACAGAGTTAGTCTAGGTTTGGGAGAAGGGCTCAAATTAAGAGTGGTAAGCCAAAGGAATGCGGAAACAAGCACAACCTGCATTGAGCAGGGGGTTGGACTCGATGGCCTTGTAGGCCCCTTCCAACTCTATGATCTATGAAACCAGAGTTCAGGGCATAAATCAAGAAATCAGCCTCTACAGGCAATAGATGGTGAGCCAGAGAATCGAGGCACAAGCCAGAACATAATGTGGAGAGCAGTGTGGTGTGGCTGTGTGGAAGTAAAGGAGGAGATAGCAATAGCAGGTGGTAGCTTTTTTTAAATGACTTATTTTTATTATAAAATGTCAGCAAAAGAAAAGAAAGAAAAAAATGAAAGAAAAAATGTAGCTACATAGATTTGAATATATCAGTTTCAATGCATACATATGAAATGTGTGTGTGTGTGTGTGTGTGTATATATATATATATATATATATATGAGAGAACTATACATAAACTTCAACAAAAGCAGACCAAATATCCAAATAAGTACGTATCCATTTGCAGGTGGCATCTATACACCACCTGACCATTTATCCTTCCAATGTTGTAATATCAGTCTTTTAGCTGTCAGAAGGGCATGGAGAATCCATTTGCGCTGACCATGTGGTAACTTCCAGGAAGCGGGTAGATGATTTAAAAGAGTATGTACATCAGTAAATATTAAGGAGTGTTCCAATTGGAAATGTATCTGTATATTGACCTCCTCCCCAAAAGAGGCAGCTACTGGGCATTGCCAAAACATATGCTTAAAAGAAGCACTAGCCATGTTACACCTGCAACAATTAGCTGACTTAGGTGGTAGCTTGGTAAACATGCAAAGGGTTTCGGGTTGACTCAGAAATAAGGAGGGTTCCAAATAGAGTTCGAGTCATTCTCAACTAGGGATGGCCAAATTACAGTTTCTCTTTTTTCCTATCTTAAATTTGGTTCATCCCAAACATTGAGGATATAATATATTCAAAGATGTTTTTGTCTGCATTTCTCCTAAGACACACACATGTTCAAAATGCACATTTTGAACATTATTTTCACCAATATACACGTTTTTCTATGCACTTTCTCCTAACTACACATTTGTCTATGCATTTTTGATTGGAGAATCCATTGCCAAATTTGGAGAAGGATATCTGAGATTTGGTTCATGTATCCATTCTCAAACAGTGTCAAATTTGGTAAGTTTTGGTAAAATGTGAAACAAACAAATTCCACTCCCACCCTCTATCCTCAATCGACAGAGAGAGAGAGAGAGAGAGAGAGATTGAGAGAATACATGAAGTCATTGTACAGCATCTGGTCTTTGATATAACATAGAAGGCTACAGTATGACTCCTTAGGCAATGGAAGTGATGGCACTCTTGGTAAGAAAGATCACGTTCGTTCCCTGCTAGCCTGACAGTTGCCATTTTATACCATTATAACATGGTTTTTTTCTCCAGTGTGCACTTCCCCCATTGGGCTTTCCCACTGTGTTCCCACTGCTCTGCCACATATTTGCTGTAAACACAAGGGCCGCCCAGACAGGACGGCACCATAGCTCAGGGGTAGAGCACATGCATTGAATGCAGAAGGTCCCAAGTTCAATTCCCGGCAGCATCTCCAGTTAAAATGATCAGGTAGCAGCAGGGGATGGCAAAGTCCTCTGGTGGAGATGCTGCCAGTCAGGGTAGAGAGCACTGGACTTGATGGCCTGACCTAGCGTAAGGCAGCTTCTCATGATCCGCGTTCACTGATAGCTCTGTCTGTTAGAAGGCAGAGGGTGGGAAGGGGGGGGCAGGAACTGCACAACAAAAACAATCTAGCACTTCATACACAGATGTGCTAACAAAATACAAGCCGGCTGGATTACCTTAGCTTGTATGACTGTAGGGTCAATACTGCAAAACCCGAGTTCTCTGCTTCTGAATAAAGTTTTTAAAGAAATCCACAAAACAGATGTGCTGGCAAAGCTCGTTAGTTTAGCATTTTAGGGTTCTTTGTCTCTTCTTTGACAGTAACGCTGGCTTTAGAAAGGTCACATACTTTCTTCTGGCTTCATGACTAAGTTAGATTTTGCTGAGTTCCTCCCTCAAGCTATTTGGCCGTCTCAACTTTTGCCTACAAGTTACAGCACAAACATGTTCAAAAAGCCCACACTAAATGCATAAACACCTTTTTCAGCAGCCTTACATTAACAGGGCCATCAAGATCATGCCATCTGCTTACAACACAACATAATAATCTGTGCCATAACCTTGGACACATTTTTAATACAGTAGGAAAGGACAAATTAAGGAGAACACACAGAGCACAGAGGAGAGAGTCAGCATGGGGTAGTGTATCTTTCCACAGCTTGGTGCCCTCCAGATGTTTTGGACTACAACCCCCAACATTCCTGGTCACTAGCCATACTGACTGGGGCTGATGGGAGTTGAAGTCCAAAACATCTGGAGGATGCCTGGTTGGGGAAGGATGTTTTAGAGTGGTTAGTGTTTGACTAGGATTGGGGAGCCCCGGGATCGAAACCTCACTCAGCCATGAAGCTCACTGGGTGACCTTGGGCCGGTCACTATCTCTCAGACTAATCTACCTCACAGGGTTGTTTGGAGGATAAAATGGGGGAGAACCATGCCTTGAATTGCCTTGAGTGCCTTGAGCGCATGCTGTCTTGAGCATGACCCTCGTATCCAAGAATCTAATAAATAAAAGGAAATATATTTATTTTATTTATTATATTTATACCCCGCCTTTTTTCCTGCAAGGAACTCAAGGCGGCTTACATAATCCTCCTCCTCCTCCTCTCCATTTTATCCTCACAACCCTGTGAGGTAGGTTAGGCTGAGAGTCAGTGACTGGCCCAAAGCAGCCAAAGGGAAGATACAGAAATGCTGAGGGGTTATGGGATGCTGTAACTGAGACAAATTGAGGGCACTACAAAGAGTTCAGGACCTGCTTTGGGACAACTGAGGTGGGGTATGAGCGAGCTGCATACTTCAGTTAGTAGTGGTGATTTGGTAGGTGCACATAGTAAGGAGCTTTCAAATATGCAGACGGAACAATTTTCTCCCCCTTACAGCAGACCTTTTAAAAGGGAAGGTTGGAGTGGGGCTGTGGTGGTAGTATGAAGAAAAATCACCTTATTCACTTAGAACACTGTTGCATTTCACTGTGTATGGACAGCTGCCACAGGAACTACCTAAAGTGGCCTCGTCATCTTGGCTGCATTGTGTGCACACTGCACCCAAGATCATGATAATGAGTGTCATGTGCAGGTTAGGGTAACAAGAAACATTACCCAAAAATATATATATATATATCTCAATCCAGAAGGATATTTGGACAACGGAACAAATTTCTTGTGACAGCTGCAAAGTCACCAACATTGGGTGTTTATTAGAGAAAAGATGAAGAAGCATCTGAGCGAGAAAAATTACAGAGGTGAAGCCACCAGTGGCAAGCTGCACTGCATCCCATGCATGACTCCCGACACCTCTGCACTAACACAAGGCGTTAGCATTGGTAACTTATGGGGCTGTACATGTGTGGTGGTGGCTTATGCTACAACGTCAGCAGTTGTGGCATAAGCCTCTGATTCTGTCACAAAAGTTGAAGCAGGGAATAGGCTCAGGCAATTAATCCAGCGCAGTGAATACCTTAGAGTCTACCTGACTTATTGAGACATGTGATTTCACAGGCAACAGCCTACTCCATCAGATGGTCATAGACTGCTAGTAGAAGTCCAAGCCATAACACACAACTTCGTCCCGCATGACGACTTGACTTCCTCCTCTCCATCTTGCAGAGAGCCTCCAACACAAATCATGCCATCTGCATCAGTAACGGATTGTGCAGAGAACAGGGCTAGGAAACCTTTTGGGGCCTGCGGGCACATGTGACAATTTGGGGGCGGTGGAGGTGGCGAGGGCACATGTGACAATTTGAGGGGGGTGAGGGCACATGTGACAGTTTTTTTCAGGGCCATGGGTACATTGTACATTTTTTCAGCCCTGTGGGCACATTTTCTTGCCCCCCTATCCTGAATTCCGATTTTTGTTGCCCCCCTTCTTGGATTCCTGCTTTTCTTGACCCCCTCCTTCTCCTCCCCCCCCACCTCCACCACCGCTTCACCTGTCACCCACCTGCTACTGCCACTACTTCTCCTGCTGCCATCACCACTTCTCCTGCTACCCACCCACCCATTGGCTGTCTGGAAACTTTGCCTGCTGCCACAGTTTCTGAGTCACCTTAGCAGCGAGAAAGCAGGAAGTTGGCCGATTGGGAGACTTCCTGCTTCCTGGCCACACAGGTGAGGGGAAGTGGCAGCAAGCAGGTGGACAGGCGAGGAAGGGGTCTGGAGAACGGAGGGATCTGGTGGTGGGGTCCAGCGGGTGCACTGAGGGGTCCAGCAGGACCACTTAGGGGTCCTGGTACTAGGCTCTGCATTGCCAACCCCAGGTGCAGAAGAGTGGTTTGCATGAAACCCCACCCCCCATCAAAAATGCTGAGGAAAAATCAGGAAAACAGAGCATCTACAACATTATCATGTGCTTATGTAGAGTGTCCAGTTCACCCTGGAGGTTACTCTGGGCAGAAGGCATATGCGGTTGCCCCAGCATGCTATTACAGGGCTGCTCCTGGCTGAATGTATGAACCTGGGTTTCTTAATCTGTAAGGTACTGTAGCATTTTAAATGAACCAAGAGAATCTCTTCTCCTCGATATTATTGACAAAGGACAAAGGTTCCATGCCATCAGAATGCAAGTCAGTTTTGCATCTATGACTCTGCTATCAAAAACACTGAACTGATTCACTCATAATCTTCTTTTCCACTGCTGAGCTTAGATTTATGAGTTTTCTTGAAACTGTCAGGAAAAGTAAAAGGTGACATTCATGCCCTTTGTACCATCTGGGACCTACTGTTCTCCCTCCCTCCCTCCCTCCCTTCTCTAACTCCCCACCCCAACTCTGAAAACCTGCTGCATTAATCATTCAAAAAATGTATCATTCTTGCATATATAGTCCCTTGCACCGACATATCAAAGGCAAAATCTGAACTGGAGACTTGCTGGCAAGTAATATTATTTCATGAGAGATTTATTAGTTTATCACATACATATCAAAATCCACACATCCACAAGTTGTGGAGGGCCTTGACAGCATGACCCTGACAGTATGAGAACTTGACCCTGCCCTTCCCCACAAGATGTGTGAGGAGCTGGGTTTTTTCTTTGACATCACACTGAGTGAGCACTCAGAACACCTCCAAAGCACTGCATCAGCTCGGGGATAATTGCCCCACCTACTCTGCAGCTCCAAACTCAGAAGGGGGGCCCATCCCACCTGTCAGAGCAGGGAACGATGCTCGCCAGAGCAACTGTGGGGAGTGAATCTGGGGGCCCAAGGTCCCACCCCAGTCTACCAATAGCCTAAAAAAAAGAAGAACACAAAATGGAGTGATGCAGATAGGAGAAAGACCTGCTTCTCAGTGGCAAGGAGCAGGCTCAGTCTGTCTTACTCTAAATGTGTTCCCTCCATTTCCCCTGAAATAAGTACATTGTTGCCGTTCACTACTGCGGAGAAAAATAAAACACTACATTTGGGGACAATGTTGTACTGAAACAAAATTCTGCCCTCCATCATGGTGTTGGGTGACCCTCATTAACAGGGATCCTACAAGAGGAGCAGAGCACATGGAAATGCACTGAAGTAAACCCACCCAACACACACACACACACACACACACACACACACGCTGTTTGTCATAATTATGAACATTTAAATAGTTCCAACATAATTATACTGAAGAGTCTAGAAAGAATCCAAAAGATCTCTGTCAACAGCCAGGCAACACAGCATTCGCCCAACAGAGAAGTTTAGAAAGGACCATACAGAGAGGTACAGACATGTTAATGGAAGTGTGAAATTTGGCAATGGAAAAATGGTTCAAGACAGAAAGTTAGACGGCAACTGGCCCGCTTTGCTTTGCTGAAATCCTTGTGGATTTGTCAAGTTGAAGCTGGCTATGTTCCAGTGTGTGAAAAATCTTCTGGCACTTCTTGGATCACAATTACCTTTGGGACTATGACCTCATTTCAAATGTAACAGATAAAAATCAGAGCACCCAGTCAGGCCATGTTGGCCACACACCATCCCCAAACTCTCCCTTTCATTTGCTTGCTTGCTTTCTTTTTCTTTCTTTCTCTCTCTCTCTCTCTCTCTCTCTCTCTCACACACACACACACACACACACACACTTTTTAGTATGGATATTAGTTAGTCAGACAATATAAAACAGATGTATTGAATAAGGAGTAAGCCATGCAGTGAACCCGAGATATTATGGTTAAGGAAGTTCAATCCAATTGTATGGGTAAGGTCACGTTGGATTGTGCTTCTTCATTCTGGGGCAAATGTTTGAACCAGGTGAAATAACACTGGGCAGTATCCAACGGGGCCGCTCCGCCTCTGCTGGTTCCGCTTGCGCAATGGAGCTTTCACGCTTCTAAAAATAACCTCAGAAATGAGTGGAAACACTCCTTTCAGGATTGGGACAGGTCAGTGGAGCTCCCTTTTTCCCATGCTACCTAACATTTATATGAAACTTTGGGGGAGGGTGTCATCCAGGGATTTGGAGCAGATGACACCAATATGCAGATGACATCCAGCTCTCTCTCTCCGTTCCATCTGAATCAGGAGAGGCCATGCAAGAGCTGGACAGGTGGCTGGAGACAATGGTGGGTTAGATGAAGCCCATTAAACTGAAAAGTCCTGATAAGATGGAAACTCTGTGGGTGGGTGGTTCTTGAGTGCGGGAATTAGGTAGATGGCCCGTATTGGATGGAGTAGCAGTCCCACTTATGGAGCATGCATGTAATCTGGGAATACTCCTCAATTCAAAGCTGTCACTGGAAGCCAAGGTGGCCTCAGTGGCAAAGAGTATTTATGGCCAGTTATGCCTATTTCACCAGCTATGGCTGTTCCAGGACTGGGATAACCCAGCAACAGCAGTCCATAATCTGATAACTTCCTGACTGGACTATTGCAGTGCTCTCTATCTGGGGCTTCCTTTGAATGTTCTCCATAAGCTGCAGCTGGTGTAGAATACTGCTGCCTGTTGACAGGGGCAGTGAAATGTGAACATATCACACCAATTCTGAAATCTCTGCACTGGCTGACAGTGAGCTACCAGGCTCAATTCAACGTGTTAGCACTAGTGTATAAAGCCCTAAATGGCTCAGGACCCTAATACTTGCAGGACCACCTTCCCCAATACCAACCATTTCAGGATTTGTCAGCCAGGTAGGCTTTTCCAGGGGAGGCTGGTGACTCCTATGTCAGTGGGGCTCCTTATCCATTGCATCTTTTTGTTTCAGCTTTATAGGAACTATCCATGGTGCTCAACTCCATCTCCAAAACAGGTTCACCACCATGGAGCACCATGGATAGCTCCCATAAAAGCTCAGAATAAAAGCTGCAATGGATAAGGAGCCCCACTGACATAGGAGTCACCAGCCTCCCCTTGTGCTTTTCCTGGGGTGCCCTTTAGGAATGTGGCCTGTGGGGCTACCACGTGTGGCAGGGCCTTTTTGGTGGCAGCGTCACAGCTCTAGAACTCTGCTCCAGTAGAGATTTGGCTGTCCCCCATGGTGTTTTCATTTACACATCAGTTAAAGGCCTATTTATTTGTGCAGGCTTTGGGGATATAAGCAAGTGCTCTATTTATTTATTTTTAACTGGTTGTGTTGATTTTTACTGGTGTTGATTTTGTGTTGGTTTTATTGTATTTTATTATATATTTGTGATTTTAGAGTCATGATTTTACTGTTGCTTATGTAGTGTACTGTGTTTCATAAAGGTTGTTAGCCACCCTGGGCTCTTCATGAGGAAGGGTGAGAAATAAACCAAATCAATAAATAATAATAAATAGCAAGGTATATGATGGAACAAATATATTCATTGAGAACTGGAATAAATAATATATTCAAGATTTACAAAACGTATGCTGTCCTTACAATTACTATATAACTTAAAATAGATTTAAGAAACATGGTAAAATAATCTGTTTCTGTCTGCATGCCACATTAATGTTCATTTTTTATGGTTTCTTTTACTTAAAAATGTAGAAAACCATCTATTTCATCTGCACACTTCAGCTACCTGGGATTTTGTTTCATTTCATTTATCTGCATCTTAACTTCTTTGTTAAGGACCTTTAATATTTTTCAAGGTTTACTGAACACTAAAGAAAAATGTTCATACAACTATTAATAAAGTTTCAGTCTCATAACAAAGTGCGACTCTTTTAATGGTAGTTTCCAAATGTTTCCAAACAATGGCGAATTGTTAAGTGCCAAAATATTATTTAACAAGATATGCTGCCTGTATGAGTCACTCTGGCTCCCGAATCTGTCAATCAACATATTGGATACACTAGTACCCATGTTACCATGATAGTAAATTGAGAAGGAATGTTTCTCATGTACAGAAAGAGAGAGACTGGCTTAAGGCTACCTTACTACAGTTAGAACAATAGGGAATTGACAGCAGCAATTGAAGCTTTTACAGATTAATCCAGGCAAAGCAATACATGCCACTGGTGCAGAGAAAAAAAATTAATTCAGAGGATGAACTGTTCTTTATTTCAGAGTGAAAGTTGGTGGATTCATTGTTAACAGCTGAAAAACTTTACCAAGTACAGTATAATTATGGAACAGGTAGAGAACAATAAAATGTTATAGATGCCCGCCCCCCAATATCCTCACTGAGTATAACCCAGCATCATTTCAATGGAAATTTATAGAATCATAGAGAATCACAGAGTTGGAAGTGGCCTATAATAAGGCTATCGAGTCCCACCCTTTGCTCAATGCAGGAATCCAAGTCAAAGCATCCCTGACAGATGGCTGTCCAGCCGCATCTTGAATACCTCCAGTGTGGGAGAGCCCACGACCTCCCTAGGTAATTGGTTCCATTGTTGTATTGCTCTAACAGTTCGGAGGTTTTTCCTGATGTTCAGCCAGAATCTGGCTTCCTGTAACTTGAGCCCATTATTCCATGCCCTGCACTCTGGGATGATCGGGAAGAGAATCCTGGCCCTCCTCTGTGTGACAATCTTTCAAGTACTGAAGAGCACTACCATATCTCCCCTCAGTCTTCTCTTCTGAAGGCTAAACATGCCCAGTTCCTTCAGTCACTCCTCATAGGTCTTTGTTTCCAGTCCCCTGATCATCTTTGTTGCCCTCCTCTGAACCCTTTCCAGTCTGCATCCTTCTTAAAGCGTGGTGCCCAGAACTGGACGCAGTACTCAAGATGAGGCCTACGAAGGAACAAGTTTGCAGCTTGGGGGTACTTCTTGACCCGACCCTACTCCTAGCATCTCAGGTGGAGGCGACGGTGAGAAGTGCCTGTTACCAGCTTCGGCTGATTCGCCAGCTATGCCCATTCCTGGAATACGTGGACTTAGTAACGGTGGTGCACGCGCTGGTAACCTCTAGGCTTGATTTCTGTAATGCGCTTTACTTGGGGCTGCCTTTATACATGGTTCGGAAACTTCAACTAGTACAAAATATGGCGGCCAGGTTGGTCTCCGGGACACCCCGTGGAGACCATATAACACCGGTCTTAAGATCTTTACACTGGCTGCCAATTTGCTTCCGGGCAAAGTATAAAGTGCTGGTTCTTACCTTTAAAGCCCTACATGGTCTAGGCCCAAGGTACCTTAGGGAGCGCCTCCTCCCCTATCTTCCACCCCGCCACTTAAGGTCTTCGGAGGGCCATCTGTTGCAGCTGCCTAATGTGAGACTGGCAGCTACTCATCGGAGGTCCTTCTCTTTTGCTGCCCCTCAGTTGTGGAATGGCCTACCACTTGAAATACACCTGCTGACTTCTTTGAATGTCTTTAAGCAGGCACTGAAGACTTTGTTATTTCAGCAGGCCTTCCTTTTATAACATTCTATCATATTACTATGGAATTTTATTGTTTTTATGGAATTTTAATGAAATTTTTATACTGTTTTTATGTTTAACAGATGTTTTTATTGTATATTTATCTGTTTAATTGACTGCTATTTTGTACGCCGCCTAGAGTAATAGTATATAGGCGGGATATAAATTGAATAAATAAATAACAACAACAACAACAACAACAACAACAACAACCAGTGCTGAGTAGAGGGGAACTAGTACTTCACACGATTTGAAAGCTATACTTCCAGTAATGCAGCCCAAAATACAATTTGCCTTTTTTACAGCCACATCACATTGCTGGCTCATATTCCGCTTGTGATCTACAACAATTCCAAGATCCTTCTTGCTTGTAGTATTGTTGAGCGAGCCAAGTAACCCCCATCCTGTAACTGTGCATTTTGTTTCTTTTTCCTAGGTGCAGTACTTGGCATTTATCCCTATTAAATTTCATTCTGTTGTTTTCAGCCCAGCGCTCCAGTCTATTGAGATCACTTTGAATTTTATTTCTGTCCTCCAGGGTATTAGCTATTCCACCCCATTTTGTGTCATCTGCAAATTTGATAAGCATTCCCTGTACCTCCTCATCCAAATCATTAATAAAAATGTTGAAGAGCACTGGGCCCAGGACCGAGCCCTGCAGTACCCTGCTTGTTACCTCTTCCCAGTTTGAGAAGGAACCATTGATAAGCACTCTTTGAGTCCAATTCTGTAGCCAACTGTGGATCCACCTGATAGTTGTTCAATCTAGCCCACTTTTAGCTAGTTTGCTAATCAGGATATCATGGGGCACTTTGTCGAAAGCTTTGCTGAAGTGAAGATATATTATGTCCACAGCATTCCCACAGTCCACAAGGGATGGTACCCGATCAAAAAATGAGATCAGATTAGTTTGGCAGGATTTGTTCTTGACAAATCCATGTTGGCTTCTAGTAATCACTGCATTGTTTTCAAGGTGCTTGCAGACTGACTTCTTTATAATCTGCTCCAGAATTTTCCCAGGGATTGAACTGACTGGTCTGTAGTTCCCTGGTTCCTCCTTCTTGCCCTTTTTGAAGATAGGAACAACATTAGCCCTCCTCCAGTCATCTGGCACTTCACCTGTCCTCCATGATTTCTCAAAGATAATGGACAGTGGCTCTGATAGTTCTTCTGCCAGTTCCTTTGCTTGCGCAATGGGACTTTCTCCCTCTCCCTCTCCTCACCTCTGCCTGCACCTCCTGAAAACTTGCTCTGAAGGGTCCCAAACCCTCCAGAGCAGATTTTGAGGGTGTGCAGAGGGCTTCAGGAATGACTGTAAATTGCTGCCCCTCGCCGCTCAGTTCTACTAATGGAACCGACAGTGGAAAATCCTCTGTACCTCTGTAGAAAGTTGATACCAAACTATTGGGAAATAGTTACAGTCCTCCCATTCAGGCTAGACATGTTAACCAAGCCCTGCCTTCAGGGCGGACCCTTTACTTGGGAAGTATCTTGGGCAGCGAATCACTTTGATCAGTATACTACCCTATGCTGCCCCTCCCTCCTCATTTGACATCTAACCCTGGGATCCCTAATCCCTCCTTCTTCTCCTCTTCACTCTGACTCAGCATTCCTATGGTTTCAGTATGGCTTGTTGGACTATAAGTGGTATTCCCACCCAACCCTAGCTGCTGTGGCCTTGAGGCCTCAGCCACCTCCTCCCCCTCCTCATCTGAGTCAGAATCAAATACCACATCTTCTTGAGGTGCCTCTGCAAAGGTGCTGGGCTTAACCCTTACATTCCCTCCAGCAATCTTTCTCTTCTCCTTCTGATCCCACTTTCTGTTCCACTCCCTGGTATACACAAGTATAGGTAGTCACATGCAGTCATATGAGGTCTCAGTGTTGTAAGCACGTATCTGAATCTATCCTACATCTTCTCTGTTAAAGGTACTCCTATCAACGACCTGTTTAGTAATGCAGATTTTTAAAAATGTAGCCATGCTAGTAAAGAACCATTATGAGATTGCTGGTTTAAAGGAAATCTAGCACTTTTGTGTTTTATGGATAGGGAATGAGCACAACTCAGTCACCACTGCCTGATTCCCACTGGACGTCTTGCTTCCTCCTTTCTTCCAGCCTTGGTATAGTCCTGCAAGAGCAGACTAGGGTCCAGAAGCAGTTCTCTGTGCTGTGACTCTTTGCCACCATGCTCTGGCACTCACAGAAGGTAAGGAAATGTCAACACCGTCCTCTTAAAAGCTCTCAAAAGGCACTCCCGTCCCTTTTTATAGTTTAAACCAGAATATATCCAATAGCAGGCCTTTGAACCTTGCTGTGAATCCACCCCACTTCACCAAAAACTGAAATGATATCCCTGTGATTTGGATTGCGTGTACAATATTCTTCTGAGCACCTACATTTCTGGCTATTATGGCGAAAAACACCATCATCTAGATGGCAACAGAGAATGCTGTAAAGAAATTCTTTATGATAGTAGTAGCACTAACAAATGTCATTTACCCTGCTCTGGCTTCTCCTTGTGCTCTCATGCCATATTGATGTGTACACAGAACTCTGGTATTTGCAAGGGCCTCCCCAATTACTTTCATGGAAGGCATTGTGCACACACAAAACAGCGTTCAAACAAAGCTGCTTTCTGGGTTGAAGTAAATGGTGACGTGGTTGCTCTGGGAGCAAATATGGTGGTACATTTTGCACCTGGGGCAGTATGCTTAAAAACTGCGCTTCCTATATGGGCTTCCCACAGCTAAATTATCAAGCCGTATCCTAAGAAATGTAAGCTCACTGACAGTCCATTCCTATGCATGTTTACTCAGAAGTAAAACCCACTGAATTCAGTAGAGCTATCTCCCAGGTACATGTGCATAAGATTGCAGGAGGTATGTGCTCTGAACAATTCATCGTACAGAACACTCGTCATACAAAACAGAGTAGTCAAAAGTCAGAGTAGTCAAGAACTGGAATAAATAATATATTCAAGATTTACAAAACTTATGCTGTCCTTACAATTACTATATAACTTAAAATAGATTTAAGAAACATAGTAAAATAATCTGTTATTTGTAAACATGATAAAAATCCACTCTAGTACCTTCAGTTGAAAAGGTTTGATTAAAATAATGAGCTAATGCTGTTGTGTACTGCAGAGCAACTATCTGAAAAATGAGATGATTATCACCTCCCTGAACTGATCTCTGTTTTGTTTACATTCTAATGTCCAAATGCAATTAGATTTTAACTGCTTAGGGATTTTATTATATTAAGCGGTATAGAAGTATCACTAAGTAATTAATTAATTAAATAAGTTGGAAAGGTTCCATTGTTAAACCAGTCAGAATTCTTATCTAGAGCAATTCTTAAAGTATTTATTTTACAAGACAGTGACAGAGGCCTGTGAAGCAACCACATAGGATCAGTTAATTTTCTGGTCTTAAACATTGATAAATTACTCACAATGTTCATCAGTGTCAGAAGATACTTCTGAACATGCTCTTTCCCATGGAATTGTACAACAGAGTCATCAACGCCTAGAAGTACTTCAATGTTGTAATCTTCATCAGCTGCATGCCTTGGATATCTCCTCCTCCTTCGTGAGGTACTGACCTTATCTTTCATCAGGTTCAACATGCTGTCTAGATTGCTTAGATCAGCCTCTGTAAGAAATTGAAACAAAAGTGTGCTTATCTCTCACATTTCACTTCTTATGCATATGTTATCACAGCCTAGTAGCTAAGCAAACTTTGAGTTACTTGTATCAGCCAGAATGTGTGAGAATTACCCATAATGAAAATACACCTCTCTTCTCTGGTGCTACCAGGTACTGTATGCTCTTTGAACACCATCTCTTAATAATGGACTGTTTAAATTTCAGGTTTTAACTTAAAGCTAATGTTTACTTAATTTCTATGTCAGATTTCCAAAAAATAAGTTTCCACAAACAAGACTCTTGGCCCTAGATCATATTTACATTTCCTTCTTTGGATCCCAGTATCTCAGGGTTAACTTTATTATGAACTCGGTGGTGGCACCTGGAAAACCCTCCCTCATGCAGTTTGGAAGGCAGAAAAAATGTGGTATGTGGTGTGTTAAAATAGTGTGTTTTAAATGTATTTGTATCGCTATGGTAATTGAAATTGTTTTTAATAGTGTATTTAAATGTGATTTTTAATACTTATATGTGAACCGCTTAGAGATATTTTATATTAAGTAGTATATAAGAATGATTAATAAATAAATAAAATAACTTTTCAAAATATTTTATCTCATTTTCATTTATTTCAGCAAAAGCAAGAATATGATTTTTATTACTATCTCTTCCACTAAATTCATTCTTATCAAAGCCATTATTTTCTCTCCCTTACATCTCCCAAGAGATAGTGAGATGCTGAAATGCAAGTAAGCAAAGTTTAATTTTGTTTGTTACTGGTCTGCAAACACTGAGTTGACAGAAAATTTGTCAACTCAGTTAGCTAACTAAGGGATCAATCCTAAGCAATCCTATGCAAGCTGATACCAAAAAAAAAAAAAAAGCATGGCTGGCTGGGGAATGCTGGGAGTTGTATTTGTGTGTGTTTTCTGTCTAAACATGCATAGGATTGTGCCCAAGTATACCTAAGAAAAATGGACAGAGGTTAAATAAAATGAACTACGCTAAAATAAGCCTGAAAATCATGTTTTCATATTTTCTCTTAATAACCGCTGCAAGATATAGGCAGCAATAATAAAGTAAAGATTTTTAGGTAGTAAGCCACTCAGAGTGCAATCCAATCAGGATGCCCGTAGCCCTCCAAACTCGGAGAATTACTGGCATCCTATGCAAGGCGGGAGGAGTATGGAGGTGAAGGTCACCTCCGTGGTCCTCCAACCCTGCAAAGCACTTAGAGGGCACTTTGGAGGGCGAGGGAAGGAGGCTGAGGCACTAAGGTATACAGAAAATGTTTCTTTTATGTATGTGTATGTGCATATAAACTTATTTAATTTAATTTAATTTATTCCATACACTAGCCTGATTCACATATACTACTAAGCTTGGGGTCTGATTCACATGTAATGCTAACCCATGCTTTATTTAAACCAGTGGTTTGTTCCCCAGAGTTTGGTTGGCACACAATGGAACAAATCATAGTTGGTTAGTTGTTTCCCTCCTCCTTCGCTTTCTCTCGCCCTATATCTCAAATGCCTTTGTGGCACTGCAGTCTTGGCATGTAAAAAGGCTGGGGTTTTTTGACCGCTTTTGCCTCTGCAGCCTGGTGAAACAAGCCATGAACAACCCACAATTCTGGGTTCTTATGTAATGAGAACCCATGATTTAAACAACCCAAAGTTCACAACCCAACAACAAACCATGGGTTCTCTTTGTGGGTTGTTCATTGTTAACAACCCATAGTTAATCCAAAGTTCCAGGTTTGCACATAACAAGCCTCAATTTAACAAACCATGGTTTGTCATTACATATGAACCAGGTTATGGTGTGATTTGTTGCAGTCAGGCTTGTCACTATGTCTGAACCCATCCCTGCAAACAAATCATGGTTTGTTAATCAGCTACAAATCACAAATAGAACCCATGGTTTATTGTTTGCTTACAAAGTCTGGCTTGTGATGTCTGAACCCAGACCCATGGCTTTATCCCTGGCTTGTTTGTGCTGCTGTCTGTCCTGAAACGGAAGTGCCCAGCAACAGCAGCTTGAAAATGAAATCGCTCTGAAGGCTGGCAAAATGGGCATGAGAGAAACAAATAAGAAATAGGAAAACAAGCCACAGCTTGTTTGCTAGTTTGCAAGCCAATATATGGCAAAAGCAACAAACCATGTTCAACATAAACTGTGGCTTAGCATTAGATGATGCAAATGCAGCCTGTGTGTATATACAGACATAAAGGTTATTATCCCACCCAAACCAAGAATCAGAAGGTAAGAAACACTAGGGATTACCAGTCACAATATATAATCTACAATAACATTTTAATAATGCAAATGTATAATATACACATTCCAGATAACTACAAGATAATAACTGATGAAAAATAATATATGGATGATTATATAATATAATTCCAAAGACTGTTGAAATGAGATTTTATCTTTGGTCTTCAATAGAGGGAAATAAGTTTACACATTATTTCAAGTGTTTATCAGTTTGATTTGTATTGATTCTACATATGTAATTTTCCATTCATATTACTTTTTGCAATGGCTAAAAGCAATAAAAATGAAATTAACTATATAGTGAATAATATTAAAACTATTAGGGTGGAATCCTATGCATGTTTAGACAGAAAAAAGTCATACAACTCCCATGCTGGCTGAGGAATTCTGGGAGTTGTAGGACTTTTTTTCCATCTAAACATGCATAGGATTGCATCCTTAATAAATTACTCTTCTGTGCAATTCACTAATGCCTTGACCTCAAGAAAAATATATACAGAGAGAGCTCTGATTAATAACAGAATTACCTGTTCCTGAAGTTTGCTGCCCCTGTGCGGTGGGCAGAACCTAAGAATGACTTTAAGTCTAGAGCAGTAAATGTCCATGCCATATGATTCTTTTGTATGAAAGCATGGAAGGATGGATGGATATGCTTGAGACTGAGGGAGGGGAGTTGTGGAAAGAGACTGTGGGCTGGGAACAAAACTACTGTCCCTCACAAATTGTGTTAGTCTCTAACCATAGGCCCATTGATTGAGCTATGACTAATGACATCTGGATCCTTTAGATAAAATAAACAATTAGGATTGTTTTCTAAACCACACAGAACTAAGTTGTCTGCAGGATTGTGCCACCCATATCTACAGATATATGACTCTTAAGACTGATCCCTTAGCCTTATCCATTGAGAAAGTGCTAAGTAAAATGATGATGCATTTAAATCAAAGGTCAGCAAGTGCTACCTAACTTGCCTATGCCCAGTTTGTCAAGCTCATGACAACCCAACAGCCTAGTGACCTACCCTGAAGACACCTATCTCCCACATTGGCTGCCAGTCTGGATCCACTAGGATAAAATTGTATGGACGATGTCCAAAGAAGCACCTTCTTTTTTTTGCATAATTTAACAAAAACACATCCAATAAAAAACATACATAAAAACAAATAAACATGACAGGGTATACCTACACAATCTCCTATGATCGAGAAAAACCTCAAAACGTAGATCAACACCAGTTTAAGTCATAAAAATTGAGACAAATGAAAGTCTTTACTTCTTTCCCAAGCTATCTCTGATAACAGATTTCCCCCAGTTTTCGGGAAGACTTGCATGTGGCGGCAGCAGAGCAGTGTCTTCGAATGGAGGTTGCCAGCAAACAGCAGTAAAGTGTCAGAATGTGGGCAGGGGATGATATTCAGCTGAGAAGCAGTAGACAGAAGGGGGCGCCAAACCTTAGTTCTTCCCCCACCCCCCTACCGCACCACACCGCAGCTGCTTTTCTCCTATACAGGCTCCAAGACCACGAATGAGACTGGACTGGGGGGTCGGGGGAACTGAGCTCCCCAGTCCTTCCACACAGAAATCCACTCCTGGTTACCCCAAACTTTCTTGATGTCAACAGTAGCATTTGGGGAGGTGGGGATCCATTTTGTTGGTATTGTTGTTAAATAATTAGCAGTTAGAAATGCTATTGTTAAATAATTGGCTGTCAGAAATCCTGACCAATTTGCTGCAAATAACCCAGAGATCTACCGCTCGATCTACCTTTTCTTCATCCTTGCCTTAATATAGCCCAACTGCATGTTTTATTTTTGGCCCATTGCCTTCATACGAGCTGGCTAGTCACTGCCTGCACATGTCTAATTCCACCCTCTTCCCTGCCCTGCTAATGATACATTTGCCACGTCATTCTTCTTCACCCTTTTTATTTTGTATCCCAATGCCCTCTACTTGTCTTTTATCTTGCCCACTGCATTTTCCTCTAAGCCACATAAGCCTCTTCATAATTCATAAATCCTCTTTTCACAGTACAGGTTGCATTTGGAACCTTATGCTGCATATCATGCATAAGGAAATTGCACAAATCCAGGAAGCTGCATTAAACTGCAAGTGAGGTACTGTGAGGTGAAACCAAACTGAAGTCTGAACTCAACATTATACACCATGTACTGACAAAATGCTACACTATTCAGCCCTGTTTCAGAAGACACTTTGGTATAAGAATGACTGAAAACATGTGTGTGGGTGTTGTTGAAGTCAAAGGGAATTCATGCATAAATCCAAGGGTTTCATAGATTCATAGATCATAGAGTTGGAAGGGGCCTACAAGGCCATCGAGTCCAACCCCCTGCTCAAAGCAGGAAACTAGAAGACGGGTCTCCCTAAGCCTGACCCTGCTTAGCTTTCCATGCTCAGACAAGCTGAGCCAGCGTGAGCCACATAGGGACGGATTGATGCATACTAAGGGCACTTACGGATTGATGCATACCAAGGTTCACTTGTGGACACGAATCAAGCACGGGGGAAGGAACAGGTACAATTATCAGGGCCCAGCAATCCAGGGTGGCCCAGCTCAGGCTGCAACTCCATTACCATAGCAAAAAAGAGAGAGTCTAAACTGTAGATCATGCGTGGGGATATTTGTGAAAAGCCTGTTTCCCTGCATCTTGTACCTATTGTCCAGATCTTGTGAGATTTGCTAAAGCCAGTCAGAAGCTGTGTTTGAACTGAACAAGCAACATTCTGAACAGTGAACTGTTGGTCAAAGCTATTTTCTAAAACAGAGTGTGTGTGCTCATGCAGTTAAACTAGAAGTTTAAATAAGAGCAGGGCTGGTTGAGAAATTTGTTCCTTCCAAACCTTTATGCGAAGTCACCAGATTTGAACCAATGAGTGAACTGGAGCAGAGTTATGGACTGAAATTCTCACTTTCCTGAATTTAGTGCTACAGTTCTCCACAATAAATAAATAAATAATGCACATATCAGGGGAACGTGTCCACAAAACTCCATAGGCTGTGGAAAGGTGGGCACAAAAATGCACACAACAGTGAAAATAACGTACATACATGCATTATTATAGGAAAAATAGCTTGCAAAAATGCACACATTAGCAAAAAATAAAAGTGCACACAAAAATGCATATATTCAGAGAAATGCACATGAAAATGCATTTAAAAAATCAATGTTTTAGATTAACGCGGAATTGCACCACACTGAACCCAAGTTTGGGAAAAAATGAAAGATTGAATGGAATCGGAACTGACAGATTTGCCCCTCCCTATTTGAGAGACAGCAAGATTTGTGCTTCCTTATGTGACATGCTCTCTCAAGAACTATTAGTTCCAGAGTTCCTTGTGCATACAGGCAGGAGGCTGAGATAGCTGGCAGGAGGAACATAATAGCATCAGACTAACCAGGGATAGTGGAAACCAGTGCAGCTAGTAGGATTTACAGGCTGAAAATATATGTGAGTAAATGTCTATTTCATAAGTATCCTCCAGATTTTCTGAGAATTCCCCTTGTGAAATTTTACATCTGAAAAACATCTTCAAATCTCCTTTGGAAAAGAGTATGAACCATCCCCATGTGACTTATTAAATGTGTTTTACAAAAAGCAACTGCAACTAATTTTGAGTTTCTCTCTTAAATTCTTTTTTCATTTTCCAAAAAGAAAATGGAAGACATCAGCAGGCCAACCACCTACAGCAGTGGTGCTTCAACCTGTGTTTCAGTGAACCTTAAGGTAAAAGGTCAATAATGGTGGAGATAGTTGACCACTAATATTGATCTTGCCACAGGGGAACTTTGACTGAGTTCTATTGGTGCACAGTCAGTACATGCACAGCACTGGCCAGACTTGTACGGTCTCAATATTGCTCCATGTGAAGTGAGATTGCGCCACAGAACACATCCAAAGTTCCCCTGCAGAAGCATGGAAAGATCAGTAGTGCTGGACAAACCATCTTTCTCTACCATTACTGCTCCTACCTAGGGGTGGGTGACCTGCCCAGCACTCGACTTGCAGCGCGTGAGCCGAATGCTCCCGCTGCGTGAGCTGAGCACAAACACCAGCGGAGGCGCTTGCTGCACTTCCAGGTCCCTGGCTCTATGTTGTTTATGTAGAAAATAGCGTAAAATACATTAAAAACGGCCATGATTTGCGCAAATTATACAAATCATGGCCATTTTAAATGTATCTTATACCATTTCCTACGTAAACAACAAAGGGAACTCGGAAGTCGCTTCCCTGGCTTGGCTCACTGGGACACGAGTTGAGCTGGGGAAAAGGTAGGGTGAGCGGAGCTTGGGGGTTGAGCCTGGCGAGTTCACCGGACTTCCACCCCCCAATCGAGCTATGCGCACATTTATTTATTTATTATATTTATACCCCGCCTTTTTTCCTGCAAGGAACCCAAGGCGGCTTACATAATCCTCCTCCTCCTCTCCATTTTATCCTCACAACAACCCTGTGAGGTAGGTTAGGCTGAGAGTCAGTGACTGGCCCAAAGTCACCCCGTGAGTTTCATGGCCGAGCGGGGACTAGAACCCGGATCTCCCGAGTCCCAGTCCAACACTCTCACCACTAGGCCACGCTGGCTCTCCCAGTGGCACATCCCTAGTCCTACCACTGAGGAATTGCTGAGAACCAGGACATAGTTATGTTTTTTTTAAAAAACCCCATTGTTCTTCCATGTAAGTTCAACTTTCTACTGAGATGATGTCAGAGTGAGGGAAGGGGGCATTGTTTCTTCCTCCTGCACTCACCCTGATGATTTCATGCTGCTGCTGTGCAGAATGCTTCTTGCCCTCCCTCTAGCATCTTCTGGGTAAGAAGTTGAATTTGCACTGAGGAAAAACAGTGCTCAACAGGATCAGTGAACTCAACTGGTGCCATCACCGGGATCACATGAACAGGCAGTGGCTGCAAAAAAGGCACATCGGAGTGCGGTTTTACAAGGCCTTTTCTCCTCAACCCTCTCCTGTTTCAAGCGAAAAAGGTTTTCTAATTAAAATATAAAACTTACTAATTTAAATTAAAATAGGGGCAAATTTTAATGTATGGGACAAGCCTGACATACTCATCCTTCCGCTAAATTCATGTATTTCACCTGGAATCTCACTATGATTTGAAATAATTAGTTCTTGTCCAGTGCTGTGAAGTACTCTCCATATTCAATAAAGTAGAAATATAGAATGATTTGAAAGCTGCTTAAGAATGGAAATGATACCCCACCTGCATCAGATTCTGCACAAATTCTGAATCCCTTTCCAACCTTATCTTATTGTCTGACCAAGATTGGGTTTAAACCATTCGTATCATCATCTTCATAAGGTGAACGTGTTCAGGGCTATTTTCATTAACCTCTGCCAATGAGACACTTGAATGCTCAGTCCATCCTTCAACAAAACATTATTAAATTACAGAGAATTAGCACATCTAATGATTGTGATAGGTGACCCTTTGGCAATGTGAGTGACATCTCTAACAATCTAATTTGCAATTTGAGGAGGATAAAATGCCAAGGCTCAGTACAAGACTTGAATTACAACAGACTAATGTGATATGTCAGTCCTTTTATCTATAAACCATCTATTTTTCAGAAAAGGGAAATTGTATTTCATTACTGGAAAATAAATAATCAATTTATAAAACCTTTGCAAACAATTAAGGGCACAATCCTATGCATGTTTGGACAGAAATAGGTCCTACAACTCCCAGCATTCCCCAGCTATCCGGCTGGGGAATGCTGGGAGTTGTAGGACATTTTTCTGTCTAAACATGCATAGCATTGCACCCTAAATGTCACAAACAGATCCCATCATATGGAAAACAAACAGCAGCATTCTCATGCTACAATAAAGGTTATTAAATATACTTTTTGGAAACAAAGAAAAAAGACAACCACTTTGGAATGCAGTTTAATTATAGGCTTACAGTTATTTATTTAAGTTGACTGAACTTGTCACAGTAGTTAACAACCTTTGATCAAATTTTAGAAGAGAAAGTCTTTCACCAAAATTGTGCCTATAAATAAACAGCGGCAAACCTTTGAATATAGAATACAACACTATGACCTGGTTCGTATGACGTGACAACCCACCATGGATAACTAGCTGTGGTGGTTTGTTCTGTTGTCCAAACCAAGCATGGTTTCTGCAGGGTGGCTTATTTTTCACGAACAAGCCTGCCTTGACAACCCATGACTTGTTTTAGGGTTGTTCTTGCCCATGATGGGTTATTGTGTCATTCAAAGCTGGCAGGGTGACTTCATCATGAGTTGTCAGGAATGTCTACAGAGCTGCCCTTCTACCTATGCTGAAACAGCACTTTGGAAGGACCGTCACGCGTTCCTCAACCTCCCCCCCTCAAAAAAGCGCAATAGGGGTCATTGGGTGTTTTTTCCCCAGATCCTGAAAATTGCACTTAAAAAAAAAATCTCAGTCCTTCATGAGTGTGTAAGTATGCACTTACGGCTATCTGATATGTGTATATACTGAATGTATATATGACTTGAGTATATTGTGGATTTTCTGTAGCAAAATGTAAAATGCTGAATAATTAGTAGGTATGTTTATATGGCAAAGCTAAGAGATGGATTATTTAGGTTTTGCATAGGCAGAACGAGATTACCACCTGACATCGGGATTATCACCTGAGCTGGTGGGTGTTACTTGAGTTCAAGTATACAAGGCCTTTGGTCAGGAGACATAGTCTCGAGGTGACATGACTCAGCAGCCTTGAACAGGTTTGAAGCAGTAAACATGTTGATGAATGGGTTATACACTGGAGTGAGTAATATCCTATTTATAGGTGCAGGGTCTGGGGTATATAAGCTGGCACACTTGCTGATAGCTTCATTCCGTTCCTCTTCATCTCTCTCTGCTGCTTGTTCGTCTCGACATGTATTGTCTTGGACTTCACCATCTAGCCTTACCACTGGGGTATAGGTTTTGAGTCTGCTATGATGTAGTGAGTAGAGATGCATTGATTGCCTTAATCCCATGTAATTGGGTCTTACAAATAAACTCTTTAATCTTTATTAACTGCTGTTATCTCCTCCTTCCGCTTGCGTGACTGGGACTGAGGGTCATTGGCTAGGGGAGCTTTTGAACCCGAGTCAGTCCAACTCTCACATCGGTTATGGGCCCAGATAAGGATCAGATAACGATCTGATGGTTATCTCTGAAGGGCAGATAAGCCACAGAGACGCAGTTTGGAGAAATTCGGCAGTTATAGAGTTAAGGAATTTGTTTACTATTTGTAAGAACGGTTTGTAAACAAACCGGAAAGGCGAAGGTTGTTGCTAAAGCTGGGAGCTGATAACAGCGGCTTGGAATGCAGCACAACTGAAAAATGCGAGACAGAGAGACGGGAGGAATTTTTCGTTTTGGAAGCAGTTGGAACGGAGGTGCCAGGCTTGGCAAAATCCGAGGCTACAGACTGTGAACGTGGGTGCCGGTTCGGGCAGCTACTAGGCTGAGAAGTGAACAATGCTGGACACAAGGATTTGTTTTCCACAGCTTGCTGGAGTGATCGTCAAGGAGCTGTATCGGGCAAGGAAATAATCTTCAGGAGGCTCTGTGTGTCTACTCATCAAGGCTACAGGCAGGAGGATCATATTTCTTTACAGTCTTCTTCACACAGCAGCGGATCAGCTATCTTTTGCATTGTATCAACAAGTGGCTTGGATTACAAATGCGTGGATTACGTCTGACGTGGGTAAAGCGTCTGGAGCGTCATGTCGCAGCAAAGCAAGGTCACGTGTGACAAACGTATCTGGGAAACCTGATACTACACCGGAGGCTGTATCAACCAGCGGAGGCGTGGTTTTAACACAACGGAGAAAAGCAGCGCGGCAGCTTTGAACAGAGAAAGCTGTGCTTAAAATGAGAAGCTGTTCTTCATTTTCTTCATGTGGGATCACAGAAGAAGGAGCTTGAAATCAGCAGGGGTGCTGCTGAAGAAAAAAAACTTTATGTTTTAACCCAGGACATAACAAAATGGACATTATTTTGTTGTAAACAGAAACAGTGGATTGTTTAAACGAAGCTTTCTGTGTTGGACATAAATAAACAGGAAGAGGACTATGTAAATGGTCAGAGGTTTAACAGTCATGTTTTTTTTGAAAATGTATTTCTTGAAAGTTGGATAACTTGGAATCAAGAAAGTGTAATATATGCTCTGAAATGTCAGAAAATGTACTGAATGTATATATGACTTGAGTATATTGTGGATTTTCTGTAGCAAAATGTAAAATGCTGAATAATTAGTAGGTATGTTTATATGGCAAAGCTAAGAGATGGATTATTTCTTTTATACTGTAATGGTGTAATAAAGAAATGGAAAGTTGTACTGTTGCAACTATATAAAAAGGTTAAATGCTTATATGTATGACATGTACATGCATGCATATCACATGAATGTTTGATCATTTAGATTCACAGGCTTGTGAAAGAAAATGCAAACTGTGTTGTGGGGAAAGCATTGGGAAATTGTAATTTTCACATGAAAGGTAATTTTGTGCACATAAACAAGGGATGCTAGCTTCAACAGGTAAACTGGAAGGCAAGCTGAAAAACCAGTTCATTTCTTAAATTTGTTCTTGGTGATCTTGTGGAAACTCTGATGGTTTTTAGAGGAGAAGCACGTTATTTCATGATGTTAATTGATCAATACACGAGGTACAGGTTGTGTACATGTTAGATAGAAAACTGGAGTATTGAACAGAGTCAAGGTGTTTTGTGCTTGGATGGGAAACAAGCATATTACCCATGTTACCTATTTCTTTTCAGATATGGGGAAGTTCAATTCAGTGCATGCTTTCATGACTTTCTAACAGGATGTGATATTGAACACATGGATTGTGTGGAAGAGTAAACAAACACTCAGAAGAGGTGATACTAATTTGGATAATGAGGTTTGGGTAGAAGCTCTTAAATGTTTTGATTATGTACATGATAGAAGTTTTAGTTCTGTGTGATGAACTGTACACCTTATAGAAAGTAGTGTAGAAGGAAGAATCTTCTGGAGAAACATTTCAGGATCTTGGATCTGATATGTAGGTACATACACCTCAAAGTTAGAAGAAATCTGTAAGGGAGCTTACATGAGATTTTTCTAGAAATGAGAATATTGTGTTTTACATGAACAACACTTGGATAGTGAGATTATCTAGAAGTGTTAAGTATAATGCTAAATGAAAATGTGAGATCATTTTTCAAAATTAATTCTGTTAATGCAGGGGATGCATCAAGCTCAGAGTCAGAATAGAAAAGCATTTACTGAAAGACAGTCAGGTAAATTTGACAAAACTCTGATACACATTTGGTTTAGAAATGGGAGGCTAAACAAATGATTGTTCATCATTGGTGCAAATTTATTGGAACAGGAACCTGATAACTGATGAGGTAAGGAACAGGTGAGTCAAACAACCTGTGAGATATCAGGATGAATTTGCAGGAAAAGCCATTTGAAACTTTAAAATTTCAAAGAGGTGAAAAATTGTCTGTTAAGGAAGCTGAACCATAGCTTCAGGCTATGCAAGCTGAGTTGAATTCTTTGGATAAAGAACAAAACATGGAAGCTGGGGAAACAAACAGCAGTTCATGGAACTCATTGTTACCAGATAGAATTTTAAGTGAAAACTAACCAGATTGAAAAAGGTTATATGACAAATAGCAAGATTGGTTGCTTGTGATTTTGCTCAGTAAAAGGAGCTGGATAATCATGAGATGAGTGCAACAACTATTTGCTTTGGAAACAGTTAGACTGATGTTTAAGAATGTAAAGATGTAAGAATATTTCACAATGGAAATATTGGAACATAAGCATTTTAAATGAGAGGAAGTCTTTGGAAAACTGTCTGAGAATAATTTTCTGTAGAAAAGCTAAAATCAGCTGGAGGCTGGAATTCTGTTTTGAACTCAAACATTGTTGAAGTGAGATTTGCACAGAGAGGCAGATCAATGTTTGTTTGTTAAACAGGAGGACAGGGACATAGACTGTATGTACTTTGTTTAGATGGGTGATCTATTGTTTTTTCTGGACAGATAAAAGCAATATGATATAATTGATCCAGGGTTTGGAATTTCATTGAAATGAAACTGCTTGGTGGTGGATCAACTGTTTATTTGTAAATAGAAGGAAAAGGAGAACCAAGAGGGCAGTATCTTACTGCAACAAACCAGAGAAATATCATGGATGTGATTGAGAATTTTGGAGATAGTTAACTCAGTGAGAGACTCCAAATAGTTGAGGATTTTCAAGCACATGCTGATGGAAAAGCAGTTTGAATGCTACACAGAAGCATTGGGCTGTTGAGCTTTACTGTACAAGCAACAAGGCCAGATATTGCTGTCAGTGTGATAGGCAGACTGTTAGACCAACAGGACATGCTTGGAGAGCTCTGAAAAGGAGTTGAGTGTTATCTGGAGGGAACATCACACTTCAGACTAAGAGTTACAAGTCAGAGCACAGGTGGCTTACAGATTCACAGAAATGCCAGTTGTGGTTGTGATAGTAAGAACAACAAGAACACACCTGAAGTTTGTTATTTTTATAACCATACTTTGTTTGATTGATTTTGTAGAAACAATCATTTAGAGGTTAGAGTTCAACTGAAGCTGAACTGAATACATTGTATCATGTATTATACTATTATGCTATTGTAAAGCTTGAATAGTGAATGCATTTGTTTAAATAGTTTAAATTGTTAAAAATGTTTAAATGATGCTGGGATTGATGTGAAAAACCTATTACAGTTTTTTCAGGAAACCAAGGCAGGATTGCTATACTGCAGGCAGATAGCAATACACAACGTTTTGGGTTTGCAGATAAAACTGTGTCATAAGGAGGGATACATCAGAAGTGATTTGATGGTGGTTCAAATTTCTGACAGGTAAAGTAATTCCTGCAGAAAGTTTTTTTTATCAAAGTCCATAGATGAAGGAACAGCATCAGATGTCAACAAAGCTGTTGCTGTTGTATGAGGTAAATAACCACGTTCTGTGCAAATGCAAAAGCAGGGGGATGTTAGGTTTTGCATAGGCAGAACGAGATTACCACCTGACATCGGGATTATCACCTGAGCTGGTGGGTGTTACTTGAGTTCAAGTATACAAGGCCTTTGGTCAGGAGACATAGTCTCGAGGTGACATGACTCAGCAGCCTTGAACAGGTTTGAAGCAGTAAACATGTTGATGAATGGGTTATACACTGGAGTGAGTAATATCCTATTTATAGGTGCAGGGTCTGGGGTATATAAGCTGGCACACTTGCTGATAGCTTCATTCCGTTCCTCTTCATCTCTCTCTGCTGCTTGTTCGTCTCGACATGTATTGTCTTGGACTTCACCATCTAGCCTTACCACTGGGGTATAGGTTTTGAGTCTGCTATGATGTAGTGAGTAGAGATGCATTGATTGCCTTAATCCCATGTAATTGGGTCTTACAAATAAACTCTTTAATCTTTATTAACTGCTGTTATCTCCTCCTTCCGCTTGCGTGACTGGGACTGAGGGTCATTGGCTAGGGGAGCTTTTGAACCCGAGTCAGTCCAACTCTCACAGTCTTGCCTGGTCAATTCTCTTGTCTGTTTCAGCTGTCAAAAGGAAGACAAGGCAAGACTGCATATAGAATAATTTGCACACAGTTGCCTGTGACCAAGTGCCTAGCTATCTATTGAAATGCACTGGTAAAGGGCAAAAAAGCGGCAAAAGTAGGTGCACCAAAAGTTGGGGCAATATCACCCACTTAGCAATGTAATCCTCACAATTTTAGCTTTTGAACTGGCAGTTCTCAGTCCCCTTCAGCTTTTTAATACTTCCCCAAGTCTCCAGCTATTCTAGAAATGGGAGATATTAACTCCCCTGCTTTTATGCAGTTCCTTTTCGGAGCACTTACTGCTGTGGTTACCTGTCAGTTAAAAAAAACAAACCCGCAGGAATATACGCAAATTTAATGGAGGGGAAGTAAACGAAGGGGAAATTTGCACACAGCACACTTATTGGTATTTGCAGCCCTGAATGCCATAAAGTGGCAGGAGAGATGCACATGCATATCGTAACAAAATCATTTTATTTATGCTTCAAGTATCTTTAAGAGCAGCCCCTAGTAGGAGAGCTGTCTGTGGGAAGGCAGGCCCAAAAAGGCCAGAGAGGTTGTTGGGAAGAGGAAGGCCTGTGCGTCTGTGTAGGTGGAGTTTCCATAGTCTCCCCTGGTTGCCATTTTCTGTCTGCAAATTCTGCCCTGGCCTAGGCCTCATGAGATGGAGGCTCAAATTGGTGTTCTAAGGCAGTTGCCAAAGATTTACAATCCCCCTGTGTTTGGTGAGGCAGGCTAGTAAACACTTGTTGTGCTCTTCCTTTTAGGAGCAATACCAGGAAATCCACTTTCTCCTCATCAGACCACCAAATCACCCTGGCAGCACGTTCAAAATGCCCAATCCAGGAGCTCCATTCTTCCTCAACCTCTGAGAATGGTTCAGGCAGAAAAACAGTGTGCCTTGTCCTACCTCCTTTTGTTTCTGAGGTTACTTGCTCTGTGTCACTTGCTGCTCTCATCAGCCATTTTCTCCACAGTCTGCTAAGCTCTGATCCCACTGCTAACACCAGTGTTATGTAGCTTTCTGGCCTGGTCCTAGAAGCTCAGCCAGGCAGGTTATTTTCAGAGCGAACAGTGATCCAGTTTAGGAACACAACAGATCTATTTGTTCTTCTGGAACACAAAAACCTAAGCCTTCCTCTTTGAAATTCCACCTCCACACACACACAGGCCTTCCTCTTCTTCCCAACAAGCTCTTTGGCCTTTTTGGGCCCACCTTCCCACAGACAGTTCTCCTACTAGGGTCTGCTCTTAAAGATACATGAAGCATAAACTGACTTTGTTATGATATTTCTAAATACTCTGAGATATGTAGTGGACACATGTCAGGGTCACAATTGACTTGTGGCTCCCAGGTATATATCCACTACGTGCCCCTCACTGGAAATAGAATCACAGGCCCTGGCTATAAGATATATAAGTATATTCACTCTGTGGAAGAAGAAAAAAATCATTGCATTTAAACAAAACAATTGTTAAAATATCTTGTTTTGCAAAGAGTTAAGATGGAGACTATTTTAAGCCCAAATATTGCCAAAGTATTTCATTCAAACAAACCAGGAATATTTGGGCGCCCTCAAAGCCAAAAGGAAATAAATATGACTTTGTTCTCTTATGGTGTGTGGGTGTAACATTGATCTGGACCTCAGGGCAACAGCTGAGCAGTGAGGCTTTCATAATGCAGCACATATTATGTGAGTGTGTCATGGAAACAAGAGAGGGGTAAGCAATGTTTTGATACTTGAACAATGTGGAATAAGCATGGAAGAGACGGATATGTAAGGAAGAAAGAGTTGGGAAGGAGGCAGTATTTGCAGTATCCAAAACTACACCACCTGGATAAATAAAGCAAGGTTCAAGCCAATCTTAGAGAAACATCATTAAATGCAACACAAATTTCAGACCCCTTTCTCCTTATTAAGAGTTGGCCTAATAACAGTATTGCCCTAATATGGATTTTTGAATTTTTCGTAGGGCCAGCACAACTACTTTTGCTCTTGGGGTGGGTGGGTGGGGGATCTCTATCATTCTCAGCTTTGTTCCTGCATCTGGCTAGCTCATGGCAAGGGCTGGCACATGTGGGTGCTATAAAACAGCTCTGAGCTGGACAGAGATTATCTCACCTTGATACATATCTGCTGCAACTGTGTGGAGGGTTGCTTCAGTTCTCTTTCCTGTGGCTAATATAGGGTGGGCACTTAGGAATCTCAAAAAAGGGAAAGAAAGAAAAAAGAGAGAGGAAATGTATCACCCAAAAAGAGGACAGAGATTTGTATAAAATTTAAATATGACAATGTATATGTATAGATGTGAATTTAGAAATAATTTAAATAGAAATACAGTACATCTCAGTATAGCGGAGAAGACTGTGACCCGGTGACCTGTGTGCCTGCCTGTTTAGTGTGCTGTTCAGGTGCTCACTGTTGATGGGCAACCGGACTTAGGCTTCATTATCTTTAAGCTGGAATTGGACTGTAGATCCCAAATAAAGGACTATCCTCTGCCAATGAGGACAACTGGCTGCCCTAGGCTAATATCTGTATAAGAGGACACCTGGCTACACGTGTGCGCGCATGCACACAACTGAGGACAAGAAAGCTGCTCTTCCATGATGAACCATACTCAAATTGGCTCACAGTGTCAGCAAAATTTACATCATAAATTCATAAATTTGTTATGAGACAACAAATTTAAATAATCATTCAAACATTATTAAATATACACTGAGATTAAATGGTCCACTCCAATCAAAACCATAGCTCTTCTTCACTGAGATACTGAGTGTGAGCCATTTTCAAACATTGAAACACTGCTGGAGCACTATGCTTTTAAACAAACCACACAAAACAGCTGGAGTGCCCAATATGTTTTTTACTACAAGCAAGCAAAGGAGAGATGAAATCAATAAAGGTTTTCTGGCTACTATGGTCCAGAAACCCTCATAGGTCCCACAGAATTTATTGTGATTGCTTTGTGCAACACTGCAAGGACTTACTGTGTGTGGAAAGCAGGTGAAGTTTTTATTGAACCTGTCAGTCATCGTACTTGCTTCCTTCTCTTAATGTGTCATTATAAAAGCACTAATTACAGTCTAACTAGTTTAATCCAATGGGCTGCTGGGATTCCTCACTATCCCAGAGGTGTAGCCATGTTATACTACTCAAACAAAAATGGCAAAAGAGTCTTGTGGCATTTTAAACACTACCAGATTTGCAGTCCACTCCTACGCAGGTTTATTTGGAAGTAAGACACACTTTGTTCAACTTGGCTTACTCCCAAGTAAGTGTGAATAGGATTGTACTGTTATTATGGCCTGAGTTGTATGCAAGCCTTCAGCTGAATATACACAGGTTTTAAGGAGGGACATTATATGCAATGCCGCCGCCCCATTCCTGAATAGGGCCGTATTAATACATATACATACACACAGATAGAAAGATGGACACACACACACACACACACACGTACAGAGAAAAAGGTAAACAGGGCCAAAGGCCACAAAATACACTCTGTGACATACGTTGGCCATTTGCAATTGATAATAACACTATGCTATGCTAATTTAGAAACTATGGAAGGAGAGAAATCGATGGTCTCAATTAAGACCTAAATGAATAGAATATAATTTGCTGATAAATAAAAGGAGAAAAAGAGAATATATGAAAGAAAATAAAGAATAAAATGAACAAACAAAATATAGCAACTTTCAGAAACCAGAGGGAGAACAGTTCAGTCTCCCAGGCCAGGACATTTTGCTGCTGACCTGAATGACACGTCTCATCATTTAAAAAACTGCAAATGGAGACATCAACTTGAAGAAATTGCTAAGCTAGAATTAGCAGGTTTTATTTCATTTAGGTTTTAATTGAACCAGGTTTTGTCTCCCAAATTAAATTAGCGCAGCATAGCTAGGATGACAGTTATCACCAATTATTTGTGTGTATCTCTGTACATATTTATTATGTTATATTATATTACAAACATGCACATAATCTGACAACCATATTACTGAAAAAATGGGTTCAAGACCATGAATGTTGATGCTACAATAAATCTATTACTCCTTTAGGTGCTGCAAGACTATAGATGCATTCACAGGGAACGATAAGCCAGGATTCTGTAGAATGAGCACACAGCCCATTCATATTGGCTTGGTTTCTCCAACTTGCGCCATTGGATAAAATAACCAGAAATTGAAAATTTACCATGTCATCTGAACCTGAATCCCACTTGTTGCTCCCTTTACAAGCCAGGATCATAAACCAGGCTTTGTTCTTGGCTTGTGAATCCTGCCTTGTAAAGGGAGCAACAAGCCAGGATCCTGGTTTCAGATGACACTGCAAACCTTTGATTTCTGATTAGTTTATTCAGTTACGCTAGTGGGAGGAGCCAAGAGGGCACAAACAGGCTGCCTGAACAAGCATGCAGTTTGTTCACGGTACGCCAGGAACCTCCAGAATCCTGGGTGACCATTCTGTGTGAATGCCATTTCCACTATCACACTCAACTTTCAATAGGGAAACAGAATTGCATGTCATGCTTATCCCCCCCCCCCTTTGGTTTGCAAAATTCTTGATTATCAGAAAGATATTATTTTTTTTACAGGGCAGTTCATCCTGTAGCAGACTGGGAACTGTCCTCTTCTCATGGGCAGGCCACCATTTCCCAAGTAACATTCTTTAACAAGGAGATGACTGTACCACTTTTGCAAAGTGATCTCACATGGTGATGTTGGAATGCAGAGACAGCACAATATTCTTCAGTCTTTCATTTTGACCGTTTTCAAGCAAGTATGATAACAATGGAAACTTCTTCATGGTCGATGACAGATTTGCCAAAAGTTTGGCAAGTTTTGGTATGGCTACTGAAGTTTTCAGAGCAGGATTCTAAATTACTGAAGCTGAAATATGTGACCCAAATTCAAGAGAAGGAATAAGTTAAACGACCACGTTGAAGTATAAAATCTGCACAACAACACCACGGCACATCCCATCAGACTCCTCTCTCCCATATCATTGTGGATGTACCTGTTGAAGATTTGGAATGGAGAGAACAGACTTCCACTGGCCCCTCATCTGGGGCCGGGGAGAAGATTTGCGAGTGGGGGAGGAGAGAAGAGTTAGGTAACAGGTCAGGTTGGTCACAGGTACTGAGCCAATGGCTCAACTAGGGCGGGGACACAGGAAAGGGCTTATTTAGGCCAGTGGCGTAGCGTGGGTTGTCAGCACCCGGGGCAAGGCAAGTAATTTGCGCCCCCTAACCCGTGGATTTTAGCACTCGAGTCTCTTCCACTAGATTAGTTAAAGAAACCCTTACCCCCCTAAGCACATGTATTGTTTGTTATGAAAATACTGATGTAATTAAAGTAAAATGCATCTAAATACAAGTTTATTTTCACTCTCACCACTACGCCACACTGGCTCTTCCCTCCTCGTCCCTTTTTCCTTTTGTGTCGTGTCTTTTAAATTGTAAGCCCGTGGGCAGGCAGGGACTGTATTTTTCTTGTTGTTGCTGAAGGGTGGGGTAAAAATGCTTAGAATAAATAAATATGCAGGTTTATTCCAACTTAATCAATGAACTGGTCACTTAAACCAACTAAAATCTGTGATTAATAGATTCCAATTTCTTTAGTTGGGTAACTGCCCTACTTATTTGTAAAGTTATTTTTCTTCATCTTTGAGGCATGTTTCTTTTCTCTCTCTCTCTCACTTGCAATTGCTTTCCTCATATGCAAATGTATTCCGACTTAATCAATTGACTAAAACCATACTATTAATCAACTCAGATTTTGAGTAATTGGAGGGTAACAGCCCTACCAATTTGTAGTTTTTTCATCATTTTTAATAATTTGCAATAATAATATACATTCAACACTTCCTCCAGTGGCTTTCACATTTATTGCAATTTCTTCAATTACTTATTAGTAATAAAAAAAAATGGAGAAAATAAATTGGATAACGGAAATAAACCATTAGTAATATGCTTAATAATAATAATAATAATACAATGCATTTCTTCTTAAACTTTCCCCCTTGTGGGCTCCCCGGCGCTCCAGCCCTCCCGCTCCGGCGCGTTCATTCTCACCCCGCGCCCGCCCGGTTCCTCCTTGGCTCGCGGCGGCCGCCCGGCAGGACCACCTTCCGAGGGGCTGGGTGGCTGGGTGGGCATGCAGGACATCCCCGGCAGCCAATGAGAGAGGCGGGGCCGAGGGGAGGCGAGCCAATGGGCGAGGCGGGGGTAGGTGGCCACGGGGGCGGGCGCTGCCGCAGTCCTGTCGTGGGCAAGGTAGGAAGGAGCGCGCGAGGGAGCTCCGGCGGGACTGGTTGGTCGCTCGCTCGCTCGCCGGCCGCGCTCTGACCACCGGGGCGGGGCAGGAGTGCGCGCGCTGGGGCGGCGGCGGCGGCGGGGACAGGTCTGGGCAGACAACCCACGCTACGCCACTGCGAGCGCGCCCCCCCAGATGTTGCGCCCGGTGCGGCCGGCCCCCCCTGCAGCCCCCACGCTACGCCTCTGATTTAGGCACCTGGGTTCCCGCCCACGGCCTCTTTTGCTGCTGTTTTCCGGCTGTTTTCCTGCGGCGGGAAGTGCGAGATTAGGCAGTATGGCTTAAGCTTATGGTGATCATCCAGTGGCACCTTTCAAGGTGACTGACGTTTACCCAAGGCTGCCCTCGCTAATGCCCTGAGGCTTGCCAGGAGGGAGATTGTGACGTCTTTGGGGTTTTGCCTTTCTCGCCTACATTGGGTGCCTGGAGGCGTCAAAGTAAGGCGACGATGGTAAAGCCCTCCAGCTCCACATGGAGGGCAACTGGCTGGGGGCGGACCAACCCGCCTCCGGTGCGGTTAAGATGTATTCGCCCAAATATTGGTTTTTTCCCGGCCAATGGCCGGGCTAGGTTAGTACCGCACTTCGCCCTTCACAGATCTTCAATTCAATAAATGTGACCCTGATTTGAAACCATATACTCTGTGTCTGACTCTTCTTTATCTCACCCATACACTCGAAAAATATATAGTCATATCACCAAGTCTCAGAACTCAGCTGCCAAAGTCTGAGATGTTGAACTTTTCAAGCTCTTTATTAGCAAGTGGATTTATTAGCAAGTGGTATTATGTAAAAGAAAGGATTGAGAGAAAGCTGCTCTACAGAAAAGATTTGAGTTCCAGTAAGAATGTCTTCAGTTCTATTCCTGCATTTTAATTTTACTTCCTAACTCAAGTTTATGCTGGCTTTCTCAGAATTAAGTCTTCCTTCCTACAACAATGTACGTAATTTACTTTATACTAACAGGTGGCAGTCAATGCAAGTAAGAAATTTGCTGCAGGCTTCAAAGTCCTAATCTATCCGAGGCTGTGGCCTGGTGCCGATGGTACTGAACCATAAAGAAAACAAGCTCAAAATTCTGTCAACCGTTTGAAAATGAACAGGAATGAGAGAACATCTGGATTTAGGTCACTGAAAATTATAAGACGAGAAAGAAAACATGACTTTGAAACTTCTTCTCTAGTGCCAGGGAACAAACCAGTCTGCAATTTGATCTGAAATCCCAAACCATCACAGAACAGAGTATTGCCTGAGTTTGCCAAACAAAAAGAGCCAAAACTCTGTAGCCTGCCAGGAAAGCCAATAGGCTTGTCAGGTTTTTATTGGATTCTTCATGCAAGAAGGAACTATGTATTTTTAGCACAGTCATTTTAGCCATTCTGAGATCTTGCATTAAGAGTTTGTCTGGTAAGTTATAGGTGCTGCGTAGTTTCAGCGTGTAACTGGTGCAAGGCAAGTGATTATAGAAAGAAACACACACACACACTGCTACTTCCCAACACTGTGATAGTGTAAAATGGGACAGTAGCGAAATGCTACGCCACCTTCCGATTTTGGATGCTCCGCCCAATGCACAGTGCTACCAGCCAGATGGGCCGGATTAGGATATCCGGCACTCCATCCCTTTGCAGGTCCTTGGATGTCAATAAATGTGGCCCATTTAAATCCCATCAACTTGTCTCGACTCTTTATTTCCACCTACGCTCGCAAATATAGTTTCTGATAGAAAAGATTGAGTGCAGCCATTACGGTTGCACTGCTCAGACAAAGGAACGCTTGCTACTGATGAAGAAGGAGGGAGGGAGGAAGGAAGGAAGGAAGGAAGGCCTGAGAGTTGCATTCTATACCGAAGAGTAGCCACAAGAAGAAACCAGCAGAGGAAGAAAACAAGTTCCCTTCTGTCCATTGCCCTCTGCACCCTCTGGTTCAGACGATGAATCACAAGCGTTGCTACTTTACTCCAACAGCAAGAAGGTGTTCGGGGGTGGGGAGGGGATTCTCAAATGTATTCATACGCCAGGGCTTCAGCCCTGCCTTGGTTCAAGATGAGAGCAAAATGTCTGCAGAATAAGACACCAGCCAAGATCAAGTTAGTCATGACTGATCCCATTGAAAGTGGGATCGCTATGGTTTCCTTGAATAGTTCTGCCTTCCTAAAAAGTGACTTTACATGTTTGGGACAGTTATCTATATAAGATGGTACACCATTTTCCAAATTACATTCCATATGTATCATGCAGAATTTTCTAAACTGTTCAGTACACATGTCATTTCAGTGCATATTGCTCCCCACTCAAAAACACTGGCGAGCTTGCAATCGCAAGGAAAACTTAACAGTGGAATGATAAACCTGCCCCTGTGCCACAATTTTGAGACAATGCTGGAAATCCTGGGCTCAGATCCCAGCCAGGGGCACACTCGCTGCCCTTAATTAAGAATGTATCTGTGAAACATGTTCAGAGCCTAGCCTTAGTAGGAGGTTTGACAACATAAACAATGACAACAGCAACAACAGGTTGTATCCAAATATATCCTTTTCACAGAAGGCTGTTTGATCCTGTGGAGGCTCCTGGGAATGCAGTGAGGAGGAGATAATTTTTTTTAATTGATTGCCCCTTTGCCCTCCCCATATCTGCCCCAGAGGGTTGGGGGAGCCTCCAGAAGAGTGTGGGAGCTGCAGGAGAAAGGAGGAATTTTGCAAAAATGGCCTCCCTCTCTTTGCCTCTCCCAGAAGCTTCCGTTGGATCAAAGAACATTCCATGAATGGAAGGACACAGCTGGATATAATAATCATAATTATAATTTTAAATTCAGTTTTTAAATTTGTAGTACTGAACATTTTTGTGATGTTTTTATTGTTTGTATTTTATATTGTATTTTATTGTATTTTATAATTGTTGGTAAACCTCCCAGAGAGCTTCAGCTATTGGGCGGTATAGAAATAAAATAAATGAATAAATAAATAAAATAATCATATTTTAAAAATTGGTTCTATTTCCCATTCCTGATTATTAGATTTCTGCAGCAAATCCAACTGCCTGTTCAAATTTCTCCTGGTTCCTGTTAATTCAATATTACTCTAATTTAAAAGGCTGTATTTTTAATTTAAAAGGCATGCATATTTTTAGTCATGTGTACTTTGGTCACAGTTACATTGCATCATAGGCTTTGAATTTTTAAGACTGCATAAACAGTTGTTCACATCCGTGTGTAGTCTGCTTGATGTTTCACTACAGTAGCCTTCTGCAACCTGCTATGCTCCAGATTTTCTGGATTTCAACTCCCATCAGCCCCAGCCAGCATGGTCAATGGTCAGGAATGCTGGGAATTGCAGTCCAAATCATGCAGGTGGGGGCATGTTGGAGAAACCTACACTGCAGGATAAGGGTGAAGGTAGCTTGAAACAAAATTAGGAAAATATCGTGAGAATGAAGAAGGTTCTGCATTAAAAAGTTGAAACTTCATAAGAATGGAATAGTTAATTTGGTGCCCGCCAAAATCTAAATATTGCAAAAGTACACATATTGGAAGAATACATTATGCTTGTTCATGGGAGCATGGCTCATAAGCAGATTTATCAAAAGCATGGCAAATCTGAGATAGCCGCCATAGTTTCTGGACCAGGATTTAGACAAAATAGAGCCACAATATTTGATCCAAATGTCTGATTTTGTGAATGTTGGCAGTTGTTCTGTTTGCTATCCCTTAGCTACAGTTTCCTATTTGTAAAATGGAAACATTTGTGGCTGATCTCACAAGGCTATGAGATTTTAATGCCGCTTATCTCACAAGGCTATGAGATTGTATAGAAGTCCTGTACAAATACACAGTAATGTGATTGTTATGAGTTTGGCATTATTATATTACAGGTGGGACTGGAAACAAAATGTTGCAGCATATCTCTCCCCAGGACCTCAGCCAGCCTGGAGCAGGAACCTTGCAGTGCTATTCAGACCTGCTGTGCTGTATAGCAGTGTTCTCCAACCTTGGGTCCCCAGATGTTTTTGGCTATGCTGGCTGGGGCATGCTGGGAGTTGTAGGCCAAAAACATCTGGGGACCCAAGGTTGGAGAACACTGCTGTATAGCACTAGATGCTAAGGCTTTGGCTGGCTGACAATCCCGAAACTAGGCATTTTATTTCTATATCGCAGTGATGTCTTCCCCCCTCCCTCCTGAAATGACCCCATATAGGACAGAGAGGGGAATTTTTTTTAACCTCAAGGTGTTCTTCCCCTCTCTAATCCCCTTCAAAAATACTCATGTTAGGGGCTTGAGCAGGTCAATTCCCCTCTCTTGCTCTGTCCTCAATTTCCCCTCCCCCATGTAACTGCCACCACAACATTCCATGTCTCAGCCTCTCAACCAAAAACTAAAGGTTACAGAGTCACATAGTCTGTCAAACATCTAGTTCTTTTAGATACCCCCCCTTTTTTTGCCCCAAGGCAGAAATCCGCCTCTAAAGGCATGTTTAAGATGTTTTTAATAGTACATGTTGTGTTTGATTAGTTTATGTATTTTATATTTTCTGCTGTTCCCTGCCTCGATCTAGAGGGAGAGTTGTTGTTGTTGTTGTTGTTGTTGTTGTTGTTATTATTATTATTATTATTATTATTATTATTATTATTATGTCTCCTCCTGCATGTACTTGCTTGGACCCTTAGGTCACCTTCGGAGGCCCTCCTCTGGGTGCCCCACCAAAGAAAGCTAGGTGGGTGGTTACAAGAGAGAGGGCCTTCTCAGTGGTGGCACTCCACTTATGGAATAACCACCCCAAAGAGGTTCGCCTGGCACCTATGTTGTTATCTTTTCAGTGCCAGGCAAAGATCTTTCTCTTCTCCCAGGCATTTTAGAGACCTAGTTCCAGGTTATTTTATCTGGCTGTTTTATCGATTCCTGTGGTGTGTATTGTTTTGCATTATATTGTATTTTATTCTTTTAAATATTTTATTGTATTTTATACTTTTAACTGTGTTTTAAAATGGCATTTTAGTTTTTTAACTGGTTGTAATCAGCCCAGAGAACATTAGTTATTGGGTGGATTAGAAATGTACTAAATAAATGAGTAAATAAGTGGGAGCTGCCCATAAATAAAAGAAGAAGAAACTGAGGATTTCAGCTTAGCTCTTATTGAACAGCAGCTGTCTAAGGTGAACTTGGAAGTTCCCTCTTCACACAAATACCTGAATTACTCTACTAATTTTGTATCTCTATGCTCTCAACAGTGGAAGCTCACAGGTCCATCTGGGCCATTTTGGGGGTTATCAACCTGTTTTTCTTTTAAACTTCTATAATTCTGGACACCTAGGTAGTCTCCCAAATATGTAGAAACCACCCCCTTATTTTTAAGTGGTGCTGTTTCACTTCCAAAGTGATAAACACTCGACCACCCAAGTTTGCTGTTAGGTGGGATAAAAAGCTATCAAGGCAGTGCACGGCCATTTAAAAAAGTAAAACCTTAGCACAATAAAACAGGAACATTAGAACATTAAAACTACACAATTTAAAAGGCTAGAATAAAAAGGTGTGTCTTCACCTCTGTTCTAAAAGCCAAGAAGGCAATTGTAGGCAATTGTAGGGGGGAGGCAATTGTAGTTCTTGAGGGAGAACATTCCAGAATTTGGGAAGCAACACAGGAGAAAGCCATTCCATATCCACCAACATAGCAAAAAAGAATGCTGAGGATGGCACACAGCAGGTGAGTTGTCCCATCTCGGCTCATACCTGCATTGCTTAACAGCTTTGCACTATATCTGACTATGGTAGTAGGTACTGCCATTGTGTTTGTGCTAGTTGACCCAACAGGCCAACTGTCATGGGTCAGCTCATATTGCCAGCTCACTACAAGACTAGGAAGATGTACTGGTAAAGTGGTCAATCTGCTTAGCTGCCAAAGCAACTCAAAGGATCATCCCTTGAGTCTGTGATGATGCTAAGCGCACTTACTTAAAAGCTAACTACACTAGACTCAGTGCAACTAATTTGCAAAAGGGGAAAAGGTGTTCAGGGCGGGAATGTTAATCTCATTGATTTAATTGGGATTATGCATCTATAATTCCATGCAAAATTTATGTTAAAATTTCCAAAGCTCCCATATACTTTGTTCAACTATATCTATATCTGGATCTATATCTATATCTGGATTTCCACAAGAAACCTGTTTCGTGTCTGCCTCCTGAAATCACTCTACCAAAAAATTACTTTAGGCATATAATTTATCCAAAGACAAAGCCTGCAGCTATGAATACATTTTTTTCATTACATTAATTGTCCCACTTTCAGCATGGAACAGGACATTTTGGATACCTTATGCAACATTTAAATTAATATTCAGCCACTAAATATCCCTTCCTAACCTTTTTTTAATACTGTCTGTAGGGAGTTTCTACGAACAAGCAGGTTCTTTTAGCGAATATTCAACTTTCTTTTTCAATTCACTTCCCTGACCTTTTATTTTGACATTTTCACCTTGTATATTAATTTTTATATGTGCAGAATACTGAACCACTGGAATTACTTGCACTGAAGCCATTTATTGAAACTTCCTTTTGACTGTGTGTAAAAAAATAAAGTATCACACATCAAATAGGAATATATTTCACATTGATCAGTCAGCCATCAAACAGTTTGCCAGAAGGAAAAGAAATCAGATAGGACAGAATCCAACATCACACAAGCAGACTTCCGCTTGTGCAACAGGATTTCTCCTCCCCTCCCCACTGCATCCTGTATGAGCCGGGTCAGTGCTTGGATGGGTGACTGCCTGGGCTGCCCACATCTGTTCTCCTGCATTGAGCAGGGGGCTGGACTCGATGGCCTTATAGGCCCCTTCCAACTCTACGTATTCTATGATTCTATGATGTGTCTGTTCTTCATTATGGTACGAACTGACACCCAGAGCAGTGCTCCTCCATGCTCAGGAAATTAATGCTACACCATAAGATTAGGGACATATTAGGGATTTTGTCTTTGGATTAGGGATGTGTGATGTGTGGTTATACGGGACCTGTCTGTGTTCATGAGAATGGGGCAGGGAGGTGATGTGTGATTGTCCTGTGTGTGCGTGTATCTTTTGTGTGGTTGATGAGCCCAGTCCATGTGCATGACTGAGACACTGAGATAATGGGGGGTGGGTGTATGTGTGTGTTGTTATCTTTCAGGATCATCTCTAAAAATATTTTTATTAATTTTTTAAACATGTATTTATACCCCACTCTTCAACCTTAAGAAATGATTCCACAGCAGCTAACCATTAAACCCAGAGTTACCTGCTCTGAATGTATTTAGTTCTTGCATTGTGCTTATGACACATTGGAATCTAGATTGTGTTAGGTTCATCTGTGTTGGTCTGAGTTTATGTGTGGATGTATGGCTTGGAGGCTGGGGACTTGAAAGCCCATGGAATAGGTGTACACCTTGGGTGGAGAGAACATTAAACACTGGTCCCTGTAGCACTCACTGGATGCCACTCCTGATACCATCAGGTTCTTCCCCTCAACCCTTGCCTTGGACGCTGATCCCAGGCCTTGCCAAAGTTCCTGAATTTAGTCAAATCAAATCAAATCAAATCTTTATTACGGTCCAAGACCAGCATAAACAGACAATAGATACACAAAATTTGTACAATACCAAGTTTTAGGCTGTCCTTCAGTAAACCATATCAGGATGGCATACAATAAAAACAAAATATCAGTATAAAATCACACTTAAATATGAGGAAGACAGAGCAGGGTTTTGGCCCTTTCTCACAGCTTCAGACAAGGCCTAAGAAGTTATAAGTGTATGGCGTGTTCTTGTAGCCAGAAAGCAAAATTTGGCAACCTTATATGTTATAGAAGGGTCTCTGTCCGCAAGTAAATGCATGGTGTAAAATTCATCAGTGTTACCTGGAAAATCATGTAACAAGGGATGGATCAAGTTTGACCGGGCATCTAAGTAGAACAAGCAGTATAAAAGGACATGTGTAATTGTCTCTGTCCCCCCTGAGTCACATGGGCACAGCCTCTGAGCGACAGGTATATTTTGGTATTTGCCTTCTAGAAACTTTGAGGGGAGAGCATTATAGCGAGCCCTAGAGAATGCCCATCTATATTTATAATAGGTAAGAGAACTTAAATAAGCCGCAGGCCCTCTATTCTGTATATCTCGGGGGGAGCGGTAAATATATATGCTTTGACTTAAGTCATTTTGAAGTTCTATATCACAGATCCGTTGTTTTATAATATCTTTTGCTTTCTCCAATCCTAAATTTAGCAAATATTCAGGAGAGAGACTATATGAGTGCAATTTGTTATCTATGGTGTTCCACCATTTTGTTTGGTAATTATCTTCTAATATTAGGGGGAGCAACCCAGTTGGAGTCAAATTAAGTTTAAGCCAATAGGGTAAGGTGGTTTGCCACACAATAGCTTCAATTCTGAGTAATCCACTCTCCATTCGCAGAATCCCATTTGGGATGCATCTGGGCGTCAAAAATAGTGACCTTAGGAAGCCCGATTGTATTTTTTCGTACGTAGCTAAATTTGAAAAAGAACCCAATTGTGCTCCGTATAGCAGTTGTGCTCTCGGTTTTGCCAGAAACAATTTAATTGCAGCTGGAATGAAATTCCCTCCCCGCGACCGGAAAAACCTCAGGATTGCCGCTGTGCTTTTCTTGGCAAGTGTGGAAACATATTTAACCTGTGCAGTTTTCCTTCTAGAAGCTTGGAAAATGACACCTAGATACTTGAAACAGGTGACTTGTTCTATATCATTGTTATCTATGCGCCACCTGTGGGTCTTAGTACTATTGGAAAAAATCATGATCTTAGTTTTAGAATAGTTGATTTGTAATCGATCCTCCTTGCAGTGTTGGGCTAGAGCCTTTAAGGCTCTTCTAAGTCCTATTTGGGTCAAGGAGAGGATAACGGCATCGTCAGCATAAAGCAGTATAGGAAGTCTTTTGTTTGCCATTTTGGGGGCATGTATATCTAGGCCTTGAAGCCGTTTGATTAAGGAATTTATATATATATTAAACAGATGGGGGGCCAATATACAGCCTTGCTTGACTCCCTTGTTTACTGCAATTGAATTAGAAAGCTGACCATCACAATTACATCTCACTCTGAGTCTTGTATTATTATACAGTTTGAACATCAGCAATAGTAGACGTTTGTCAATTGTAGAGTTTTTAAGTTTGTCCCATAAAAATGGTCTGGAGATCGAATCAAATGCCGTTTTGAAATCTACGAAGGCTGCATATAGACGAGAACTGGTATTGCGGGTGTATTTTTCTGCTAGATGCTGCAAGATCAAGCAGTGATCTAAGGTAGATCTTCCTGCCCTAAAACCTGCTTGCTCATCCTCAAGAATGCTCTCGTCTTCTATCCATTCACATAGCTTCCAACACAAGTGTCTTGCATATAATTTGCTGATAATGTTTAAAAGGCTTATGGGTCTGTAGTTAGCTGGGTCATTCCTATCACCTTTTGTTATAGACTGGGATAATAATTGCTACTCCCCAATCATTAGGGATATGTGCTGTCTTATCTATATATGTAAACAGTGATGCCAGCATAGAAGACCACCATTCTGAGTTAGCTTTAATTAGCTCCACCGGTATGGAGTCATTACCGGGGGCCTTGCCATTTTTTAACTGGTCTATAAGTTGCTTGGTCTCTGAAACTCTGAATTTAGTCTTTTAAGTGTTGGTAGTCCTAAACGGCCCCTAGAATTTTGTGGGTAGCTTATTTTGTGATATTCTAGGAGCTAGTTTCACTGTCCTTAGGTTTGAAGAAGTTATTTCTTAATGTCCTTTTGTCTGTGACTACTGGTATGTGAGAAGTGCAGTAACTATATGTATACACTTGTATAGTCAGACATTCAGAGGAAAAGCAAAACAAAGAGTATTATACCAAAAATGGTCTCAAGCTGAAGTATCCAAATGACTCGTTATTTTCATCACTTCAAAAATGACTTTTTCAGTTTGTGTTTCTAGTTCTCTTGTACTGTTGATCACATCTCCTCACTCCGCTTCAGTATGATTGACAACGTGACTGCGACTCACTTGTGTGGTTTTTTGATTAGTTTTTTGCTGGCCTCCTCCATGGCAAATGACAGAGCCTAGAGCCTTGAAAGTAGGTAAATGGAAGCTAGAACAATAATGACAGAACATCTGTGCTGCTTGCATAAATTATTTGAAAATCTCTTTTGTCTCAGTACGTATATTAAAATGTCCCTGTGATAACTTCCAGGATTCTGCAGTTGCTTTAATATAAGCAAGGTAGTACTAATGAAAACTAGTCAGTAATTATACTTAGAAATGTAATCTGTATAAAAGAGGAGAATCTCTATGGAGTCTGAAACACTGAAGTAGTTCAAACCAGAAGCATAGAGCAGAGTTTCATTCTATGCTCACAATCTTTGACTGGCTCAGTCCTAAGGAGGAATTCATACAACATTTCCAGCCACTTTATGCAATAGAAGCAAATGCATTGCTGTTCACGTAAAATTATTTGTTGCATGCTGCAATTAAGGATGGGAGAATCAGCAAGGCTCAACCTCACTGAGGTTCCCTGAGTCCCACCTCAAAGCTCAGTCCACCTCACTCTAATTCAGTGTTCTCCAACCTTGGGTCCCCAGATGTTTTTGGCCTACAACTCCCAGCTTGCCCCAGCCAGCATAGCTGGCTGAGGCATGCTGGGAGTTGTAGGCCAAAAACATCTGAGGACCCAAGGTTGGAGAACACTGCTCTAATTTTTTGTTATTGCAAAAAATTTTATTTTCATTCAGATGGGGAAAGGGCACATTTTGGAACACTTTTTTTTTTAAATGTGCACCCAAATGCACACCTTCCCCCCATCATGTAAAGCATGAAAATGTGTATTTTTTAGGAAAACGTGCATTTTGAAAGTGGACTTTTTTTTTTTAAGTATGCATTTTTCAAATGTAAACACAAGCTCAGGAACATGCAAGATTTTCCCCCCAAAAAACACTCCTGTGTTCGCTTTTGGAGGAGCGAATTGGGCAAAACTGAGTCAGAAACAAAAACAAAGCAACACAAAATTCTTGTACGTCCCTGAAATGCAATTGTAGGCGAACAAAGGCTCAGCAAACCACAGAGCCCAGTCTACTGACTTCACATGTTCATCATGAAACGATCTTTTGAGCTATTCAAAATACTTGATCTCCATTATAAGATGAGGAGTACAAGAGCCAGCATTATTCTGGAATGAAGGAAATTTATTCACTGCATAAAAGTTTATCACTGCAAATTGGAGGAAGCCATTTATGACAGAATCATTGCTTAGAATGGACCTTTGGAACGGTCTAGTCTAATCTTCTGTACTTAGAGAGAGAAAATATGACTGCCAGATATTAATCTACAGTAGTAATAAAACGTCTGCAAAGGAAGTTATTCCTGAATCAGAGGTATTGAAACTATATTCAATCTACAGTGTTTATCCTGGGTTTGGCACTCCAGCGCTACTATGAACCAGGGATGTTGAAGAGTCCTTGGTCTCGAGTCACGAGTCAAGTCACGAGTCTTTGGACCCGAGTCTCGAGTCCGAGTCCAAGTCCTTGGTCCAAAATGGTGACTCACAAGTCACAAGTCACTCCCAAACCTGACTCCACGAGTCCCTATTAAAATCAATGGGTTTTTCCCCCAACAAAATAAGGCTACTTCAGATGTGTGGCTTAAATAAATTCTAGGCACAAGTGTGCCTTTTTATCCCAAAACTCTGCCACTGATTTTGACAAGAACAGACCAGGCAGACAAACCCAAAATAACCAGGCAGGGAACCCCAAAGCAGGCAGGCAGAGGCCTTTGTCTTGGACAATTCAAACTGTGGAACTGGTTAAGAAGAGACCAGGCAGGCAGAGGAGGCAGGGGAACCCCAAACAGGCAGGCAGAGGCAGCCAAACCCAAAATGTCTGAAAGGTTACATTAGTAAAATGATTTTAAAAAATAAACTTGGATTGTTACTGCAACTAGGTCCAGACAGCACCTGCAGGTGGCATCAAGCAGGGATGTTGACGAGTCCTTGGTCTCGAGTCCCGAGTCGAGTCTCGAGTCCCATTAAAAATATTGGGACTCGAGTCCGACTCGAGTCAGAGGGGGGACTCAGTCCGACTCACGAGTCGAGTCCTCGAGTCCGAGTCCCCATCCCTGCTATGAACTACTAATATATTAGAGATAAGATGTTAGGGTGACATAACAGTAGATGAGGACCTCCTTTTGGAGGGGTCTAGTGGACTGTGTTTAGGCCAGCCTTCCCCAACCTGCTGCCCTCCAGATGTGTTGGACTACAAATGCGGGCTGGGAATTATGGGAGTCATAGACTAATCCAACACATCTGGAGGCCGCCAGGCTGGGGAAGACCAAACTAGGTTCTAACTGGTCACCTTACTTAGATTAAAGAGGGATTCTCCATTTTGTCAGAGGTATTTTTATGTTCTTCTATACGCTGGGACTGAGCTCCCTTCCCCACACCACCACTATTGTCTTTATTCAACATTCACCATTGGTATCTGCTCCTTTTGTCACACTCTATATTTGGATTTGTAGGGGGATCAATGCATGGGATTGAATCAAATCATGGCCTTGCCTTAGCAGAAAGTGCTTCCACTCGTGCAAGTGAGGCACCCAATTTTCACCCAAAGCCCCCCCCCCATTACCTTACCTTGCCGCAGCCATCTGTGCCATATTCCATTCAGTTCTGGAGAGTCCCTCAACCCTCAGAAGCAGCTTTTTTGGGAAGGAACAAGAGGGTTAAGTGGGATGTAGGGGATCCGCAAAAATTGGGTGCTCTGACTTGCATGAGTGGAAGTGCTTTCTGCTAAGGCAAAACCACCAGTGGATACAACCCTTTTCTGTGGCGGCCCCCGTACTGTGGAACTCTCTCCCGAGTGACCTCCGCCATGCCCCCTCTCTGCTGAGCTTCCACCGCTCATTAAAAACCTGGCTGATCAGGCGGGAATATGGGGTGGGTTAAGATTTTTTTAAAAAAAATTATACTGTTTTAAATGTATTTTATCTTGTTTTTATCCTATGTACATCGCCCAAGGTGGCCGGTTGCCGGCCAGATGGGCGATTAATAAATGTAAATAAATAAATGGCAGGTTAAATTGTAGAGAGGTCTGATAAATTACAGCCTAGTGATCTTAGGGGGAAGGGCTGTAGCTCAGTGGTAGACCGCATGCTTTGTATGCAGAAGGCCTTGGGTTCAATCCCCAGGTAACAGGTCACTGCTAATGGTAACTTCTCTACCCTTTCTCTGTATTCCTTGTGGCGCCCAGCCTATCTTCCCCTTGAAAGACAGCTCATAGCCATTTGTTCATATGTCTCCATTCTCAGTGGTGCCATCAAGGCAGGACTTTGGGACAGAAGCCTGGGGCCCACAGCATGAGCAAGAAGGCATCCAAATGAAGCAGAACTGGCTTACCACATTTTAAAACTGGTTAAGTAAGACACAATGCCATCTAAGGAACACCCACCCGCCATAAGACCATTAAATCCAGTGGGTCTAAAATTACCTAACTGCTCCATGGTTTATTCTTGGTGGCAAAACAAACATTAGTTTAAATCTGTATCTAGCATCTTCATTTTTACTCTAGATTAGGTGCAGACCCCCTAATCTGGATCTTAAAAGCCCCCATACCCCCATGCTAGGGTTCGATCCAGAGTAGGGCCCCTGTGCCTACTCTAGAGTTTAAAAAAGGAAAGAAAAAAAGGATAGCTGTTAGATATGGATTTAAAAGTAATGTCTGTTCGGCCCTCTCCTGAATCTCTTCCCATCTGTTACAGCTGTTGTTCCTGCCCTTCACCAACTAATTGGTGAATGTAATTTGGACTACCTATAATGTGATCTGCGTCATATAAGCCACAGCTCATCAAACTGATCCACTGACAAACTGTCTCAGATGTTTGTCTATATAATTTTGCTGGGGGGTTTCTCTGAGAAGTAATGTTTGTGGTATTAGGTGGCTGATGCCCCCTGAATACGTGCCTCCAAACTGTGATCAGATTCCATCTGATAATCAAGCTCACTCATTTCCAAGATTTCCTAATGTAGCGCCTGAATGTACATGCCTTGGAAATCATCCCTTGTGAATAGTGCCATCTCAAGTGCAGAAGAACTGAAGCTATTCAACTTGGACTTGATTGATTCTAAATGTTCTCTTCTAGTGCAGAACTATTCCCAGACACCAAGAAAGGGCTGAGGAAACAAAAAAAGATCCCTATGGCCTGCCTAACTGTGGAACCCTTTTCTCCCTGGGCTGGAACCAAGTCCAGTAATCACTATAGCTTCCACATTCCTCTGCAAGGCTTGCTGCAGAGGGCTGGGTGGGAAAGCAGAAGATGGTGGGAAGTTATGTGCAGAATGTGGATAAGGCGAAAGCCATGAATGTGATCATCCTTCAAGGGGCCTGAGAATTCCTATCAGCCAGATGACCTATTATGAAATCTTGTTACGCCATAATTGGGTACAAGTCCTTCTATTGCTCTTTGAAATAATGAACTTTAAATGTGATACTATAGCAACAAGAGGGTTTTAATTAAATACTTTTGGGCTCCACACATCGCAAATGGAAAAGTGGTGCAATATAGTGCTCGCAGCAGCAATCAGTTGTTCTTTCTACTGGTTTCTGCACATTCACAACTGGTTTTGAACACATGTTCAAAAACAATCCATTTCATATTTCAGTGACCAGCTCCAGTTAGCAGCAAAATGATGATGATGATGATGATGATGATGATGATGATGATGAGGCAGGTTGGGTTTTGTAGGAAAGAGAGCTGGTTTAGGGGCTTCTGGGTTTGGGTTTCTGGGCTGAGCTTACTTTGGGAATAGCAATGCCAATGGGTTGTATCCAATGCTAGTTTAACTTAAATGCCATTCATTTCAATAGGTCTACTCTAACTGCGTCTAACATTGGATACAACCTAATTTACTTGCTTCTGCATATGATAATACCCATCCAATCTGTACATTTCTATACAAACAGATTATATAAACACTACAGACACACAAATCCAAACCTCAGTCTAAACTCAGAATTCCCCCTTCTTCAGGGCAGATGCTGGCAATGTTAGAGAAGGAGAGAGGAAAGTGTTTCCATCCCTCATGTGTTGTCAGCAGAATGGCTTTCCGAGTTGGAGCCGATAGCTGGATTTTGTATTCCAAACAAGTCAATATTCAAATATTCAACTATTCTATTACATATAAAGGCTGCTTCCACACTAGGGGGCAATCTACACCTAATGGTTATTGCAGTACTGGATTGCTTCTGTGACTTGTGGGGCACAGAACGCACTGACTTTTCAGTTCCGGTTACGTTTGTCTTGCATTATCATTCTTCTTTTCTTCCCTAATTTCCTGGACTACCTTTATTACGATTTTTCCTGTTATTGCGATTCACTATTGCAATACATGGTCATGTGTGCTCTCACTGGGCGCTGTTGTTGCCTGTCTCGGAATAGCTATGACATTGTCCTAAGCGGTGTTAGCCAATTGTTTTCGATGGACGGGGAACATTTGGCTTTTGTCTCCCAAAGCTGTATTGGGACTTTGGCAAAGCAGAGTTTGCTTTTCTCCCTCTCCCCCCATGGCTTCTCTCTCTTGCAAAGTGAACTGAAGAGTAAGTGCTTCCCCCTCCCCTCCCTTTTGAAAAAATAAAGTTTTTAATGCCCATTTCAACCCACTGCCCCAAAGTACAACTAGCTGTAAATGAGACAAAATGCATGTCCACTCAGAAGTCAATCACATCATCTTCAATGGCCTTACTCAGAAGTAAAGCACAAAGCCAATAGGACCTATCCTATCACCTTTCTCTTACAGGGCCATTTCCCCTGCATGTGCAAGGCATCACCCAGTAATACCACTATGGAGTTTAGGTATGGGGCAGCAAAACGGGATGACTGCAGTACATTTAACGAGAGTATGCGCTGTGAGTAGCGACTGCGGAATGTGAATATGGCAGTACTGTAATGCTAACCTGATGATATACCATGTAGTGTAGATCCAGCCCAGGACCTTTTAGAGGCATTACTTTTCTGAATTAGCTGGAAGTGAAATTGAAACTAATTGAAACACAGCACTATATTATCCAGCAAAAGCCAAGATTCTTCTGTAATGTTTACTTACTTAAGGAAATATCCATTCTAATGTTAGCTGTTTCTCTATTACAATCTTTAAAAAAAAATAATAATGAGAAGTTTAACTCTGAGTTCCAACTCCAGGATGTCCCTCCCCCAACAACCCAAATTTTCCAGTTGACACATAATGCAAAAAAGAAAGAAAGAAAGAAAGAAAGCCAGGATGGAGCATCCCTGGGTTGTTTATCCCCTCCTGCTTGCTGCAGGAGAGAATGGGCGGCATGCCCACTCCTTCACAACAACTCTGAGTTTAAAAAAACCCTCTGGGTTGTTATGACATGCAAACAGTGCCAATAAATTATCAAAGCATCCCCCCCCCCCCATGAGAACAGAAATGGATATGGCAAATAAGAAAGGGTATTTATGGCATTAAGAGACTATCATTAATCCATGGGAAACAATGAAGTGGGCAAGAGCTGCAAAAAGGATTAAAAAAAAAAAATTAAAGGCACAGTAGCTTGGTAAAACCCCAATTGCTCTTTGGACAGTTTGGACAGGCTGGAAAAATATTGCCAGAAATCATATCTAACAAACTGCGGAAGAACAACACAGAAATAATTGTATTGCAGATGATTTGATGACAACGAGGTCAGTCAGGACTCTCTGTAAAAAGTGAATGAACAACAAAATATGGCAATTCTGGAGAAGAAGGTAGTGTGGAAGCAACTCAAGACCAGAACACCTCTCCCCAATGTTGCACATTCTTAACAATATGACCACAACTAGTGAATGAATTTTCTGAGAATCTAAAGGATAAGGCTGATTATTTCTTTTCTGGGTTAAACCTTTTTTCAATTAAGCTAGTGAGAAAACAAGAACTATGTGCCACATTTTTTTGTTAATGATAATAATGAAATAAATGGTATTTCTAGTATCAGATGTTCAAAAGAGCCATGCTCAAAAACACAACACATTTTATGACTTTTTCTTAAACTTTCCAGTAATTATTTTTCTCTGCATCTTCTCTGCAGTTATGAAGGGTAAATATCTAGATTCCAATATCCTAAACACTGCTGCTGCATAATTCTCATTCATTTTAGGAGGATCAGCAATGGAGCATCACTCAGTGGATTGTGTCATTAATTCTTAAAAACAGCAGAGAGAGAAACATTTTAAAAAATCAAAAGCTTCGTATTCTCCTGCCATTAAACTATCTCCCATAACTGGAATTTTAAAAGAAAATATTTTGAGAAGTTTCACTTCTGTTTCAGATTAACTGTAGCTTGCTGTGTCATCTGAACCTGGACAAATTGTGGTTAATCTCAACAATGTTTAGTGGAAACAATCCAACATCAAACCATAGTTTATGAAACTGGCTTGTTTCACTAATCACAGTTAAGGCTAATCATAGTTTAGGGTTCAGATGACACATTAAACTGCAGTTCATCTAAAACAGAAGTGAAAACTTCCATTCTCTTCCTAATGCAGGAGGAAGACATGGGATAGTGCATGATGCCAAACGCAGGATTAGGCTTGTTCAGTCGTAATGCTAAACCATGGTTTAGTACAAGCTTCCTCAACCTGGCACCCTCCAGATATTTTGGGCTACAATCCCCATCAGTCTTAGCCAGCATGGCCAATGGTCAGGGATCATGGGAGCTGTAGCTCAAACTATCTGGAGGGAATGAGGTTGGGGGGAAGGTCAGTTTAGTGTTATGTCCAAATGCAGCCTTTGATCTGCAAAACATTAAGATCCCAACATTCTTTATGAACATGGGAAACACTATGATCAGATCTGAAAGACGTAGATTTAGCTCAGGGGTAGGCAGATATTAGATCTCCAGATGTTTTAGGTTTCAACTCCCAACATTGTTGACCATTTTCCATGCTGGCAGGGACTTCTGGGAGTTGAAGTTCAACACATCTGGAAATCTACCTTCTGCCCACCCCTGATTTAGCTACTCCATCTGAACTTGGAGAACCCACAGGCCTGTGGCTTACGCTGGCTCAGCTTGTCTGAGCGTGGAAAGCTAAGCAGGGTCAAGCCTGGTTGTTACTTGGATGGGAGACCCCTCCTCTAGTTTCCTGCATTGAGCAGGGGGTTGGACTCGATAGCGTAGGCTCCTTCCAACTCTATGATCTATGAAATCTATGAACTTCTTCCCATGTTGAAAACAGTGCCAAAATCTACTGGCCTTTGACCCCTGAACTAGCACAGTAATTCATAGGACTAAGTCAAAATTTAAGCTTCCCAATCCAGAGAAATGACACTGGTGTTTCCCCCCTTCCATCAGGGTTTGAGTATAATGGGGGCTGGGTGGGGAAAAAAACATGACCAGTAAGATCTCCCACAGTGGTTGGGCATGGTGGCTGGGCATGCTGAAAAGAGAGTTTTAAAACCAGTTGCAAAGGGAATGTGCTGGAGAGCCTTTAAAAAACAGTTTGTTGTTTTTTTTTAAGGCCCCCCTCCCTGCTGATGCCTAGTAAGCTATAGGGAGGAGAGTGTTTATGGGAGCAAGGCAATGTCGGGGTGGTGTGGTGGAGTGATGCAACCGTGGACGATGCCTTGTTAGGTCCTTTTGAGCTCCACATGGTGTGATAACCAAAACACCTGGAGTTGGATCCAGGATCTGCCTTCCATAAGAGGAAGGGACTTTCCACAAGAGGAAGGGTTCTGCTTGTAGAATATCCCTCTGGCTGATTTTGGGGGATCCTTCCTCCACCCCACTACTCACCCAATTCAGCAGGGTCTCCTGACTCTCTGTGTAGCATGTTCAAGGGGCTGCCACACACAGGAAGGAGGGACGGGGAAGTCCACTTTCACCAGCACGGTTGATCCAGCTTAAATCTGGATCCAACCCTGAGTTCCACCTGAACCCTCCTATGAGATGCAACTGTGGGTGATGCCTTGTGAGGTCCCCTTGGGCTCCACTGGTGTGGTAAACAAAACACCTGAAGCTGGCTCTGGGATCCGCCTTCCAAAGACCCTTATGGTCGCTGTGGCAGGTGTGTGTGGGTACGGCCCGTGGAGCCCTCAGGCACCCTGTTGGGGGAAGCCGGGAAGAATGGAATATTCTGTAATAGAAAGAGACTTGTAAGATGTCCTTGGGTGTAACTGTGACATCCATGAAGGAAATTTGAAAGGAAATAAATGAATGAACTAAATGGCACAGAAATGCTTTCTTACAGCTGGTTCTCCAAACTGGCAATACTAGGAAGCAAAGGTATAGGACGGCCATACTGCGTGTCATGCAGTAACATGATGCTGCATCAGCAAGGCAGGTGGAGAATATCACAGCAAATATTTCAGACTGGGGAATTACTATACTTGCAGCCACTGCAGCTGTAGCAGGCAGCTAAATGAAAATCTTAAGAAAGAAGGCAGCATAATGAAACAACAAAAAGTGCTATGAATGGGCCTCATCTTCATATTGTACATTTTTCTTGCATAAATGTTCACTGCACCAACAAAAACTATTTGAAAGTGAACCCACTTTCTTTCCTTTGGAAGACTGTTAGCATACACTGAGTGTGCCCCCCCCCCCCACACACACACCCTCACTTCTGCTACAGCTCATGTAGGAGATAAACTTTTGGGATTGTTGCTCTTGGAGGCTGCTAAAGAATACCATGTGTTAAACACTGTGAATACTGGCCACGTAAGTTAGTGATGAAGAAGCTTCAAAATATATTTGTAGTTCAGTTAAGATAGCTCTCAAAAATGTAGATATTCACCACATCCTAAAAAAAAGTTTCATGTAACCCCAACAGCTGCCAAATTTGGGTGGGCTAAAGATCTTTTTGGCTGTGCTGGATTTCCCCTGGGCAACAGATGTCAAAAGCAGGGTCTTGTTTGGGATAGTCTTATGTACATACCTGCTGGGTTAAATAAAAATACAAGACTGGGGGGGGGGGAACGAAAAAACAAAAGATGGTAGTACTTAGGTTCAGAAGAACCACCAGATGAGATTTACTATGAATGAAAATGGATTACTACTTTTGAGTTAGGGCCAAGATACACATGACACAGAAGGTCAGTGAACAGATCCCCTAAAATCTTTTTCTGTTCTTAAAAGCAGCAGTGGGGGCTGGGGATTTGGATCAGGGCCACAGTGGTGGGGCATTTCACTTCCCCACCTCCCATGCCGATTCACCAATGCAAATCCTGTCCCTAGAGTTCCTATTTGCCATTACAATGGAGCAAGAGGCTGATATAAGTGCCTGTATATTTTGTCCTTGATGGGGAAAGAAAAGAATCTCTTTATTGCGGTTAGAAAGCAGTGAACAGGAGAGAGTCTTAGCCCAACAAGTCTTAAAGAGCCTTAGCCAAGCCACATCTCTTATAAATGAGAAGTAGAGATGTACGAATCAGCAAACCTTGAGCTCCATGAGGTTCTCTGAATTCTACCTTGAAGCTGGTTCTGACTTGTGTCCGTATCAGATTACGAGCTTTGCTTTTTCTTTTCCAATGAAAATATGTGCATGTGTGTGTTGTCATGTGTATTTTTCAAAATGTATGCATCGATTGTGCACATTTTTGACATGTATGCATTTTCTTCCATTGATTAAATCATATTTGTGCACATTTGTCAAAAGTACGATTGTTTTCATCCACATTTTCAAAATGTACGTATTTTTCAAACACATTTTGTTCCACAAGTCATATCGCAAGTTCAGAAATGTATATGGACTTCAACTGCAGATTGCATTTGGATCCGCGTTCAGTTCCAGGAGGTGTGAACTGTGTAAATTCTGATTTAAAAAACACGAACTGAAACAAATTCCTCCTACATCCCTACAAGGCAACATAATAAGAAAGCACAATTCCCCTTTTTCTCCCTGATAAATAATTAGCATGCTTTCAGGCCAGGCTGAGAGTGGCTATATTGTTTTTTCAATTGTTGATTGGTACAAGGAGGTATGGGACATTGTTGTAAATGATAGGTTAACTTGCTGTATTAAATGCAAAAAGGGGCAATTAAAGAGAAATAATGTTAAGGATGTTTGGGGGCTATTTTTAGATTTTTTGCTAGTCAAGGGGAAAGGGAGCATGCCTTGTCAAGATATAATGGGGTTGTGTTTTTTTTTGGAATATTGAGTAATAGGGGAATGTAGAGGATGAATATTCTTTGGTCCTGTATGGTGAAGGGGGCACTGTAGTTGTTATTTGTATGTTGGTATGGTTTTTGTTGTATATTATTTGAAACTCCAAATAAATAAAAAATTATAATTAAAAAAAAAAAAAGAGTGGCTATATGAACTTCATGGCCATAGGAGTACTTTAAAGGCCTTTCAGGCTCCATTAGAGGCAACCTGGCTGGCTCTTGGTTCTTCCTGGTTTTCCATTCCTTTGAGACTGGAAAGTCTGGATAGTAATACTGCACCATCTGTTCTGCTTTTGGCTTCACCTGTAGCATTCATAGTGATGATGGTACTGTGACATGTTGTGCGTAGTCTACCACTGAATAAAAGCTAGGCGCACTTACATAATGGACCCAAGAAACAAATATGGCCACATCAACAAAAGAATGCTCAATGCGTGATTTGAATCTGGAAACGTCTTGATTTGTACCAAAAAATGTTTGTTAGTAGGGGGCAGAACAGCCACACTTTATGCAGGAAGATGAATTTGGTAATGCACAGACACAGCATAAGAATACAAATAATTATATTCACTGCATTGATTTTGGCGGCAGCCTATCCAATTTTTTGTTTCTTTCACTAATGCATCAGTATCTATTCCATAACATCTGTATTACAATGTCTTTTTGCAATATGTTTTCAAGCAGGGCAAATTCCCAAATCTGGGTTGACTTTTAGCATAGTTCTAGCATATGACTAGGCCTCCTTCCATGTTACCCTGGCTGACCTTTATTCTAGCAGCAGTTTTTTCACTTCCTCTCATAAGACACCAAAATAAAGATTTTTATTTTCCTTCAAACTTCTGCTTCATATCTAATCACCTGCCAAAAATTACACAGCTTCAGCAGGAGGTGGGTGATTCCATTGGGGTACAACAACAGCAGCTTATTTTTTACCTATTCCTCCGACTGCAGCATTTTTGGAAAGACACCTAGCTTTTCCCTGAATAGTCATGTTGTTACTCTTTAAATATGTTTAATTAATTTTCACTGTTCAGAAAACAATTATGAAAATTGTTCCTGGTTTGTTTGTTTTTTACTAAACATTGTAATAGAAGGTAATCTACTAGCCAAAATTAGTGTTAGGATTCATTGGTTATTCAGCCTTTGGATTCACAGCTTATAAGGGACATGATTTAGGCGGGGCAGGGGGCCTCACTCCTCCCTACACCAGGTAAGTATACACAAAACATTGGAGATTAAATAGAAGAAATTTAGGCAAAGTAGAGTGCTCTTTACAAAGGGTTATGCTGCCATTGGGTTGTAGGAAGACTCTTGTTGAATCTGGATTATCAGGATGGTTAATTCCACATTGGATAGTGGTGTTTATGTACGGGTTTACAATCTGATGCATCAAATCCTCCGATTTCTAATTTGAATAAAAATGGCAATGTGTCATGTTGAGCAAGTGCTTATTTCACTGAAAAGTCAAGGAGTCCGCCCATCATTACCTATCAATTTCATAGGTTTACCCATCATTACGTATCAATTTACGATAAGATAAAAGCTGCTTTTACAGATGGTGTTTCAATCAGTTCTTGCATTCCATTTTCTGTACAGTGATGAAAAACCTATGTTGACTAGAATACACATTCAATTAAAATCAGAATCTTAAGCTTTCCATTATATCGTTTTTTGTTTTTTTTAAAAAAAAACAGTACGAAACTCCAGACATGTCCTTGAAGATGAACAGCTAGTTACAGTCAAAAGGACAAAGGAAACGAAGGCTGTCTCTCAGCAGTTCAGTTCTGCTGGTCATTAGATGTAGGATTTTACCTTCTCCTGGAGAGCTTTACATTCGCTCTCTCTTTCTGTTTCTTGGAAACAATCTTTTTACCCATTTGCAGCAAACAATGCCACGGTCATACAAGAATGTCATCAGAGGTTTAGGCTGTCTCCCCAGAAAGTGTATTTACTCCCTTGTTCTCTTTCATGAACTAAAACACTGTAACCTACATTCAAGATGTCAAAGCATAGAGCATATTAATATTCATGACCACCAGTATACCTCCCTGCCTCTAATATACACACATGACATTCTTACTAATTAAACACCCTGTTGCGCAACAGGACTTCCTCTCCCTCCTCCCCCATATACCCACACACTCATGCCCTCCACATCTGCTCTGGAGGTTCACTTAACCCTCCAGAGCAGATATGGCAGGCATGTGGGAGCCTGAACAGGGAGGGGAATCTGTTCTGCTAACAGTGTCCATTCCGCTGGTGGACAGATGCCACTGGATTTCACCTTCAATAATATATGAATCTGATCAAATATGTTATTTCAAATTGTATATTATATTAAATTTCAGCCAAACCTCCAAGACAATGGCACCACAGTCCAACACGGATTCAAGGGGCTTGTCCACTGATATCAAATGCACTTAAAAATCACACTTAAATCCACAATGGATTATGGCATAGGTTTATGGTATAGACCACAGAAGCCTTTGATTTCTATTCTGAATAAAAACTGGCAAAGCTAACAAATGATCAAGTGTCATGTCGGCAAGGTGCTTAATTTCACTGAAGAGTCAAAGGTGAAAGAAATCAGCCGATCATTATCGACTAGCTCATTCACATCCTCATGACTCATAGGCCATTTTTAAATTAGTTTTTGTATTCCCATGTCTGTAAAGCAAAGGTAAAACCTAACCAATATTGACTAGAATACAAACTGAATTAAAATTAATATATTCAACTTTTCATTATACAAAACCAGGCTTAGTGCTATGTGCTTGAAAGTATTATGGGTTTTTAATAAATGTTTTCCTTACAAACCAGCACCGATAACCTCCAAGGGGGACAATGTTGTAGCAGAAAGTGAGCACATTATTCTCCTGAGACCAGTACTGCCCTTCCCTGGGGGGAAAAAAGAAACCATATAGTTTGCCTGGCCCCCACAATTTTGTTTATAAACCTTGAAACCATGTGGGATCTATCTTTGAGGAACTGTGACCTCAGCACTCTGGTAACATGCAAAGTAGATCTAAGAGGGGACTCTCCGTGCCTCAAAACGAACATAAGAACATAAGAAGAACCGTGCTGAATCAGATCAAGGGTCCACCTAGTCCAGCATTCTGTTCACACAGTAGCCAACCAGCTGCCCACGGGGATCTCATAAGCAGGAGATGAGGGCAATAGCACTCTCCTGCCCATGTTCCCCAGCAACTAGTGTACATAGGCATACTGCCTCTGATACAAATGAAATCTGTCAATTCATGCAACAATGAAAGAAATGTAGTTGGATCTATTTACTCTTATTGACTCAGGTTTTAACATTCTAATACATCTACTGTCTATTATTGCTAAACACCCAATATCGTCCATCTACCAGAGGCAAAGGGTAGAATCCTAGATGCAAAAATGCATAAAGCACAGGCTTATGCAATACACTTGAATAACTTAACCAGTTTTCCAGTGGGATTGAATGGGGGCAGATGGGATTATCATGGAAACTTCAAAACACATATACATGCAAGGATGTTCCTCATTTCGATTGGGAACCACCTATACGACTTTATTTTGGATTGGTGGAGCTCAGTTTCCTAGGACTGCACTAATCGCCACCTCAGAATTACTGAGCGGATACAGTAAACAAGCAGGAAAGACCAAACTTTCATAAAATCTTGCCATCCCAATGGAAAAATACAGAGACACCACTTTTCCTCCATCAACTGGCAGCTGTTGAATTATTAACCATGACATAACCACAGGAAAGGAAGGTTTATTAAACACAGGCCAAACTCCTGTTTGCCTGCAAAGTGCTATTAAAAACTACTGGCTATCTTTTCTGAATCTAGTTATGCAAAGCCAAGCCATTAGTTGAAGGTGAAGGGCACCGAAGAGACTTTTCAACGTGATAGGAAGTTGCAGTTAAATGTCTCCTCAGAGTACCGTTCACACATCTTTATCTTATAAATATTTTTATACTACTGTTTCCCATCGGCTGCTCACTAAAACAACAACATGCAAAATAATGCTGGAGGTCTTTTCTTATTTTACTGCAACAGAGCAGAGACTGATTTTTAAGAGCTAGAATCATGTAGTCCAGTTGATTCCATCCTTGCTGTCTTACAGCAGCTTCAGACATTCTATCAAGGCCTGAAAGAGGAAGCAAGCACAAGATGATTTGCACTCTTTAGTAATGTTTGACAAGAAAGCTAGAGCCCTTCATGTTGGGAGATGTATGAGATCCCTTTTTAAATGTTTCAGAAGAAACAAGAAAACAGTATTTGCATCATTAGACAGATAGGATCTATTGCATGACATCTCATGTGCTATCTGTAGAGAGAGGAGTTCCTTAGAAATGCTGGATCAAGACTGTTTAGAGCAGGACTCTCCAACCTTGGGTCCCCAGATGTTGCTGGCCTACAGCTCCCAGCATACCCAGCCTGCATGGCTAATGGCAAGGGATTCTGGGAGCTGTAGTCCAGCAACATCTGGGGACCCAAAGTTGGAGAGCCCTGGTTTAGAGGTTGATAGGTTATAACGTGTAAGCTGTCAGAATGCCTCCACATAAGGTGGATGAGGCTTCAGGGGCGATCAAGTTCTTCTGATAGATAACAACTTCTTTGGTGAAAGGTCACCGCCATAACCCATCCCAGACTGGATGATTGGTGCTACTATGAATCTTTAAGTTTCATTTCCTCTTTGTACGAAAGTGATAATAGGGAAATGTGTTTTTTTCTCTCAAAATACATATTTCAATAAGTATTGGGGGGGAGTGCAATGCAACATTAGGAGAAGTGTGGAATTTGGTGGAAATTTCAGTGCACACACCTTAGCCCAACAGGTGTGGATCAGGTCACTTTCAACAGAAATTTGCAACTATCAAATTCCTCCAACATGCCTAACACATGGTTGACTTGTTAATTACCCATTTGGTTTAAGCCGTTTAATGTTTGAATAAACCTACATATAAATATAACCTATACTATTTCACTGTGGCAGATTAATACAGGAATGGGATGTAATTATAGGTAAAAAACATATGAAAGTAATATGGAGCAGAAATAAACAGATTTACACATCTCTACCATGGGATTTATTTTAGGATTTCAAATCGTTGTACACCACCTTGATGGTTTTTTAGCAGATACGGCGGTATATAAATGTTAATAATAAATTAATACAATATGTTTTAAAGGAACCATGTTCCATTTCTTGCAGGAGTCACTCACATCACTAGGCATTTCTCTTCTTCCTGTTATCTCAGAGTTTAAGTTTAAATTCTGAAGATACCATAGTTCAGTGATAAAGTACAAGCTTTGTGTGCAGAAAGTCCGAGATTCAAACACTGTTATCTCCAGTTGAAAGGAGCCAAGATAGCTCTGGGCTAGGAAAGAACTCTCCCTAAGGGCTTGAAACTCTGTGCCATCCAGAGTGGACAAGACTGGGCTAGACAGAACAGTGGTGGTCTGACTCAGTATAAGGCAGCCAAATATATTCACCATTATCAACTATTTTAAAGCAAGGGGCTTACATGTTACTTTCCTAACAGGCAAACTTCCTTTATCACTTTGAGCATCTCACAGTTTCTCTGATGTTTTATTTCTTTATTCGCTTAATATAACTCAGAAATCACGAAATGTAGGAAATTATAAAACATATCAATGTGGAAATATATCAAGATAGCACATAACAATTTCCAAGAGTAACATTTCCATGTGCAACACCCCCTTTTACTCATTACTTCACAGACATGGAGGAAATTTCCAATGTATGCTTTTTCTTTTAGGAAAAAAAGAGGGAGGAAGGAGATTGAAAGAAATAAACACTGACAAATGCTTTCCAGCCAACGTTAATTTGCTTTCATTGGATGATTTCTATTTAAAAAAATTGGGGGGGGGGAACAAAACCCAAAACATTCAGTCTTCATGGAGAGTTAACTGTGAGTAAAATATAGCAATTTTTAATCAAGTAAAACATCAGCTGAAGTTTACCTAATTAAGGTTGCAATGTTATACTCACTTACCTGAGACTAAACCCCAATGAACTCAATGGAGCTTGCTCCTGAGTTGACATTTATAAGATTGAACAGTATGGTCTACAAAGTTTGATCAGAATAAACCACATTATGACACAAAACATCAGTTGTACAGTGCCGTCTGTTGCATTATTAAAAACATAACTTGCCATATAAGGTAATGTTTTGTTACAAAAACTGCCAAATACTAAAATATTCACAAAAAACCAATTAGCACTTTTCTTCAATCATTAACTGAATCAATTCACACTGATGTTTCCATTATCTTAGTTATACTCCACGATATCTCCAACAATCCAATATAAGTGCACCTCCCTTCAAAGCAATCTGAGTATTTGAACATACTTTCAACCCATTCGGAAGTGAAATGCTAAACTCTTTATCAGAAATGCCTGTATCAGGTGGAATGGATAAAGGCCGGGTGACCGGCCAGATGGGCGATTTAAAAATTTAATAAATAAAATAAATTTTAAAAAGCCTTCCTCACCCCCTTTTGGGTTGGGGCCTGACTCAACAGCCTGACCCTAACATCTGGACTGTGGGTCGGTTTGCACAATCACCGCGATGGGCTGTGTTGATCGTGCAAACCAGGCCTTTGTCGCATTTATTCATTAAGATGCACATTAATCATGGTTAAAACACACACACCAAACAGTGTAGTATATATCTGTAGCTGCTGATGCCACTAACAGGTTTGGAAATTTAGCAGTGCCATTCTTCAGACACTGAAGCAGCTCAGAGTAGAACTTCACTTCCTCCTCCCACGTCAGGATGGTTCTTGGACACTGCTTCACACAAATCATAGCATTAGGCCATTCAAAGTTTCTCCTCAGATTGCATGGTTTACAATCAAAGACCATACAGCTCATGAATTTATTGTGAAAAACTATTGGTTTAGCTAATTCGGATTTAGGAGAACAGAAATCCCTCCTAACAAAAGAAAATTAAAAATTAATTTAAAATTAATTAATTCCAAGCTCTTATTTATGCAATATTCTGAATTATTATAATTATATTAAAGAGGGAAAAAAGACAGCTTGTTAATTTGCATTAGATCTGAAATGTCATGGATGGTGGAGGCAATACACTACAACATGATTTCAATTAACTAAATGTACAGCTATTTAAGACAACAAAATCAGCTGTTTAAGACATATAATGATTCAGGCATAATATGCTGGGCAATCCTGCACCTTTTGCAACTGGAGAGTAAGCTGAGCTCCTCATGTGGCTCCAGTTCAACTAATCCTCCCCTGGGACTCCACAGGTTGCTCATTTTAAACCAAACCCCTCTCATTAGGTTATCCAGTGGCCTGTTCTTCCCAAACTCTGCTCCTGTTTTAGCTAAGAGCCACCTGCAGGGCTGGCCCTATCATTAGGCAGAGTCAGGCAGCTGCCATAGGCACCTGGTTTGGGGTGTCATGAAAGGGCAGCAATTTATTATTTACTAATTAAAATTATTTATAGACGGCTTTTCATCCTAAAAGATAAGGCGGTTTACAAGATAAAACCGGTACAATAAAACAGTGAAACGTACAACAAAATAACCAGAATTGAATAAAACCGGTAGTAAAATCAGTGTCAGAGAATGCCTGCGTGAATAGGTGGAATAGCTGCACCGTAGGGAGGTCATTCCACAATATGGGGGCCACTACATAGAACGCCTTCCTTTGAGTCACCATAAGATGCATCTCTGCTAAATGTGGCATGATTAGGAGGGGCCTCAATGACAACCTCAGTGAACGGGCTGGTCTGTACGGAAGGAAGCACAGCTATTCAATGCTTTATAAGTCAGCAACAGAACCTTAAACTCAACTTGGTGGTGAATAGGCAGCCAGTGCAATTCTTTCTTTCAGCACTGGTATAATATGTGCATGGTAGGATGTTCCACTAAGTGTCCAAGCTGCCCTTTAGCCCCAAGGGTCTTTGGTGGGGGGGGGGCTCCCCCCCCCATTTTTAGCAGGGAGGACTTCTCCCCCTCTGTATTTAAGCGAATGGACTCGATTCACTTGAACAGGGAAGAGAAATGACCCCTGCCAAAACTAGGCTGGAGTGTGTGGGGAAGCCCCCACCCCTTGCCAAGGATCCAATTGCCCCAAGGGTTCTTTTGGGGGGGATGAGCTTCACCCACCTTCCAGCCATTTTTAATCAAGGAGGATTTTCCGCTGTGTACAAGTGAATGGAGGAATTGCTCTATTTGCGGGGGGAGGGGGGAATCACTTGGCGGGTGCCTCAGCCTGGCCTTGTGGCTGCAGTGGTGCTCACATGTGCTGCGTTGGAGACCCCAGGAATCAGGATTATAGAAAAGAAAAAGGATGAATAAGGATTGTAGAAGAGTAAGGAAGGATGATAGAAAATAAAAAGGAAAACAACAACATCTACTTCAAACCAACAGAGGATTTTCCTGGGTCAAAGGATGCCCAATTGTCTGGGAAGGCTGTTCTATCTGAATGTAGAAATTACTGCCCCTAAATAGTACATGCTATATGAACCGGCCTCTATCTTTCCAGTATATCTAATAATATTGGACTGAAGCATTCATCATTTGCAATCTAGCATCTCAGCGCTCTCAGGTCAAACCCCTTGTTAGTAAGGCGCAGTATTCCCTACTGAAGGTAAACAGATGGGTGCAGGGGTTGTTTTGAAATGAGAAAACTTTTCATCTGGTTCTCCTGTACCTCCCCAACTGCCCAGTAGCGTTGCTCTTCCTTGTGCTAAAAGGAGAGAAAATACGTATGAATATTAGTAAGTGCCATTCACTCCTAGATTTTTCATTATGCGATACCTTTGAGTTCTATTTTCTGTTAATTTATGTTTCCATCAGTTCCTGCTGACATTCATGATTTAACTGGCTAGGATTTTGCTGAACTGCTGAGCCATCTATTTAAAGCAAAAGACTTGATACATTAGCTTGGCATCATTTACTATGTTGTAGTTAGCATATACCATAGCACAATGATTTATATTTGGCTTTTCGAGAGGAGAATATTCTCTCCATTTCTCCCCACCCCGCCCCTTGGAAAGAACAGACGGAGACAGATTTATGATCCCGGTTTTTCACTCATATAAACCCGAGGTCATTCCTTTGAAGCAGAAGGCTTTATTCCATTTCCAGTTGTCAATAGGGATATTCTGGTTTTATCAGTAAAAATACATTTTTATTTTTTTGATTTATTGCATTTCTATACCATCCAAGGGCAGTGTTAGGTACTGAAAATCTCCAGGGCTCAGGCCCACAGGACCATTTTTTTTAAAAAAAAAACATGCACAAATTTACATATGCTAATTTACATATGCGCTAAAGTATCTCTGTGTATACGTCTTTAAAGGACAGGGCCGGTGCTACCATTAGGCCAACTAGGCAACTGCCTAGGGCGCAGGGCTAAAGGGGGCGCCAGGAGCATAGGGCTGGAGGGAGGGAGGGCTCAAGTGGGAAGGGGGGCCGCTAAATATCTGATCTTGCCTAGGGCACCAAACTGCCTTGCACTGGCCCTGTTAAAGGACCCTGTCTCCTAAGGACACCCCTATTAGTAAAAAGGGATGTATGGACAGGGGTGAGGAGGGCATTTGAATTCAGAAAAAAGCCTCGGGTTTTTTTCAAGGTTTTTCAGAAAAAGGTCTTGGGATAGCCCTGAAGGAAGTGCCATAGTTGCACATGCAATACCACCGAGATTGTCGGGTTTTTTTGAGGTCCACTTCATTCCATCCCATTCCTGCAGAAGCTTTTGCAATATTTTTTTTGTAAAAATAATCTGCATGGCAATTTGTGCACGTTTTTCATAACATACACACACACGTGTGTGTGTGTGTGTGTGTGTGTGCGCGCGCGCACGCGTGCAGATTTTTAAATGTATGCATTTTTGGATGTATGTACCTATCAACTACGTAACACATGTTTGTGTGCATTTTGGAAATGTGTGCATTTTTCTTTATGTGTTTTTCAAGTGTGCACATGTTGTCAAATGCATTTTGTCTTGTTTTGCAGAAAACATTGCAAGCTTGGAAACGTAGATTTCTGACCACAAATTGCGTTCAGGCCTGGGAGGTGTACACATTAGGAAAATTGATAAAGTAAGCTAGACAGAGAGACTTTGCCATATATCCCTAGGCTTAAGCATAGCTAGTTGTGGGCTAGAATGCAATCTTAGGCTTTTTCTCTTTTTTGCTAGTCCCCAAACCAATTTTGTGATTTTGAACTAGTTATTTATCAGTGCATCCATGTCAGAGATGTTTCTTTTAAAAGAGCGCTAAGTGACTGATGGGGCCAAACTACTACATTCATATCCAACTGCGAATGTCAAGGTTTTGAGGTCTTTGGTTTGGAGCCAATCGAGGATGAAAGAAACAATGGAAAATCCATTTTATTCTGGCAGTAGATTTAAACTGTGGTTTGAGGCTATATGGAACTAATGGATTGAGAGGAATTTCAAGCTGTAAAGTGATCTCTCTGTTCCACTCCGATTAAGTTTCAGGAAATCTGGAGACCAATCCTGGGGTCCCACTGAACCATGCAGCCACTATACCAGAGCTAATGCCAGAATGGCAAGGTCCTGATCCAGAGCACTCCCAGCTGCAAAGTCAACAGCATGAAACCACCATTCAGCAACAGTGACAGATACCCACTAAGAAGTATCTATGTCAATTCGGCTGTGTCACCCACAAATCACAATGTTGCTTGCCAACAATGCTCCCACATCATATGTATGCATGGAAGGCACTAATCAACATGTGGTGATGCAGGGATGCCACAGTGATGTTGTTCTACTCAACATCTACCAGACAAGGCACAAAAATGCACCCAGGAATAAATGACAGTGCCTCCTCCAGTACAGCCACCCATTGCTTGGGCTCATATGTCAAAACTAGATGCTTCCTCAGAGAATGGTGGAAGTTCTACTGACATGCCAATGATTCAACAGAGACAATACTAATACAACTGTCTGCACAAAACATCTTTGTATTGGTGTCTGGGTAGAGCAGTGTTCTCCAACCTTGGGTCCCCAGATGTTTTTGGCCTGCAACTCCCAGCATACTTGCCAGCATGGCTAATGGCAAGGGATTCTGGGAGCTGTAGGCCAAAAACATCTGGGGACCCAAGGTTGGAGAACACTGGGGTAGAGGGAACAATTTTTTGGATTAGCAATGTGTTAAAGAAAATATGAATGCTACAACAACAAGCTCACAGGAGGCAACTTCCAGAGCTGTCCAGTAGCAATGTGGGAAAGGAAAATGCATCAGCATACAAGAGATGTGGGTCAGGGATTCTGCTTAGTTCTGTGGGATGTCTTGTCCTTGCACTCCTAGTTGCAGAAGTGGAGTTGAGGGTCCTAATGGAACAGATACTCTGAAGCAGTGTCCTGTTGTCCTGCTTTGGCTGGGTCAGTCTTAGCATTAAGGTAGCTGAGGGGAAATCAATAAACAGGCAATGGTCAAAGGCACAGTATTACCAGGCCAAAGGGAGAGTTCCAAGAGAGAGGCTGGAGGAGCAGCCACGTCCAAAGACAGGTAAGCAGTCAGATACAAATGCAGTCCAGGAAACAGAGTCAAGCAGGGATCCAAAAGTCAGTAGTACAAAGGTTCATTCACAGAGCAAGGTCAGAGAAACACCAGTATAAGGCACTAGAAGCTGAGGTAAGTTGTTGTTTCAGCAGCTAGTAAGCTATGACTGGGAACTTATCTAGCCAGAGCTTCCCAAGCGCCATCCAGGGCTCACTTGCAAATTATTGCAGACCCACAGGGGAAGGTCCTACTAGTGAGGAAGGCTTACTCCTGAAGCGTCTTTTTCTGCAAGCAGGCACTCCTTTGCCTGGCCATGACTTTAGCCTCTACCTTCAGGCGCCGGTGCTCTTGGGGGCTGGGAGGGTGGCTCAGCATCCCCCTCAGACTCAGGAGCAGAGCTTTCCACCTTCCAAGGGGAAAGATCTGAAGCCCTTTCTCCCAAGGGCCCAGGACCTTCTTGGTCAGCCCCAGAGTCCCCTCAGTGGCTTGTTCCCTGGGGACATCCGCTCAGGAGGCTCCTCCAACTCGTCCTCTGGAGAGAGGATTCCTCCAGGGAGGGCATGAGAGCTGCAGGACTTGTAAGACAAGTGTTATTCGTCTGCCCTTCAGTTATTTCTGTTCTCCCTTGCTGCTGAGCGGTGATTGTTGTCTGCGCAAAGTACTCCCGTTGTGCTACGTGCTCGTAGTGCTGCTGTAGACAGACTGATGTTGCCCCACGCGCTACATTGTCTTGGATCTAAGTTCTCTTGCTATTCGTATGTGTTCTTGGCGGTGTGCCGTGACTGGCTGCGGAGTGAGTTGGAATCTTGTCCTCCACTGTGACTGGAGCGTCAGGAAAGATGGGGGAAATGGAGGGCAATCTTCGGGAGGGCCACTCACTTAAATGGGGGTGGGGGTTACTCTTGCATGCTTAACCTTATACCATCACTCGCTATATGGCTGCCTTCTGAGTGAGGATAGGATTCAGGTTAAATTGCGCTCCTTCCCCATCATGCCAGAAACTCCGCCGATTTCCCCCCCTTGTGCTGATGGAGTCCTGCAAAAGCACAAGAGTATCACTACATCGGTGTTTCTACAGTAATGCCTTGGGCTGAGAGCATAATTCATTCCAGAACCGTGCATGTAATCCAAAACACTCTTATATCAAAGCGAGTCTCTGGCGGGCATGAGCGGGGCAGATTTCGGCCCGCTGCGCCCGCTCGAGGCAAGCGGTTACATCCCTACACTACTTGTCTTGCAAGACATCGCTTGTTTATCAAGTCAAAATTTATTTTTAAAAATTGCTTGTTTTGCAAAACGCTCTCAGACCAAGTTACTTGCAATCCAAGGTATTACTGTATTGGCATAGCATTGTGCTTCACCACTAGTGCAGTAGCTCACCTATTTCCATTTAGTAGTACACCCATTTCACAAAGTGAATGTAATTTATGGCTAATAGCATCTTTTAAGAAGACTGAGGCTGTAATCAAATGCACCAGGAGTGCACAACCTGCCACCTGCAGGCAGCGTACAGCCCTTGGCCGATTCCAGTGTGGCCCACAGATCCATGCCCATGCCCAGCGTTTTCCTTGTTAGCACTAGTGAAAACATGTTAGCAAGGGAAATCTTTTGGATTTTCCTTGCCAGTGCTAGCCCTGGGGCTAGCAAAGGAAACCCTTCCCTTATCTCTGAACTCTCAGGAGAGATCAGAGATAAGGGAATTGTTTCCCTTTCTAGCACTAACAAGGGAAAGTCCTGTGTGTGTGTGTGTGTGTGTGTGTGGTGGGGTGAGTGTGTGTGTGTGTGTGTGTGTGTGTGTGTGTGAGAGAGAGAGAGAGAGAGAGAGAGAGAGAGAGAGAGAGAGAGAGAGAGAGAGATCCATATATTCATAGATCATAGAGTTGGAAGGGGCCTACAAGGCCATCGAGTCCAACCCCCTGCTCAATGTACATAACTAGAGGAGGGGTCTCCCATCCAAGTAATAACCAGGCTTGACCCTGCTTAGCTTTCCACACTCACAGCTGAGCCAACGTGAGCCACAGGCCTGTATGAGTGTGAGTGTGAGTGTGAGTGTGCATGCACTTACATGTGTATGTGTGTGTGTGTGCCTGTGCACATGTGTAGTCCCTGGTAGATACCTGATGCGGCCCTCGGAGGAGGGGTATAAAGGTTGGGCACCCCTGCTATACATGGTAAGGAGAGTAAGCCTCATTGAGCTCAATGGGACTTACTTCTGAGTCGATGTGCACAGGATTGCATTGTACGGCTGCAATCTCACACCCATTCACCTGGGAGTATGTCTCATTGAAATCAACAGGATATACTTCTGAGTAGACGATATAGGATTGCCCTGTTAGGCTTCAGTTTCCATGCTAATAATTTAAGGACAGTCAGCATTAAATCAGCACAAGCAGGATGTGGTCTGCATCTTTATATATCTAAGCAAGTCCTTCCAGAGCTTGAAAGGACCTCTACCCCAGGGTGAGGAGAAAGCTTTCTTAAATAGATTTAAATTGTGCATAATCTAATAGGAACATCAGAAAGGCCTCCTGTGCATAAGATGTTTATATGCACAGATGTTTGAGATGATACAGAAGGTGAAAGCCTTATAATGGCTTCCTTGAGAATACAGAGGATTTAGAGCCTGAACAACACAACTCATAAAGAGCTAGTATCACTTGCATAGGTAGAAAATACAGGATTATGGCTCCAGATGGAACAGTATTTCCAAAATGAAACAAAAAAGCAATAAGAAGACTATCACATACTCATCTATAAAGCATTAACAGCAGCAATGCCATTTGAACCCAATGTAGACTTTGGCTCAGCACACCATGGTCACAGGGACTAGAATTCTGCATCTAAAAGTTAAAATTTGGATTACATGATGGCAAACATACATTGTTGAAATTTGCACCATTTAGGCTGCAATCCTATATCCATTTCCCTGGTAGTAAACCCCATTTAACTCCATGGGATTTACTCTTAAGTAGACATATATAGTATTGTACTGTTTTGACACAACCCTATGCATGTTTACCAAGAAGTTTACTCACAGCGCTCAATGGGGCTTACATTCTGGAAAGTGGGCATAGGATTGCAGTGTTAATCAATAATTCTGTACACAGTTTCTTTTTGAAAATTTGAAAATTTGCCAGGAATTGGGGCAACAGGGGTGGAGGAAATGGATTTATGGGTTGTCTGGGGCAACAGATGTGAGCTACGTAGCTTGAGTATGAAGAGAAGACATCTGTTTGGAAGACCTTTATCAATACTTTCACATTTGTCTTCATCATCATTAAAAACAACATGTCCTTCTGATAATGAAATCTGAGATTCTTGGGATTCCAGAAAAGCTAGACCCTGTGAGCTAGAAGTCCAGATGCTGCAATTTGTAACTTGATTTCTCAAGCACGAAGCATCTCTCAAGCATTGAATGTGCTTCAATGGGTCATATGCCAACTTCTTCTTTTATGGCATTGTTGTTCCTTAGTATGACTCAATGGAAAAGGTTGACAACTGCTGGTCTATATAAATAAATTCAGGTACCACCTTTATGAGAAAATAGCTGGCAATAGTATTACTGCTATAGTTAAATTTCTTCATATATATATAGGAGAATGCATATATAATGCATTCCATCCTGGCTTTTCCTTTTGAAAGTCAGGCTCATGATGTTATTTTCATGCAGCTATGCTGTACCCTGTCAACATGTATCTTTCTTTGACACGAGTTCAAGCAAGGTGCTGACCAGAATATAAAAACCAGAGCTCTTAACCATTGCAGACAAAATCAGTTTTGTATTTGATCAGGAATTTAGTGATAGTGGAGATAGTGACAGTAATGAAAGGTTGCACACAAGCATACGCAGGTGTACTCTGAGCTACGCAGGCTGCAATCCCAGACACACTTATAGATTTCATAGATCATAGAGTTGGAAGGAGCCTAGAAGGCTATCGAGTCCAACCCCCTGCTCAATGCAGGAAACTAGAGGAGGGGTCTCCCATCCAAGTAATAACCAGGCCTGACCCTGCTTAGCATTCCACGCTCAGACAAGCTGAGCCAGCATAAGCCACAGGCCTGTATCGCCAGCTACAGGTTTTGAAAAGCCCTTGGGCAAGACACCTCCAGTGGGCTCTCTCCCTCTGTGAGTTTACCTCCTCACCATCATTAACACCAGCTCCTTTTGCTCTTCACCCTCCTTCTCATAGTGACCTGTTTCACATGTCATGCTAAGCCACAGTGGGTTGTTTTCGTTGGTAGCCGTAGTTAGTTAATAAGGCCACAATCCTATACACACTTACCTGGGAGTCAATGGGACTTACTTCTGAGTAGATATGCATAGGATTGTACTAAGTTATGGGCAGAGCAATCCTATGGCAACTGGACAGCATCGGGGGGGGGGGGGCAAAGGATTCTTCGGATTCCCAGATCCAAGGTCGGAAAAAGAGCTCCAACCTCAGAGCTGTGGATCTGTGCTTGGATCCCACTCCTCCCCCCCCCCCAGCCAGCACGGAAAGAACCATACCAGCTGCTTCTCTGCGGCCGTAAGAGTGACCTCGGAGAGGGGTAAAGTGGGGAGGGAGGGGGAGGGGAGGAGACTGGGGCCACCAAATTGTGACGTATCCTGACAGCGTTCCAGCCCCCTTCCCTCCCCTTTCAAAGCACCGCAGCTAGACAGCTAGAATCGGCTGTCTAGGTGACTTGGGACAGGAGGAGTGTGGAGGTGGAGATTGCCTCCACCGCTTACTCCGCCCTGCAGAGGATGCCCGTAATCCTCCGAGTTGAGAGGCTTACAGGCATACCAATGAGATTGTAATAATAATAATAATAATAATAATGATAATAATGATGATGATAATAATAATAACAATTATTATTATCTTACCCGCCTCTCTGTCTAGATCGAGGCGGGGAACAACAAAAATATAAAATGCATAAACTAATCAAAACACAACACATACTATTAAAACATCTTAAAACAACTGAAAAACATCTTAAAACATCTTTAAAACATCTTAAAAGCATCCTAAAAATGTATGCTGAAAGTATTTATACCCTGATTTTCCATTAACAACAAAATGCTCACGGTAGCTTACACCATATGAACAACGAACAAACAATAGCAGCATCTCAGCAATAATAATAATAAAAAAGATAAAGGTCAGGAGTATAGCAGATAAAACAAACAAATTCATTTCACAAGAGATCATCAAAATAACCCCAGCTCAACTGCTCCAAAAAGGGAAGTCTTTGCAAGACAGTGGAAGACGCTCAGCGAGGGAGCGAGCCGAGTCTCCCTTGGCAGGGGAATTCCACAGGCAGGATTAGACATCTTCTTTGAATCCGTTGGGTAATCTTACTGATTTTCGTTCAGATGACTAATTTTGTAAACAAGAACAACCAAATTCTGTTCCTGTTTTTCAGGTTCAAATAAATCAGACGCTGTAAAACTAAAAACAAAACAAAACAAAACAAAAAAACAGGAACAGAAATGAAACAGTTGAAAATAATTGCTGGAATCCATACAGAATAGATCCTTCAACATTTCCACCAATACTGTATTGTGCCTGTGACCTGTGGCGTGAAGCTCCTGACATTCAATGGCTGGGGTGGCATAATGGCACGGAATGTTCATGATATGAAATTCCTAATTACTCAGGAAACACAGCAGTCAGAAAGTTTGCAATCCAGTCTTTTTTGTTACGGAGAGAGAAATTGTTTTATTTATTTATGTATTACAAATATTCGTATCCTGCCTTTCTAGACCAGAACTTAACCCACTCAAGGTGGCTAACATAAACACAATCCCAGAAACAATGTTTAAAAGTAAGCAAATGAGCAGCAGATAAAATTACTGCAAAACGCAAAAAAGATTATAACCAAAAGAAAAAATGAACCAATATGCTCACAAAAGATTGTCTAAACAAAACGGTTTTCACAGCACAATGAAACATTGAGCCACATGGATTTCCCAATGCAGGGAGTTTCACAAAGTGGCTGCCACCGTTAAGAAAGCCTTCTTATTCATTCCTACCAAGTGCACCTCTGACGGAGGCTGGGCACACAAGAGGGCCTCTCCGAATGAGTTTAGTGGATGGACAGAATCATACAGAATACGGCAGCTGCGCCCCTACCTTCCTAATCACCTGCTCCCATCAGTGGTTCATGCCTTGGTCTCCTCTCGCCTAGACTACTGTAATGCGCTCTACGTGGGGTTACTCTGGAAGATGGTTCGGAAGCTTCAGCTGGTACAGAACACGGCGGCTCACCTGATTAAGGGCAGCCCGGCCGGCGTGATCACATCACGCCAGTGCTTAAGCAGTTGCACTGGCTACCAGTTGCTTGCCGAGCCGAATTCAAGGTGTTGGTTTTGACCTTTAAAACCCTATACGGCTCCAGCCCAGTTTATCTCAAGGAGTGCCTCCAGCAACATCAAGTAGGCCGCTCAACAAGATCTGCCACGGACGGCCTTCTCCTTATCCCATCAGCCAGAGCAGCCAGGCTGGTGGGGACTAGGAATAGGGCCTTCTCTGTGGCGACCCCCAAGTTATGGAACTCCCCTCCCTAGTGACCTTCGCCATGCCCCCTCCATGATGAGCTTCCGCCGCGCATTAAAAACATGGTATTTCAGGCGGGAATATGGGGTGGGTTAGGATTTTAAAAGCATTTTTTATACTGTTTTAATTATCATGTTTTATTGTATTGTTTTAATTGTACATCACCCAGGGTGGCCGGGTGACCAGCCAGATGGGCGATTAACAAATATAATAAAACAAACAAACAAATAAATAAATAAAATACAGGATGAAGTGTTCTTTTAAGTAAGCTGGTACGAAGCCATTTGGTACCAAGCCATTTGGAAAAGGCCATAGCTCAGTGGCAGAGCACCTGCTTTGCATGCAGAAGGTCCCAGGTTCGATCCCCGGCATCTCCAGAGGGCATCTCCAGAGAGGGCTAGGAAAGAAATCCTGCTTGAAACCCTGGAGAGCCATTGCTAGGTCCGTGTCAACAATACTGGTTACATGGACCAGGGGTCTGACTTGGTATAAGGCAGCTTCCTATGTTTCTATGTTGTTCCTATGTCCGTTTATGGCTCTAAAGGCAACAACCAGCACTTTGAATCACACCCACAAATAGTTCTGCAGCTACTGCTGTAGATGTAAAAGAGGAATCACATGCTCCAAGAGTCTAGCCCTGGCCAGCAGTCTGGCTGCTAATGTCTGTAATAGCTGCAGTTTCCAGAGGGGTTTCAGAGCCAGCTCCTTATAGAGTGCATTACAATAGTCCAGTCTTGATGCAACCAAGGCATATGTGACTGTGGTCACATCCCTCTTCCCCAGAAATTGGTGCAGCTGGTGCACCAGTCAAAACTGGACAAAAGCCCTTCTGGCCACACCTGCCGCTTCAAAATTAGGGATGGACAAAATCTGTCAGTTTCACTTTTTTTCCTGCATTCAGTTTTTTGGGTTTTGTTTTTTTTTAACCTCAAGGTCTTTCTGTCCTGTTTATAAAGGAATTTGTGATTTATTTATTTTTTCTGTGAGTGGAGTCCTTCCATGCACAGAAGGCAGATCCTGGATCTAACTCAGATTATAAAGGCACAATCCTATGCATGTTTAGACAGAAAAAAAGGCCTACAACTCCCAGCATGCCCCAGCCTGTCTAAACATGCACAGGATTGCACCCAGGCAGTGCAGTGCTATGAGGCTGCGCGTAACCCTCCGAACTCGGACGATTACGGGCATCCAATTGAGGGCGGGAGGAGCACGGAGGACAGGATATCTTCTGTGCTCCTTCCACCCTCAAAAACGTCTAGACGGCCGATTTCGGCTGTCTAAATGTTTCTCCCTTCCTCACAAGGAGGAGAGGCTGAGGCGCCACCTGGATTCCTCAGAATCTGGTGGTGGCTCGTTCCTCCCCTTCCCACCCCTGGGAATGCCCCCCCCCGGAAAGAACCATGCAGACTGAGGTGGGGTGGGCACTCGGCGGCACTGTGACTCCAGAAAGAACTGGGCATGTTTAGCCTTCAGAAGAGGAGACTGAGGGGAGATATGATCGCACTCTTCCAGTACTTGAAGGGTTGTCACACAGAGGAGGGCCAGCATCTCTTCTCGATCATCCCAGTTTGCAGGACACGGAATAATGGGCTCAAGTTACAGGAACCCAGATTCCACCTAAACATCAGGAAAAAATTCCTGACTGTTAGAGCAATAAGACAATGGAACCAACTACCTAGGGAGGTGGTGGGCTCTCCCACTCTGGAGGCATTCAAGGTGCAGCTGGACGGCCATCAGTCAGGGATGCTTTGACCTGGATTCCTTCATTGAGCAGGGGGTTGGACTCGATGGCCTTGTTGTAGGCCCCTTCCAACTCTACTTTTCTATGATTCTATGATTCATTTCCGAGGTCATAGCACCTTCTATGGCAATTCCTATGTTGTCCCCGTCCCCGGTAAGGTTGGAAGGACATATAGGATTGCGCCCTAAATCTCTAAAATAAAGAAATAAGTGCAAGAAGAGCTAGTCATGCATGTTCCCTCCCCCCCGACCCTCTTCATTTCTGCATAACATGAGAAGCTCTTCTCAATCTGCTTCAGCCACGTGAGGAAGCAGTTTGTCTACAAAAAGATTGTGCCACTATAACGTAGACTCTTGGGTGTGAAAGCCTCGTGGTCTTCTTACTGCTGCAGACTAAAAGGTCTATAGTAAAATTTTAGTCACCCGCTAGCTAAGGATGGCTTCTGACATTCAAAAAGTGCAGATAGTCAGACATTTGTCACCTATTTATACAAACTTGCCCAGACTTTAACATACATCCGGGGATTTGCAATGAACATCGATAATCAAGGTTCAGATGGTGTAAAAAACAGTGGAAACCACATTTCAAAGGCTATTTCTACTCTAACTCATCACCGTTTCATTAAACAGCTTAAATTTTGGGTGTCAATATTGTTAACCCAATTAAGTTACACTTTTAAGAAATGTGTGTGTGGCTTTCATGATAAACCAATAGATTTTTACTTTGTCTTGATAACCTTCTTCTGCTAATTTAAAGACTGTGATGTCAGCCTCTGAAATGTCACAAAGTGTTGCCATGGAAATGTCAATACAATCCGGTTCCCTGAACACATGAGAGAATACTCTTCAAGAAAAACACCTGGTGATTACAAATAAAACGAATCTAAATGTAATAGCTTCACAAGAACTATTCATGAATATTAAAGAATTAGGAACTTTTATTTTAAAGCATGCCTTTAAATACAGTGTGGCTTTCCCAGAGTACCTGCTATTACATTTTATTTTAAAAAATTCACTTGCAAGTACAAGAAATCTCATTGCTTCATGCCTTTGGTACAGCTGAGGGGCTTTATTACTAAAACAAGGGTGTCACCCTCTTTCTGCCCAAGGGCCAAATTCAAATTTGGAAAATCTCTCAGGAGCCATTTTCCAGTGGTGGGTGTGGCCAGAGGCAAATGGGGTGGGACCAAAAATACCACCCTATTATAGCTCAAAGCTCTTGCAGCCAGTAACTAACCATTAGGAAAGGCAGTTTAACCTTTTAGAGTGCGGAAAGGGGACATGCAAAAACCAGGAAATCACTAAATGATTGGTGGTCAGGGAAAATGGGCGGGACTAGGGGAAGGAGACATGGCCAGAGGTTCAACGCCCCTGGCTTAAAACAACCAACTTCAGCTGTTCTAAAGACTAAGAGCAATACACAGTAATCATATGAAAGCAAGATGGCCTGTGTTCCTTAAAAGCTACTAGACCTCCCTGAAAAAAAATCGGAGCTGACAGGAAGTGCAGGGGGTGTGGAGAGGAAGGAAGAAAGGAAGGAGCTGTGAAGTATGGAGGATGATTTTTGAGGAGAACTATTCCTGAGATGTTAAGTATGGAGGGTGATTTTTGAGGAGAACTATTAGGACGTAACAGCTTCTGGCATGAGCCATTTCTTAGTTTTTCATGATATTCAAAGTCACAGGATGTTGAAAATTGTGGAGAAAGCCAACCTAAAACCCCTGTCTGACACACACACACTCACCAAGGAGGGGGGAAGGAGGCCCAGGGAGGGGAGACAGCCAGTCTCCACAGATGCAAAAGGGGACAAACAACATCTGCATAGAATCACCCCAGGGGGGAAGGCAGGAAGCATCCCCAGGTTCCTCAATGCTCTCGTATATCAGCCCCATCTACATAAGACTTGAATTCCTTGCCAGAGCAGACACTTCGGCACCATAAGAAAGGGCCATTCAACACCACAGGATGGGACCATTAAGCAAGTGGCTTCAAAGGGACCCCACCCCACAGGGGGAAGGTGGCAACCCACCTGATTGGCCACCCACCTGATTGGCCATCCACCTGAGGAGGGTGGCAACCCACCTGATTGGCCGTCCACCTGAGGAGGGTGGCAACCCACCTGATTGGCCGTCCACCTGAAGAGGGTGGCAACCCACCTGATTGCAGAGGGAGGGGCTACCTGAAACCCAAGGTATAAAACACCCTGCGCAAGGGAACTGAGTTGTTGGACCTGATCAGCAGCCTTGCCCCATGCTTGGGGTAAGGGAACGAAGGGATCGGCAACCCCGGGTAGCAGCACCCGGCGTACTCCAGCTAGCTGAAATCACTGGCCGCTTGGGTTGACCGGACCCCCGGGAAACCAAGCTGAAATCACTGGCCGCTTGGGTAGACCGGACCTCCGCCGGGAACCCAGCTAGCAGCATGCGGTTGACCGGGCCTCTGCTGGAGCCCGAGCTGAACTAACTAGCTGAGAGCCCTGAAATCACGGTGTCCTTGAGACTTCTTGCTTGCTACTTTGTGCTGTACTGATAAGCTGTATTGCTGGCGTGTGTCTGGGTTTGTGAAGGTCATTTTGTAAATAAACTTGTTTTATAAAAGATACTTTTGTGGCTATAAGTTATCCCTTTGTTCTAGGCTAAGGGTGATAGTCGCTGGGGGACCTCGGAGAAGGCCCGCCCCCAGGACTCGCTACCCCCTTAGTATTGAACCCGCGCAGAAGACCAGGTTGGCGGTCTTCCACTTGGTGGCAGCGGTGGGATAACTTATTAGCCCAGAATATCTCCCAGACCCAAAGTAGCAAGAGCCTAAGGATCACCATGGGCGACCCAGAGCCTGACGGAGCAACTGGGGGAGCCGAGCCATGGCGGCCCCTGCCCGCAACCCCCATCACCCCGGGGTTGGCGGCGCTGATCCGGCTGACGGAGCGGCAGAGGGAGCTGCTGGCAAGTCTGGGGCCGGGTGCCCGACCCAGGGGCCGCCCTATCCCAGTTCCGACAGATGGGAGAGAGGATGTGTGGACCGAGGACCCCGCTCCCCTGGAGCCCTTTGAGCTTCCCTCAGACTGGATGGCACACGAGCGGGAGAGGATGGCCCACGAGCGCGAAATGATCCAGATGCAGATGGAGCTGGCCAAGATGCAGCTTGAGGCGGGGAAAACTCCCCCGATTGTCCCCTCCGCTCCTCCCCCTCCATCGTGGGACCGCAAGGCGTTCCCCTACTACAAGCCAGGGCAGGATGTCCTGATGTTTTTCTACATTTTTGAAATGGCGTGCCAGGAGCAGCGGGTCCCCGACAACTTGCGGTTGTCCGCCCTGCGAACCCAGGTCAGTGGGGACCTGGCTGACCTCCTCGGGGCTCATCTGCGGAAGACCCCGGCAAGCTACGAGGCGTTCAAGGCAGCGGTCAGGCAACACTTCGCCCTCTCCGCCGAACATTGCCGGCGAAGATTTCGAGAGGGTAGACCTTCCCCTGGGACCACCCACGTGGCATGGGCAGCCCAGGTGATGCACGTCTGCGAGTCCTGGGTGGAGGCTTCCCGGGCCTCCACCCTGAAGGAAGTTGTCGAGCTGTTCGCCATGGAGCAGTTCTTCACCACCATCCCGAAGGAGCTGGCCGCTGTCGTGAGGGATCAGAAGCCCCGTACCTGTGAGGCGGCGGGGACCATGGCCGACGAGATGGGGCTATACCGGACGGCCCCATCCACCAAGGGAAGTTCCGCGGCCGTGGCCGAGAAGAACCCGGAGCCGGAAAAGGGCCTGCCCCGACGGCGCGGGGAGGCCCCTCGGACCAAGGGGAACCAAAACCCTCGGTCTGGGGCCTGCTTCCACTGTAACGAGATGGGACACCTGTGGCGGGATTGCCCCAAGCTCCAACCCAAGAACCGGGATGCCCGTCCCTCGCCGAGGAAAGTAGGACGCGTCGCGGGTGCTGCAGCCGCTCAGGACGATGACAGTGACGACGAGCGACGGTCGGTCCTCTCCCTCCATGCAAGCATCCCCGAGGATCGCGGTGCCGAGGAGGAACTCCAGGAGTGGGATTCCTACCGTCCTGAACCCCGTGCATCGCTGTATCGCATCGCCTCCCCGGACCAGCTGAGATGGAGCCGCAAGCAATTCTGTGAGTCCATCTATGTCAATAATGTTCCCAGGGTGGGGTATAGGGACACTGGGGCAGATGTAACGGCTCTGCCCCGGGACCGCGTAGAGAGGTCCCAACTTTTGTCAGGACGTACGTGTACGATCAAACCCTATAACTCCCCCGACATCACCGTCCCCATCGCCCGGGTCCGGATCAAGTACCAGGGGTGGGAAGGAGAGTTGGACGTAATCATCCATCGCCAAAAGGAGTGGGGCATCATCATCGGGAACGACCTCGCGTTCCGGGTGGCCAAAGCTAAGATGGGGGTCGTCACCCGGGGACAGGCAAGGCGAGGGAGGCCGCCCGTAACCGCACCGGTCCCAAAGCCTAAGCCCGTGCCCCTTCCACCACCCGGGGTGACCCCATCCCCTGCGGGGCACCCCGGGGAAAACCAGGCCATAGCGGAGCCCCCGAAGAACGAAGGGTTTGCTCAGATGGCTAAAGACTTTGGGACACAAGCCCAATTCAAGGAAGCCCAGCGACTGGACCCGTCCTTACGAGAGTGTCGCGCTCTGGCCAACCAAGACCCCGGGGTATCTCTTGCCACGGAAAGATTTGTCTGGGACAATGGAACTTTGTACCGGGAGTTCGAGCCAAAGGGGGAAGTGGCACCGGGGCGCAAGCAAAGGCAACTGGTGGTTCCCCAACGGTACCGCCGCGCCGTGTTGCACCTCGCCCACGACGTGGCATGGGGAGGACACCTGGGGCAAAAGCGGACCCAAGCTCGAATTACAGAGGGGTTCTACTGGCCCATGATCGCCTCCGACATTAAGGCTTACTGTCGGTCCTGCGATGTGTGCCAGCGAGTGGGACACAATCGCGATCACCCAAGAGCTCCCCTTCAGCCTTTTCCGGTGGTGGGGATCCCCTTTGAACGGATTGCTATGGACATAGTGGGTCCCCTGAACCCGCCCACCAAGACGGGGAAGAAGTTTGTACTGACGGTAGTGGACTTTGCCACCCACTACGCGGAGGCTTTTGCGCTCGCCTCCATCTCTGCAGCCAGCCTGGCTAAGACTCTGCTCTCTCTCTTTGCCCGCTTGGGAATGCCCCGCACGGTCGTGTCGGACTGTGGCACCGGGTTCATGTCTAAACTGTTCCAGAAGATGTGGGACCTGGGGGGGGTTGACCATGTAACTTCGGTGCCTTACCACCACGAGACCAACGGACTGGTTGAACGCTTCAACCAGACTTTGGGGAAAATGATCCGGGCGTACGCTAGCCGTCACCCGGGAACTTGGGACCAAGCCCTACCCTACCTCCTCTTTGCCTACCGAGATGCTCCACAGGAAAGCCTCGGGTTTTCCCCGAATGAACTGATGTTTGGCAGAGAACTACGGGGGCCCTTGGCTTTGTTGCGGGAGGAATGGGAGGGGGCTGCCGGCAGTTCGCCCGTGCCGGTTCACACTTTTCTGCGGCGGCTACGGGACACCCTCCACAGCGTTCGAGAAGCCGCCCAACAGCATCTGAAGGCAGCCCAGCAGCGGCAAAAGGAGTTGTATGATAAAACCGCAGTAGCCCGGACTTTTGAGGTGGGTGATAAAGTGCTGGTTCTGCGTACCCTCAAAACGGACAAGCTGTGTCTTAAGTGGGAGGGTCCGGGGACTGTAGTTGAGAAACTTGGACCAGTCAACTACAAAATACTCTTTGCTGGGACTCCTGGAAAATGTAAAGTGTTTCATGTGAACATGTTGAAATTGTATGTGGACCGGGGTGCGGGACTGGGCTGTGTGAAGGAACATAATGATAAGGATTTCGCTGATGGGGATCTGTTGGGAGAATGGGGGGATGGTGGGGGAATGGAAGAAATCTCACTGTCACCCGCCCTGTCCGAGGCTCAGCGGGAGCAAATGAAGCGGGTGCTGGATGAATTTGGGACCATGTTCTCAGACCGCCCCGGGCGGACCCCACTCATCCAGCACACCATTCAAACGGGTGACAGCCCCCCTCTGCAATCTCTGCCATACCGGGCGGTGGGACCCCATGCTCAAGTCATTGCTGAGGAGGTCAAAGCCATGCTAGACCTAGGGGTGATCTTCCCTAGTTCTAGCCCATGGTCCTCCCCGATTGTCCTGGTGGCCAAAAAGGATGGGGGGGTGCGGTTCTGTGTGGACTATCGGAAAATCAACAAGGTGACCGTCCCTGACCCCTACCCCATCCCCAACATGGATGTCTTGCTGGAGAAACTAGGGAGGGCCAAGTACATTACCACCCTAGACCTCACCAAGGGCTACTGGCAAGTTCCGCTGGACGCGGATGCTGCTCTCAAGTCTGCCTTTGTCACACACCTGGGTTTATTCCAGTTCACCACTCTTCCCTTCGGAGTCCGGAATGGTCCGGCAACCTTTCAGAGGCTGGTGAATGGAATGCTGAACGGGTTGGGAGAATTTGCCTGTGCCTATCTGGACGACATAGCTATCTATAGCTCCACTTGGGAGCAGCATCTGCAGCATGTCCGGCGGGTCTTCCAGCGGATCCGGGACGCTGGGTTGACAGTGAAAGCAAAGAAGTGCCAGGTGGGGCTAGGGGAGGTTGAGTACCTTGGACATCGCGTCGGAGGGGGGAGCATCAAACCCATGGAAGCGAAGATCGAGTCGGTTCAGAAATGGCCCCAACCCGCAACCAAAAAACAGGTGCAGGCTTTTCTGGGACTTGCAGGGTACTATCGGAAGTTTGTGCCACACTTCAGTCAGCTAGCAGCCCCTCTGACTGATCTTTGTAAGAAGCGCCAACCGAACAGGGTCCAGTGGACCGCGGCTTGCCAGACCGCTTTCGACGGGTTAAAAGCCTGCCTCACGGCAGCTCCCATTCTGCAAGCCCCAGACTTCGAATCCCCCTTCGTTCTACAGACGGATGCCTCTGAGGCCGGGATGGGGGCGGTGTTGTTACAGGAGAAGGTGGGAGAAGGGCTGCGCCCCGTTGCATACCTGAGCAAGAAGCTCCTGCCCAGAGAATGTAGTCTTGCCACCATTGAGAAGGAGTGCCTGGCCGTGGTGTGGGCCATCACCAAGTTGCGCCCCTACCTCTGGGGGAGACGGTTCCGCCTGCAGACTGACCATTCCCCCCTGTGCTGGTTAGATAGAGTCAAGGGCAACAACCAAAAACTCCTACGGTGGAGTCTGGCGTTGCAAGACTTTGACTTTGAAATTGAACACATCAAGGGTAAGGACAATGTCTTGGCTGATGCACTCTCCCGGGCTTTCTCAGGTGATGGGCAAGTCGATGGGAAATTGGGGTGTGGGACCCCAATGCCATCTTTTCCCCGGGGGGGAGATGTGGAGAAAGCCAACCTAAAACCCCTGTCTGACACACACACACTCACCAAGGAGGGGGGAAGGAGGCCCAGGGAGGGGAGACAGCCAGTCTCCACAGATGCAAAAGGGGACAAACAACATCTGCATAGAATCACCCCAGGGGGGAAGGCAGGAAGCATCCCCAGGTTCCTCAATGCTCTCGTATATCAGCCCCATCTACATAAGACTTGAATTCCTTGCCAGAGCAGACACTTCGGCACCATAAGAAAGGGCCATTCAACACCACAGGATGGGACCATTAAGCAAGTGGCTTCAAAGGGACCCCACCCCACAGGGGGAAGGTGGCAACCCACCTGATTGGCCACCCACCTGATTGGCCATCCACCTGAGGAGGGTGGCAACCCACCTGATTGGCCGTCCACCTGAGGAGGGTGGCAACCCACCTGATTGGCCGTCCACCTGAAGAGGGTGGCAACCCACCTGATTGCAGAGGGAGGGGCTACCTGAAACCCAAGGTATAAAACACCCTGCGCAAGGGAACTGAGTTGTTGGACCTGATCAGCAGCCTTGCCCCATGCTTGGGGTAAGGGAACGAAGGGATCGGCAACCCCGGGTAGCAGCACCCGGCGTACTCCAGCTAGCTGAAATCACTGGCCGCTTGGGTTGACCGGACCCCCGGGAAACCAAGCTGAAATCACTGGCCGCTTGGGTAGACCGGACCTCCGCCGGGAACCCAGCTAGCAGCATGCGGTTGACCGGGCCTCTGCTGGAGCCCGAGCTGAACTAACTAGCTGAGAGCCCTGAAATCACGGTGTCCTTGAGACTTCTTGCTTGCTACTTTGTGCTGTACTGATAAGCTGTATTGCTGGCGTGTGTCTGGGTTTGTGAAGGTCATTTTGTAAATAAACTTGTTTTATAAAAGATACTTTTGTGGCTATAAGTTATCCCTTTGTTCTAGGCTAAGGGTGATAGTCGCTGGGGGACCTCGGAGAAGGCCCGCCCCCAGGACTCGCTACCCCCTTAGTATTGAACCCGCGCAGAAGACCAGGTTGGCGGTCTTCCACTAAAATATATTTGTGGTTTTATTCCAAGAAGTAGACCTACACATGTTAGCCTTGAGTATGGGCCTTCTGCAGAGGTTAGTTTTATATATATATACAAATGCCTGCAACTGGTCGCAGGATTAATCTTTTTCAGAGATCTCTGCAGGCATTTATATAATTTGTAAGGCTCCCCCCCCCCCAACACCCTGACACTTTGTCTCTTTATTCCATTGGGTCATACACGTACACAAGAGTATACTATTTTCTCTATATCTCTATTTTCATCCATGAAATGTTGTAAGGTATGCAGTTGCCTCCCTCCAAAGGCTGGCCCAGAGCTGCCACCCAAGATTGGAAGAGGTATCCCATGAAGCAAAAGCAAATCAGGGATGGGCAGATCACTCTAATTCTGGTCTATGTCAGTTTCACATGTGTTCATTCATAAATCCATTCTGGCCCATTTCCACATCAGTTAATTTTATTGAAACACACACACACACACACACACCTGCAGTTCAATACACATTTTTGTATGCATTTCCCCCTAAAATACATACTTTGGTACACATTTTATCCTTAAAAATATGCATTTTGTGCATTGTTTGAGTTGAGGAATTCACAGAAGTGTGTAATCTGAAGGATAACTGCGTTCTGTTCCATGTACAGTCATGCCTTAGATTGAGAGCATAATTCGTTCCGGAAATGTGCTTGTAATCCAAAACACTCTTATATCAAAACGAAATCTCCCCCAAAAAATTTGTACAGAGATTTTTAATTTCAGCCATACTACAGTACTTGTATTGCAAGACGTCGCTTGTATATCAAGTAAATAAATAAATAAATATTTAAAAATTTGCTTGTCTTGCAAAATGCTCTCAAACCAAGTTACTTGCAATCCAAGGTATTACTGTATTAATCCAGAAAGTGCAAATCAGGCTAATTCGCTTAAAAATGCAGACTGAACTAAATCATTGAGCATCCCTAGTCCCACTCCTGTTAAATGGCACATACCAAGCCAAGATCCTCACATTGCCAGCCCCAACTTGGAGTCTGAAGTGCTAAAATCAGGAAAACATATGGAACTTCAAAGCCATTTTACTAGCAAAGTGTTTATTAGCAGCAAAACCATAGCACACTGCTATTTCCCCCCTAAAAGAATGGAATTAGCTGTAGTTGTCATAAAGTCTTGGTCCTCATTCTGCATGCGGCTATGGCAACAGCACTGACCCTGCCACCATCACCACCGTTTAAGCCAAGTGGAGACACTGACAGCACATCAAAAATATATTTTCCTAGGCTGAACTCCAAGCAGCATATCTCTTACAAATAAGCGCACAGCTGAGAATACTCAAAACCAGCTGGAATATCTTATTAATTTTTATATCACTTAAGACTTTGCACGTGGCTCTTCTACTGCAGGCAATGGAAGAAAGCACGATAAGAGCATTTAAGGATTTACTCTAGGATTTAAAGACCCACTCATATCTATTGGTTTTGTCTAACATATGATTGTTTATTAGGATACAATGCTAATGGCAGTATATCTTTTAAAACACACATACACAATGTGCCAACAAAACCCTCCAGGAATGTCAAGTATAAAACAGCACATGCTGGCGTATGTGCAAACCTGAGGAACAAGTACCAGTAAAATGGTCAGATTATGGTTGAAACAGTCATGGATTCTTGCTTCATGAATGAACTCAAAACCTCTGAAAAATATTTCAACTAGAAAATGTAATTACTTTGATTTGGGAGGGTTGTTTTTTAAATGTTGGCTGGAAATTTGTCTAGACTCCCTACCCCAAATCATCTCAAATACTGTGTTGGATTTGATATGTTCCATTCCAGAAACACTGATGATTTGCCAAACCTATAAAATGGTTTATAGTACTGTCAATAATGTTATGAAGCTAAACATATGATATCCAAGTGATAGGATATGGTCACATCCTTATGTTTTTCCTAGTGAAGAAAGTACATATCCAAGCATCTCATATCACAGAGGCTGCCGATCTAAGCACGGAGATCAATGGGACTTATGTTGAGGACATATGTTTAGGCCTGCACTGCAAGTCTATTAGAATCATAGAATCATAGAAAAGTGGAGTTGGAAGGGGCCTATAAGGCCATCGAGTCCAACCCCCTGCTCAATGCAAGAATCCAAGTCAAAGCATCCCTGACAGATGGCCGTCCAGCTGCATCTTGAATGCCTCCAGAGTGGGAGAGCTCACCACCTCCCTAGGTAGTTGGTTCCATTGTCTTATTGCTCTAACAGTCAGGAATTTTTTCCTGATGTTTAGGTGGAATCTGGGTTCCTGTAACTTGAGCCCATTATTCCGTGTCCTGCAAACTGGGATGATCAAGAAGAGATCCTGGCCCTCCTCCTGCATTATTAGGGCAGTCGTCTCCAGTTAATTATTTATTTTATCCCAGAAGGCAATCACACCGAAGGATGGACAAAACAACAGTGACAACTATCCCATCAAGAAAATTGGATGAAGAAATGCTGCTCATTACTAGGAGAGTGTTGTCTACAGTTCTTGACTCGATAAAATGGAAAGCAGATGAAGCTGCCTTATACTGGGTCAGACCACTGATTCATTTAGCTCTAGAACCTTCTGTAGGCAAAATATGTGTGCTGCCACTGAGGCATCATGCCCATTCACCCATGCATGTATAGCAAACAATAACTCATCATTCAATGACTCCCAGCGGAGCTTGGATCTGCACAAGCAGCTGAACAGGGTAAGAATGAAGCAACAGGGTGCTCTGTCTGCCTGTAGTTTGATCTTGGGTACCTCATTCAGTTTTGTTCTATATATAAACCAGGCCTAAATATGTAAATTGCCTCCACTGAAATGTGTGTCGTATTGGCCCTCCTGGCTTGCCATACCAGGAAGTGCCAGGAAAGCACAGTGCCAGAGAGCTGACTCAGGCACTGTGCTTTTCAGTTTCCTGCTCAGCCTGTTCTCAATAAGCTTTATTTATTAAAGTTGGTGGTGGGTTTTGCATCCTCATGATTCACTTCAAAAAGCACTGTGTCTGAGATAAATTTGGGTGATCTGAAAGGAATGCCTATAGTGTTTGATTAGTGATGGCTGTTTTACATATGCAGGTCATCCCTTGACTGACTGCTGGAGATTCAAGGGGATCCTTTCTGCATTTATCATTATATTTTGATGTTTTATTGTTTATATTGTTTTGATATTTTCTGTACATTACATATTTTTAAATCTCTGCTAGAGTAAGGGCTCCACTCACAGAAGGTCCACTCTGCCCGATTTTGGGGGATCCCACACACACCTGAGCTCATCCTATTCAGCAGGGTCTTCTGACTCTCTGTGTAGCATTGGGGAGGGGGGCCTGCAGAGGCTAACGTGGGGAGGAGGGTGCAGGGAAGTCCACTTCTGCCAGCACTGTCGATCTAGCTTAAATCTGGGCCCAATCCTAAATGTGTACATGATCTGGTATGCTGCTGCTGCTGCTGCTGCTGCTGCTGGAAAGGCAATACAGTAGTACTAGTGCAGCTTTTAAATGAATGAACACACACACTACCTTGATCTTTCAGTGCCATCCGTACATTTTATCATCTAGCTCAGTGGAAACAGTAGTATCATAATAATTACTTTTATACTACCTATCATGTACTAAGTTTTGGTTAAACCAAAACTGAGGCCCCTGTCCTAGTAGCTATCTACCTCACTTCCTTTGTGAGTCTTCTCCATGCTGGGAGTAGCTGTACCTACTGAATTTGGCTGGTGCAGATGGGTAAGAATTTTTTTTTCCCAGTTCATTTTTAATAACAGGTCTGTGGCTTATGCTGGCTCAGCTTGTCTGAGCGTGGAAAGCTAAGCAGGGTCAAGCCTGGTTATTACTTGGATGGGAGACCCCTCCCTGGTTTCCTGCATTGAGCAGGGGGTTGGACTCGATAGCCTTGCAGGCTCCTTCCAGCTCTATGATCTATGAAATCTATGAAATAATAAGAATTTACCAAAATCCACCAAGTTCTTTATATCTGAGAGAAAGAACTTGTGATTCTAAAAAAATCGGATGTGGGAGAGAAAGCGAACCTGATTCACCCATCTCTAGGACTCAGGAAGCTACACTTGTCTCTCCCCAACTAGAAATGCCTGACTCCACCCAGATACAGTACAACTAAGTCCAGTGCCACCTAGTGGCAATATGTAATGACCAGGAACGGTGCAGGGCTGTTTGGCGCCCTAGGCCAAATTATATTTAGCGCCCCCCCTCTCGTGCCATGGGGGGGGCCTCCGGAGCAAAGCAGCCCTGCTCTACAACCCCCCCCCGCGCGCCGCCGCCGCCCCACCACCACCTACCTTCCCCCCGCCCCCGCTGCTGGCTGCTGCCGCTGCCGCCGCCACCTCCTCCTCCTCCGACGCGACGGGACCCCCACACTTTTTTTTTTTTGCCGGGGAAACCAGGGCAACAGGGCTGTTTAAGCCCTGTTGCCCTGGTTCCTCCTCCCGCCAAAACAACGCCGGCGGGGCTCCAGAAACGACGGGAAGGTAGGTAGGTGGCTGGCGGGCGGGGGCGCGCGCGGGGGGGAGGTGCGGCGGCGGCAGCGGCAGCGGCTGGCAGGCGGGCGGGGAGGCGCAGCAGAGGCGGCAGGCGGGGCAGGAGCGCGCCGGAGGCGAGGAAGGGGCGCAGAAACGCTGTACCCTCTTCCGCCACGCGCCCTAGGCAGCCGCCTGGGTCTGCCTAGCGGTAGCAGCCGGCCCTGGTAATGAGTTAGTTGCCTTGAAGTCTTTTTGTGGAACTGTGGGATAAAGCTGTTTGAAATAAATAAATAGCGACTACTACAAAAAGGTACATACGTTCACTGAATCTTAATTTAATCTATCGTCTCTTAGTTGAAGTTTGTGTGCCTTATCTTAATAAGTGTAAACTGCCTGACATTTGCGTGATTTATCTTAATAAGTATAACGATGGAAATGACACAATTTAGCAAAATGCAGAAATTTAACCTTGCTTCATATAGCAAGAGTTGTGCACTATGAACCTGTAACTTGAGGTATTACCGTAATTATTAATAACAATTATATAAACAGGTCATATAACGCCCAGATGAATTTATATTTTTCTTTAACAATGACTCGTGTATTTGGCTCCACTATTTTAAAACTAAAATGCCAGGTGAGTGGGGGGGGGGGGTTGAATATAAAGGGGATTTTTTAAAAAATTCAAATTTGCATTGTTTTAAACCCACTTTAATGCTTGACTTTGAAGTTCCATGGATGAGTTCTAGCCCAATGGTGGAACTCATGCTTTGTATGAAGAACGATTCCTCCGGCATCTCCAGTTAAGAAATCGTAGGCCAATAAGCCAATAGAAGATGCCAATGGAACAACGGTTATGTATCTGCAGCCAAAAACAAGTCAAGGATCTAATGCATTGTATTTTAATTTGCCCTTTGTATGCAGATGCCAGAAAGAGATTCTTGAAACCTTTGTTGACGAGGGGGAGTATGAGCATTCCTAGGAAAACTGTTTGTCTTCTCTGGAGTGATACTAATGCCTATGGGACTCCTTTTGCCTTGGCAGCAAAAAAGATCAGATAAATTTGCAGTAAATCGCCATGCATATACACAGATTTAATTTGTATTAATGCCTGTTTCTTTGTACTCCTGTAATCTATTCATGTTTTGATGCAGGGCCTGAAATTTTAATTCTGCATTATTATATTGATTAGCTTCTGTATGCATCTGTCATGGCCTTGGGCTTGAACAATAAAAAAAAATGTCTTGGACCTTGGTAAATACCTGTACTGGAAATATAGTTCCAGTCACAGTTGTCTAGAAAGTCATTTGGCCTGATGAAACAGAAAGTAACTCCTTAGAATGTTCTATCTGCACTGAGGCTGGTCCCTGGGAGGGTATCCTAGGGACCACAGGATCTCTCTTTCTAAGGGCAGAGAGAGAGACGTCCAACCTTATGGAGGGAGATCCAACTTTGCAAACCCCATCCAAGCCAGTGTAGAAACTTCTCTGGCCCTTGCCTCTCCAACGTCAGAGCTCCAACACTGATAGAGCCAAAAGGGGACATCCCGTGGGCATATAGGGGGCAAATCAGGGGAACAGGATCCAAATAATCCCATTCCCCTGACATCCCCCCACTTGGAATGGGGGACATGTACACCAGCCCTAGAGCTAGCCTGCATAATTTCTCTCCCATTGCAATGAATGGGAGGGAAATTGTAAAAGTAAAGAAAGAAAAAGAAAAATGCTGCCCCTAACTCCCTTCTATCCTGCCAGCATAAGCCTGGCATGGCTTTGGACAAGGTGGTTCCTCCAATAGCTCTGTAAATCTGCTTTAAATTCTATGGTAGGTGTTGACCTAAATTAAGACAATGATGGGTTGCTTTTCATAAGTATTTATTGATTTAATGGGTAGGTGGGCTCATAAGCACAGCGGTGCTCCCTACGGTAGCCTTCCCCAAACTGGTACCCTCCAGATGTTTCAGACTTCCAACTCCCAGCAGCTCCAGCCAGCATGGCCAATGATCAGGAATACTGGGAGTTATAGTCTGAAACATCTGGAGGGCACCAAGTTGGAGAAGACTGCCCTAAGGTAGGTAGATCCAAGAGCTTTTAGAGGGTTAAAGACTTAAAGCAATCACCTGAAATTGTGCCCAGAAGCTCACTAACACTCCCTGTGGACTGAGGATAGGTTTGGAAGAAGCAAAATAATAAAATACATACAACAGTGCAATAGTTTTTTTCCTAGCACATTTCAAGTATGAAGACCTCTTTCATTCGGGGGTGGGGGATCGGATGGCCCGAACAGCAAGTATTGCTAACAGCTCAAAGATCACTTGAACAAAAATAGATGAGTCACCTAAGGTGAAACACCTTCAGCACTGCCTTTTACAGCTTATAATCCCTTTCTGGGCTTCAAGACCGAATCGGGCATTGGCACTGATAAAAAGCCATCCCCTCTAATAGCGAACTCAAGCTGTCCACTGAAAATATTTAATGTAGCCCCAAACCGGACTCTTGATCGGCCCAATATAGGCCATAGAAGGTATCCAAAAATCATGCCCTGTATATTCATCAGATATGTGCTTGCTAAATATTAAGATTTGATCAAGTGCTCAGCACCACTTGGGCATACAGGGCTCCATTTTGCTAGATTACATTTTATTCTTAGGGTTTGGTCACAAATCTAAATTTGTTCAGGTATTAAATTGTTTTTAAAAAAACAAACCAGAAAAGAAATAAGACCTCTACAAACTGAGGTTTGTTTGTTTTTTTAACAGCATGCACGGAAGGAGAAAATAAATAAGCAGCCAAAGGATCAATCCATCATGCACATTATCTGCACGATGAAAATCAAGCGCCGTGATGTATCCAAAGTCTAGCAATAAAACAGGCTTCAAAGCTTCTATTTATTTTTTTAAGGAAAAGAAGCTTCGTCAGCCACCTTAGTGGTTAGCAATAGTGACAGCCATTGGCCTAACAATCCCCTGAGACTCATTTCCTCAGAAGTGCATAACCCTGCTTCTTATTCAGGGAAGTCTGGATCACAGTAAAACTCACAATCCATCACATCCCTGAAAAGCTCTATGAATCCTCAAAAAAATAAAAAAGCAGCGGAAAGACAGATGTATTTATCATGCACGTACAATACAGGAAGGAGGACAAAAAATATTGCCACTGTTGCCTTACTGACTGCACAATAAGAGAACTCTCATTAATCACCAGGGGTACATACTGAAAGGGAAATATTGACTGGATTTGAAGAAATGTCAGTTTTCTAATGGAACAATTCCTTTTTAAAGGTAACTGGCAGAGTTTCTTTAAATTAGAATGGCTAGCAGCCAGCCTTTGGCCAATTTGGGAGTCATTTCAGGAATTCCAGAGAAAGAAATAAACAAACAAACAAATGTATGCATTGGTTTCTAAAAAATAATGTAAATATTTCAGAAAAAATCAATAGCATTTGTCAGGTTGATAGAGTATGATAAAAGAGTTCTTCCCCTTAAATATCTCTGAGATCTACAATACTCTGTCTTAGTTTCTATAACTTTGTGCCAACTTGTTTTCCTCCCCAAGTAAGCATAATGACATTTATTTAACACCACATTTACAAATGATTGCTTTGTTTGGCTGTTTATCATACGGTAATAACACCCATGAATACACAAATGGTCACACATCCTTCATTAACAGAACAGTGTGGTCCAAAGTTACAAAAGGGGTGGCCCAACTTCAGTGACAAGTCATCTCCCTCAGTCACTTCAGTTGTTGTTTGGGGGAGGGGCCCAGCAGCAAGGCAAGATGTTCTGGCACCTGAGATGGGAAGATGCATAATGCCACTGTCGCTGCTCACAGCCACCCCATTCCTGCCGCCTTCCTTCAATCTCTTGCTCTGAGGCCCAGAGGCAGTGTCAGGGGGCAGCCCACTAGGACTGGAGCCCCGAATCTTTCATTTGGAGACCCGAATCTCTGGGAGGCCATCTGCCCCACCACCCTGCTGTCCATGGGCACTTGCTGAAATGAAAGTACAGGGGCCCTGGTGATCTCTGTTGCATCGGTTCTGCCTGGATTAGCTGACTTTTTGCCCACTTGTCCTGTTCCCCCCCCCCACTTGAATCTTTCTGCCTGAGGTTTTTTTGTTTTTTGAAAATCAAATGCCCTCCTCTCCCCTGTCCGTACATCCATTTTTACAAATACGTGTGTCCTTACGAGACAGGGTCCTCTAGAGCATATTGTATGCCTGCGAAACATGGACTATCTATAAACGTCACTTCCACCTCCTTGAAAGGTTTCATCAACGTTGCCTCCGGAAAATCCTGCGAATTACTTGGGAAGATAGGCGAACAAATGTCAGTGTACTGGAAGAAGCAAAGACTACTAGCATTGAAAAAATGATCCTTCAACGCCAACTTCAGTGGACCGGTCATGTTGTTCGAATGCCTGACTGCCGTCTCCCAAAGCAGTTACTTTACTCCCAACTCAAGGATGGAAAGCGGAATATCGGTGGTCAATATAAGAGGTTTAAAGATGTTCATAAGGCTAATCTAAAAAAATGCAATATAAACATCGAAAACTGGGAAGCTCTGGCCCATGAACCATCTAAATGGAGGTTGGCCTTTCACAAAGGTTCCATGGACTCTGAAGAAGCCCGAGTGCAAGGTGAAAGGGAGAAACGTGCTAAGCAAAAAGCACGTCAAATGAATCCTTTACAGGACCATCTTCCATCTGGTAACCTGTGTCCTCACTGTGGGAAGCTGTGTGGATCTAGAATTGGCCTCCACAGTCACTTACGGACCCATCGCTAGAGTCTACACAATCTTCTTTAGAATTTCCTCCTTTTATCCCGGAAGACAATCTTACTCGGTCACGAGTGATCGCCTGATGATGATGAGAGCATATGTAAATTAGCAAATGCAGATTTGTGCATTTTTTCCCTCTTTTCTTTTTTTTTTTTTGTCCTGTGGGCTTGAGCCCTGGAACTTTTCGGTACCTAGCACCACCCCTGCTGAGGACCCCCTTAGAGTGAGAGATCTGGCAGTTGCTCTAGGGAGCCCCACTGACCATTCTCCCACTGTGGCATTTTCTGCAGTGGGAGAGTGGGGCTAGCGAGGAGGTAGCAGGTGGCAACCACTGTAGGGGGGCTTCCCAGCAAGAGGGGCATGCGATTCATATCCTTCCCAATCCGCCACCTGAGGAAGGGGATACACTCCGCCTCATGGGAGGGATGGCCCTGTGGGTAAGGACATCCAACATAGCTCAGTGATAGAGCCCATACTTTGCATGCAGAAGGTCTCAAGTTTAATCCCTGATATCTCCAGTTTAAAAGGGATCATGTAGCTGGTGCTGGTGGAGTCACCTGCCAGTGATCCAGGAAAGCCATAGCAGACCAGACAGTGGCAGGCTAGAATGGTTTGATGGTCTGACTTGCTACAAGGCACTTTCATAATGCGATTCCTGAGTACAGACAATGTAGCATCTATGGAAGCTAGTGTTGCATTGATGGAAATAAATATTGAAACTGAGTTCTGAGAAGCAGCTCTCCGAGGCCAAATGTTAAGAGGGATCTTAACTGTTTGTTCAGTAAGCCTTGGAATTGGGGCTGTCAAGCAAGATGATGGTATCCACCATAGCATGCGGGGGTTCCTCTGTTTATTATACCAAATCAGAAGCAGGTTAGGATTAGGGATATGCAGAACCCACCTGAGAATTATCATCAGGCTTATAAAAAATCTTTTTGCTTCCACTGAAATTCATCAGATGTTTCTTCCAAACAGGAACCTCCAGATTCACCTTGATATTTATGTTTTAGGGGGAAATTGGTTGGCAGGTCTCATCAACTCTGGCTATTGGAATGGTATAGAAATGCTGTAAATAAAACAAATCAACTTTGCCTACTGCACAGAGCAGGGGTCTTCAAACTACGGCCCGCGGGCCGGATCTGGCCTAGCGTGCCCTTCCATCCGGCCCAGCGGCTGCCCACCCATGTCCGCGCAGGCTCTCTGCCGCCTGAGCGGGCTTACCAATAATCAATCTTCGCTCTCCGCAGAGAGCCAGCCGCGCGCACCGCGCCGCCCGCACTGGTCCCGTCGCGTCACTTCCGACGCAGCGGAAGTGACGCGACGGGACCCTGCTCCGTCGCACTTGAACCCCCGCGCTCTGTTTTTTACAGGGGAAACCAGGGCAACAGGGCTGTTTAAGCCTTGTTGTGCTGGTTTCCCCCGCCAAAAACAGAGCGGTGGGGTCCAGCGCGACGGAGCACAGCAGGATGATGTCGCTCCGGCGGGGGCGGTGGCAACGGGGCTTCGGCGGCGGCAAGGCTTTGGTGGCAGCAGCAGTGGCGGGGCTTAGGCGGCAGCGAGGCTTTGGCGGCAGCGGCTTTGGCGGCGGCGAGGCTTTGGCGGCATCCGGCCCAGCGGCAGCGGCGGGGCGACAGCACTTCGGCGGCGGCGAGGCTTTGGCTGCAGCGACAGCAGCGGCAGGTGCAGGTACGGCGGTGGTGGGTCCAGCGGTGGCAGGTCCGGAGGTGGGGAGAGGGGGGGTCGGTCCACCCAGGCGTCCAGCGGCGGCGGCTCGAGCTGCGCAGCGAACGCTCTGCGCCGCTCAGAAGAGCGGGATCAGGGCCGCCGCGGAGAACTTCAGGCCCATGTGGCCCTGAAGGTTCTCACAGCCACCAATGACATCGTCATTGGTGGCTGTGAGAACCTTCAGGGCCACATGTGTGACAGATGGTGGGGCCAGGAGGACAGGCATGGACTCTCTCTCTCTCTCTCTCTCTCTCTCTCTCTCTCTCACACACACACACACACACACACACACACAGAGAGAGAGAGAGAGAGAGAGAGAGAGAGAGAGAGAGAGAGAGAGAGAAGAGCAGGTGAGGGCTACTTGTGGCCCTCCAGATGTTTTGGCTAACAACTCCCATCAAAAAGAGTGTTTGACTGGGACTCAGGAGAACTGGGTTCTAGTCCCTACTCAGCCATGAAGCTCACTGGCTGACTTTGGGCCAGTCACTGACCCTCACAGGGTCATTGTGAGGATAAAATGGAGAGGATGAAGATTATGTAAGCCACCTACATAATGGTGGGGGAGACGCAGTGGGGGAGTCACGGCAGAGCCGGTGGTGGCAGGGTGCGAGCCGCACGGAGTCCGGCGAGCCTAACCACTATGCCACACTGGCTCTCACTATGTTCTCTGGGTACCAGGTCTTCCTCCTGACCTACCCCAGGGAATGGGTTTGTACTTTTAAGGCTGTGATCCTTTGTAAACTTACCTGGGGAGAAAGTCTCCTCGAATTCAGTGAAACTTACTTCCAAGTAGACATGCATAAGATGAGGCTGTAAGGCTGCAATCTTATGCACATTTATGTGGAACAAAGTTGCAGGATGTGGACCACCAGCTCTGTGGCTGGTAAATACTGTTCATCACTCATACTAAAAATATTGTATTGTTTTTTCCTTTTTTTTTTGCACTACAAATAAAATATGTGCAGTGTGCAAATCAAGCTTTTCTATACCTTTTTAAAATTTTATGTATTTCAATTTTAGACAGCAAATTAATTTATAATTAATTTATTATTAATTTATAATAACCTTCCATTTTATCAAGTAAAAAAAAAGGACCTGGGTCCTTTTTTTTTTTTTTACTTGATTCATTCGTTCATATTTTTTTCAAACTATAGTCCGGCCCCCCAACAGTCTGAGGGACAATGAACTGGCCCCCTGTTTAAAAAGTTTGAGGACCCCTGCTGTATACTCTATTTTTCTCTTTATCATTATTTTTGTACAAATGCTATTATAGCAACTAGATTTTATAAACCTAGCAACACCAGCAAGTCTCAGGTAGTCTCAAAATGCTATTGAGCTTTTTCAGGGCTACTGTCCCTTTAATTAGTAGCTTCCTCCCTGTCTTTTGTTTTTTTTTTAAAAAAACAATCTTACTAGTTGCTTCCTGTTCACGGATCCATCGCTAGAGTCTACACAATTTTTGAATTTCCTCTTTTTATAATTTTCTTTTTGTAATTTTATCCTGGAAGACAATCTTACTCGGTCACGAATGATCGCCTATGTATGTACGTATGTATGTACTAATCACTGATGGTGACATTCTTGAGTTTCTCTTCATTAATCAGTTCCTGTTTCCTGTGGCCAGTGTGCATGCACACACTTTTTACTATTTAATAAAAGAAAATGATGAACACTTGTTCTGTCTGCAAAGAGGGGAAAAAATAATTAAAGCTTTCCTTGCATTAGTCAATGTGTATGTACACCCTTAATTACTGGTGTAATTGCAGCCAGAGCAATTAGTTATTAATTGTCTTTCGTTTTATTTTTATGAGTGAGATTTTGCAATTGAAATCATAAAAAATAAAATAAAATAATGAGCAATTGTTAAGGCTACAAAGAGGAATGATGATGATGATGATGATGATGATGATGATGATGATGATGATGATGATGATAGCAGCAGCTCTCCCTGCTCCCTGCAGCTACAAATAAGTGTAACTCCTGGCTACAGATAATTTTCTACTTTATTATTCCATATATTATTACATTTGATACTGATGTATCAATGTTGTGATTGAACTATTAATGTGCTTGTTTAAGACACTCTAATTTCTCCAGTCCTTTAGTAGTGTTGTGTGAGAAATGCTGAAATTTTTATATCTTTTAGCCTCTTACTGTGATTAAACCAAATACAGATTGCCTTGCGATTTCCTTTTCTCTTTAAACTCATAAAACATTTTGATTAAAGTTTAAATTATCTCTAGTCTGACACAATCTTGCACCATTCTATTAGCATATGTTCTCTCCAAGCACATTCCATTTCTTTAAATGGCAGAATGTCTGTAAGACAACAATACGGAAGGTTCTCTTGATTTGCCTAGTGTTTTGAGGGAATGCAAGTTCTGTGGAGCAGAAGGAACACAGTTTTATGTGTTGTGGAATGTAGAGTAATGATAAGAGAGTATGGGTCAGGCAAGGACACTCATACAGATTTCTGCAACTAATAGTACCACACTGCCCCCCCCCCCAATCAGTACTAAGCTAGCATTCCCATGATTTTTCCAAGAAAGGTGTCCGGTGCCCTAGACCAGCCTTCCCCAACTTGGAAGGCAACTCCTCTCATTCCCAGCTAACAAGGCCAATGGCCATGCTGGCTGGCTAGGAATAATGTGAGCTGCAGTCCAACATATCTGGAAGGCACCAGGTTGGGGAAGGTCGCTGCAACGACACAGTCCCTTCACACTAGGACCACTCCCCAGGCGCATAAACCCTTCTCAGGCTAAGCACAACACTTAAAAACCTGAGGGGAGGGTCAAATGAAACCTTTCCCCTACCAATGAGGGAAAAGATTAATACAGATTATTAAGGATCTATTTTAAATCTATGATACTGTGGGTGGGTACAAAGGTGTGTGTGTGTGTGTGTGTAGATTTAACAGTAATGCAGGTTAATAATGCCAAGTTGACACGTAGGATTTGGGTAGCAAACAAAATAAAAATTTTATATTAACAGTTTATTTTAATTCTCAAAATCTTAGTTCCAGAAAATAACTTTAAACCTGCCTACACCAAACACTTTGTAATTAATTTAAGTCCCTATAACTCTAAATACTTTCACTCTTCAGACAAGCACTGATTTCTCTCAAAAACAAAACTCCTGACAGACAAGACACGAATAACGGTAAGAAGGAAAAGACAACAACCCGACTAACCCAACTAACCTAGCTCCCCAACTCCCAACACTCCCAACACACTCTGACATCACTCAAACACTCCTTCTATACTCCTCCGCTCACCCTTTCCAAGACATCACAAACCACACCCACTCAGTTCAACATTCTATATTCACAAAACATACTAATGCAGACATACACCAGGGGACTGAATTGTGGGGTTATGCCACAGTCGCCCTAACCTGTTTAGGATTGTTGGTCAACTGTCTTTCCTTCAGCATCACCATCCTAGTTGAAAGAAAACAGATGGGACAAACCTAACAACATAGGTTTCCTTTCAATTACCCCCACATGGGAGTGGGGGGAGTATATTAATGGAAATTTGAGGTCTGAATAGATCGGCAAAAGATGTTTGAAAGCCCCTTATCTATCATCAAGACAGGTAAAATGTCCTGATTTTCTAAGGGGCTTGTTCTAATATCATTAACCTAATGCACCCTTTCTCCCGTTCTCCTTATGGAGGAATGATCAAAATGCAAGACTGGAATGTAGCAGGGATGGGGACTCGGACTCCAGGACTTGACTCGTGAGTCGGACTGAGTCCCCCCTCTGACTCGAGTCCCAATATTTTTAATGGGACTCGAGACTCGACTCAGGACCCGAGTCCCAATATTTTTAATGGGACTCGAGACTCGACTCAGAACTCGAGACCAAGGACTCGTGTTCCAAAATCGTGTTCCTCAAATGAACATGGATATGTTTTAGGATGTACAGCAAGTTTATTTTTTGAAATAATTTTCCTAAAATGCAACCTTTCAGACATTTTGTGTTTGGCTGCTTCTGCCTGCCTGTTTGGGGTTCCCAGCCTCCTCTGCCTGCCTGGTCTCTTCTTAACCAGTTCCACAGTTTGAATTGTCCAAGACAAAGGCCTCTGCCTGCCTGTTTTGGGGTTCCCTGCCTCCTCTGCCTGTCTGGTTATTTTGGGTTTGTCTGCCTGGTCTGTTCTTGCCAAAATCAGTTGCAGAGTTTTGAAATAAAAAGGCACACTTGTGCCTAGAATTTATTTATGCCACACATCTGAAATAGCCTTATTTTGTTGGGAAAAAACCCATTGATTTTAATAGGGACTCGTGGAGTCAGCTTTGGGAGTGACTCGTGACTCGTGAGTCACCATTTTGGACCAAGGACTCGGACTCGAGATTCAGGTCCAAAGACTCGTGACTCGACTCGTGACTCGAAACCAAGGACTCTTCAACATCCCTGGAATGTAGAAGGGAGAAGTGCACATCCCTGTAGCACCGAAAGAATTATGAAGAAAGTGACTGTGGTGGGCACACAAGTGGGGGGTAGCACTGCCCTCCACTGCAGCAAAAAGCACAATGCTTTGACATGCCTTCAGGAATCCTCTCAGCCAGGTGAACTCTCGCGAGACCCCCACAACCACTTCTTCTGGCTGTGTGTCTCTCTATGCAACGAGGAAAACAGAGGGTAGCTGGATGCTCTAGAGAGCCCCACCAGCTGCTCTCTCACTGTGGCAAATGTCACAGCAGGAGAGCAGTTTGCAGGGCTCTCCAGAGCACCCTCTGGTGGCGGTGGTGGGGCAGCAGCAGCAGTGGTGGCAGGCCCTCCTCAGAGGGATGGGGCAGTGGCACAATTCGCCACTCTTCCTGCTCTGCCACCTGATGCGGGCACTTCACCCTGCTTCATGGGAGGGCCGGCCCTGGCATCTCCAGGTAGGAGATCCCTGGCATCTCCAGGTAGGAGATCCCTGGCATCTCCAGGTACGGCTAGGAAAGAATCCTGCCTGAAACCCTGGAGAGCCATTGCTGCCAGTCAGTGTCAACAATACTGGGCTAGATGGACCAAGGGACTCAGCATAAGGCAGCTTCCTATGGGGGAGGGTCTTGGTTCAACCCCATACATGTGGTCAACAGGAGGTTTCTAAATGGGAGAGAATTTCAAATAACTGCAAAACAGAGTAAGCCGCATCCTGTGCTCTGTAATTCATTCAGTTGTTTCTGAGACATTGCTGCCAAGGAGTATTTCTCTTGAAGGAGCACCCTGCGCCAACATTTGAATGAAGTTTGTTATTCTGCGTGTGTTTTATTTGCTGATGGATGTTTATTTTAACATCTAAGATTTTAAAAAAGGAGTGCCATAAGGTGTGGGTTATGTTCGAGCTCTTTTGTTTCAAAGAAAAATATGTGACAGTTAAATATTTTTCCAACACTGAAATAATCTGCATAAACACATTGTTAACACAGCAATCTGTATCTGAAGAATGACAACAACTTAGACATGTGCCTGTTTCATGGGCAAACCCCACATATGGTCCCCAGTGCACTGCTCTTTGCACATATCCAAGCTAACTGGGGTCCTACCCATACGAGCAGCTACTCAGCATGACTATAACAATGCCCGGGTTCAAGAGCTGGTGCTGAAAGAGTGTGATGGAGAAGCAAGAGAAACCCTTCCATCCACCGTGTAGAGAAACTCCCGTAAGAGCTGGTTTTTCAAGGCCACAGACTGGTTGGGTGAAGACCCCATTCATGCAGTGCCTCTCCCCACCCTCTTTTTGAGGGAAATAAATCACAGTGAGAGAGGCCTTGTGTGACCATGCCTGTGTGGCAGACGTGAGGGGCTCATGCGATTCCTCCACTACACTATGTTAGCATTGCCTTGGCTGAATATATGAACTGGGTCCTCACTGGGAGAAAACTCCAAACTCCAATCATGGCAACCACTCCCAAAGCACCTGTAACACACCAATGTATTGCAAAGTCATTCCTGAGAACTCCTTGAGTGATTGCATACCAAAAAAGCGCTAACGGCCATGTAGTAACATTGGAACTGCATTGCTGGCAATACTTAACCCAGTCCTCAATTCTCCCCTGACCCCACTCACTCCATGCGCAGATTGCGGCCCAGTAAAGTGATCAGCTCTTTTCCCTTTGTGACAATCTCAGCCCTGACAATTTAGTCGGGAAACACACGTTCAAACTGACAGTGCTCTTTTCTCCCGCTTTGGCTCTAACACCTTCCACAGTCCATATTTTCTGTACGATGCCCAACTATACAATGAACGGTCACCAACAGAATAGAAACAACTGCTTTGTGACCATTTTTGCGTATGCTGTGCTATGTGCCTTTGTTCTCGATGCTACATGCACCGTCCTCCTCATTCCCAAGCATCACTTTGCCATTCTTCCTTCTTATGTATGCTTTCCTGTCTGGCTCGTTGGGGAGCAGCAGTTGTTCCATGTTGGGACTGTGCACTCAGTGCAGTGGTATGTTTTTATTTATCACATGTTTTCTGTGTAAGTAGTGGCCCTGATCCTAGAATAGTGCATAGGATGGTGACTCAACTGGCCCCACATACCGGTACCTTCCCTTCCCTGCTAGAACATATGAAGCGGCCTTGTATCTCAGCTCAGACTATTCATCTATTTGGCCCAATATTGTCTGCTCTGGAAGGCAGCAGCTCTCCAAAGTCTCAGGCGAGAGGTCTTTTCCATCACTTCCCACCTGATTCTATTAACTAGAACTGCCAGGGATCGAACCTAGGACCTTCTGTATGCAAAGCATGTGCTCCACCATGGAGCTATGGTGTAGTATCCTCCCCAGTACTACACCACCTTGGCCACCCAACTACTGTAGCCTGACAGTCTGTCAGCTGTAGCTCAGTGGTAGAGCACTTTTTTGGTGCATGTAGAAGCAGGTTCCAGGTTCAATCCCCGGCATCTCCAGGAAGGGCTGGGAAAGACTCCTGCCTGAACCCCTGGAGAGCCGCTGTCAGTCAATGTCGACAATACTGGGTTAGATGGACCAATGGTCCATCTAACCCAGCTTCCTATGTCGCTATGACTCTGAAAATCCACCAACAGCAAGATGAGATGTCACGGAGCAAGTCCTTTACCAGAACATTATAATCCAAGAATGTAAGAAACGGAGTAGGTAAAATGTGCTCTCACCAGGAATGTGTGAGGAATCCAACAGGGAGGTGAAAATCCGACAGATTTTCTCAACTCGGCCACACGGATTCCGTTCCATTAACCCTGCGCTGATGCCGACTAGATCTGACGTCAAGGCAGCATGCGGACTTCTGTTTTTAAAACAGGTTGCAATTTGCGTTTGTGGTTTTTTAAAGCCAGGGAAATTTGCGCAAAATTCTTGTCTCAGCTCCACAATTTGTGCAAAGTTGTGCAATTTGCACAAATTGTGTAAATTTGCACAAATTGCAGAGCAGAGGCCCAAATTTTACACAAATCTGAAAATAACTGTCAGAAAATTCAAGGTGGCCAAGCTGGAGTGTGTGCATATGCAGTGAAAGGAGGATGCTTCCATATCTCTCGTGCTAAATGCTACAACAAGAACAACAAGAACAACAGTGACTTAGATCTAATGAGTAAGCCCTGATTTGCACAAATTGCAATTTGCGCAAATTGTGCTAGAGATACACAGTTCTGGGCTCCAAATCTGTGCAAATATTTCAAGCAATTTCATGAAAGCTGACACACACACACACCCACTTGGCCCGCTTTTGGCCATCAGGTCAGAAATGTTAAGAATGTCTTTTGAGCTCAAACGGAACGAGTTTTCCAGTGTCACCCATGCCTAACTCTCACCAGAATATCAGAAATACAGTCATCTTCTGGACCAAGACGAAATATGATCACATGGAAGCACACCACTTTCCGTCTGCTTTCTTACAGTCTACCTGAGTAAGTTAATCTCAAAGGAGAATCCATCAGTGCTGAGGAATGTTAGACAAAGCCACTGCATTCAATAAGGGCCAACTCAGATATACATATGTTGATACACCTCACTTGATTAGTCCTCACTTAATTATGCAACACTTGATAACTGACAGATGGATGTGTGAACAGCATCCATTGAAAAGCGCTGTGCCTGAGGGGATACAAAAACTCATCCTGCCTCTTACACACATTTTGCCCTCTCATTAGCCCTATTCATATACATCCGTGTGCGAACAGGCATAGGCCTCAAGTGCCTTCTCTTCCAGTATGTCAGCTTATCTCAAGCGGCTCTGCATTCCCTCTCCCTTCCGCCCCCTGTTCCCCATTTCCATTGTTCATCTTTTTCATGATTGCCCTACGCTACCTAATTTAACAATGGAGGAACCAGAATTCTGTTCAGGAAGATTCCGGTTGCTGCAACACTTACTTCATTGAGAACCTTTTTTCCCACTTCCTCCAGGCAGTAAAAGGTAAGGAAACAGAAGGCATTTCTCTCATCAAGGACGCAAAGGCAGTGGTAGCTTAATAGTTATACTGACTATTCGACACATGCTTTTAGCTGAGTTTTAACATCACATGTCACTAGCATCTCAGTCTTACCTCTATGCTGGATATCTGGCCGCTCACTAGGAAGTGTTTTCTTGGCAGCTGCCCTGCGATACACCAGGTGTGTCCTGCCTTCTTCCTCCTCCTGCTTCCCCTTCTGCAGAGGTTCAATGAAAAACTCGTCCTTGTCTGTGCGAATCATGCCAGCCTAGAAGTGACAGGGCAAAGATTGAACATTTCAAATTACTGCCCATGCCGCAGACTTTTTGAGTAAACCTTTGCAATATGCTTAAGCACACTTTAGCACTCTCCAGAGAGCAGTTAGGAGGCAGAGAGTAAGCAAGGTGAATTCCTTATTAGAGCAAGAAAATACAACATCAGTGTCTCGGCTTGACAAGGAAGGACAACAGTAAAGCATGAGACTAAAGGGATTGCTTCTGGAATCTAATTAACAAGGGTTGAGATTAAGCTATATGAGGAGAGGGAGTCGTGATCAGAACACCCCTATAATGAGAGAGTTGGTGATAATGATGTGCATAAAGTTATAGCAGTAAGTTTCATTAGAACGGCCTCTGTTTGATGTAGCAGGAGCACACAAACCTTTGAACCGCAGAGAATGCAACCAGGTGGAAACTTACTAGTGTGCCTGAGACTGAATTCTGGGTGACTGGAAAGCTTCCATATTCCTGTGCCAATACATGTTAGTCCAATAAAACAGTGGTGGGCAGTAGGTAGGTAGATCGGAACCTACTGGCAGATCTCTGGGTGATTTGCAGTAGATCAGCCAGGGTTTTCTGACTACCAAGTGTTTAAGAATAGTAGCAACAACAAACAGGCCTTTGTGGGCAGGGTGGGGGAGGTCCTAAGTTAGGTTGCTGAAACAAGTAGGCGGGTACCAGGAGTGGGATTGTGTGAGCTTAGCTCTTGTACTAAAAACCATTTCTGGGCTGAGCATGTGCTCAGATGCACCCTTGTTCCTTAATTCCTGTTCCCATTCCCCATGCCATCATTTTGTACCTGATTCCTCTTGGTTGGACCTTGGGCTTCTCGTAAAACACAGAGTAGATCCCACAAGCTTGAGGTCTGCCCACCCCTGCAATAAAAGATCCATCTGTCCCAACTGGGGCTTCTTTGCTTAGAAAAATAAGGCGATGAAGGGGGGTTATAATAAACGTGTATAAAATTATGCATGATGTGGAGAAAGTGGATATAGTGAGAAGTTATTTTCCCTCTCTCATAATATTAGAATGTGGGCCATACTATGAAGCTAAACAGGTGGAGATTCAGGACAGATAAAAGGAAGTACTTCTTGCCACAGTTCACACTGAAACTTCCTACCACAAGATGTAGTGATAGCCGCCAACCTGGATGGCTTTAAAAGGGGATTAGACAAATTCATGGAGGATAAAGCTTTCATGGAGGATAAAGCTATCTCCGGCTACTAGTCCTAATGACTATATATTACAGTATCGGAGGCAGTATGCCTATGTGTACACCACTTGCTGGGGAGCATGAGCATTAGGGTGCTCCTGCACTCATGTCCTACCTGTGGGTTTCAAATAAGCATCTGGTTTCCCTTTGTGGGAGCAGAATGCTGGAGTAGATGGCCCTTTGGTCTGATCCAGCGGGGCTCTTCTTAACATTCTTAATTTAATTCTCTTATTCCTTAGGATGAACACAGACTCAGAGAGCTGTTTGCATCTAGGTGGCTGCTTGAACTCAGTGTTTGGTGATTTGCTTGTGATCTCTTCGTACCCGAGTCCGATTGCTGCAATTACCCTGATGAAAAGTTTGTAAAGATAAAGAAGGGACTAAGAAGATAAACCTTTAAACTTTTAAAGACTGAGTGTAACAAGAAGATTGAGTGCAACAAGAAGGACGCTGGCAGTTTTTGAGGACAGTGAGAAGAGAAGAGAAAGAAGCTGGTTGGTGGTGCAGTATATGGTCGGTAATACCCAGAGGCACCGCCCAGGCTAGGAGTGCATGATTTGTGGAGACAATCAGACAGTGGTGGCAGGGAACTTGGGAACTTACATTCTCACACAATGGGCATCAGAAAGTGAACCAGAAGCCCCTCAGCCCTGCTCCTGTCTCCCAATCCTACACAACTTAAATTTGATTTCTTTTTTGCTCTGACTAATACTTGTCCAAGCTCCAAAGAGTTTGCAATACCAGTGTCTAACAGATCTGACTGTTTGAACATAGAAGAGACAACTTTGTATGATCCTGACAATAATATGCCATCTGCTACAAGTGCTGGTAAACCCGACGTTGTGGATTTTGCCATCGATCTTAGAAATATTCTGGTTGACCAGTTCTGTTTGGTTGCAAAAACAGTTCAGTCAATATACGGTCTCCGCAATGATATTAACACTAAGTTAGATAACTTTATGCTTTTTAAGAAAACTGTTGAATTTGATAATTTCTTCTTTGATTCTACTCCAGGGAAGGAGCTATCTCAAGAGAGGGCTAAGGGTAAGCAGAATTCCATTGCCACTCAAATTAGCAGCAACCTGGAGTCTGGTGTCCCTCTGGGCCTAAGTACTCAGTGCAAGCCAGGGGTCATTCCCCCAGTAGCGCTCTGGTTTATTCACAAGAATATAATGAAGGTCCCTTGAAACAGCATAGTTCTCTGGAAAAGGATTTCTTCCAACTGGTGCTTAAACCATGTCAGATTAGTTTTTGACAGTCTTCCCAATAAACAGGTACCATCCATCCCTTTGAAAGTTAAATCAAAAGCAACATACTTTTTGCATTCTCTTCTTAAATGCAACCTTAAGCACATTGATTTACTGAGTGTTAAGACTCTTTATAGTCCCCATTTCTTTAAAAAATATTTGCTCACTTTTGCTACACCCGCTTTCCCCTCTCTGATTATGAAAAGAGAGAGTCGCTGAAAGAGAGGGGGGCAGTCCCCACTTGGGTATTTTGCAACATTGTTCAACTCCCTCTGTTGAATTCCCATGTTAAGCAGGCTCTTGATTCAAATACATGTGTCACAATAATAAGATTGCTTACGAAGTTAGTAGACTCAGATCACAAGCTACTAGTTGGGATGAACCTGAAGTAGCACAGCTGCCCAAACGTTCGATTCCAGCAATAGGGTGCTTTGAGGATCCTTCAGAAGAAAGTTTGTTTGATTCATTTGCTGCTCTCCCTGTTATTGACCAAACAGCCATTGTAGAAAGGCTGGGGACTTTATGAAACACTCTTCTGAGCATGATAGGTTCCAGACTTATCTCACCAGCCACAGTACTGCCAAACCCTCAACTGAGTGATGGTCTAGTACTGTCCCTCTCAAAGCAATCCCAAACAATTAACCCTCCTGGTATCCCTGGGGATACTGACAAATTTCAGTTACCCAAGGAATATAATTTCAGGCAGTTTTTTCATGGTCATACACTAGCACAAGAATGGACAGCCTGACATTTCTTGGAATCTCCTGAGCATGGTCTAGAATCACCATGTAAAATTCTTATTTTTGTTTGTTTGTTTCTGCACAACCTTCACTATCTGGTAAGAACATAACATGAGCCCCGCTGGATCAGACCAAGGGTCCATCTAGTCCTGCATTCTGTTCACACAGTGCCCAACCAGCTACCCATGGGAAACCCACAGGCAGGACATGAGTGCAACAGCACCCCAGCAACTGGAGTACATAGGCATACTGCCTCTGATACTGGAGGAAGCATATAGCCAATCAGGCATATAGCCAAGAAGGCAAATGCAATTTTGGGCTGTATTAATAGAAGTATAGCTTCCAAATCGCGGGAAGTGATAATTCCCCTTTACTCGGCACTGGTTAGGCCTCATCTTGAGTACTGCGTCCAGTTCTGGGCACCTCACTTTAAGAAGGACATAGACAAACTGGAGAGGGTTCAGAGGAGGGCAACAAGGATGATAAAGGGACTGGAAACAAGGCCCTATGAGGAGAGACTGAAAGAACTGGGCATGTTTAGCCTTCAGAAGAGGAGACTGAGGGGAGATATGATCGCACTCTTCCAGTATTTGAAGGGATGTCACACAGAGGAGGGCAAAGATCTCTTCTCGGTCATCCCAGTTTGCAGGACACGGAATAATGGGCTCAAGTTACAGGAACCTAGATTCCACCTAAACATCAGGAAAAATTTCCTGACTGTCAGAGCAATAAGACAATGGAATCAACTACCTAGGGAGGTGGTGGGCTCTCCCACTCTGGAGGCATTCAAGGTGCAGCTGGACAGACATCTGTCAGAGATGCTTTGACCTAGATTCCTGCATTGAGCAGGGGGGTTGGACTCGATGGCCTTGTAGGCCCCTTCCAACTCTACTTTTCTATGATTCTATGAATCAGGACTAGTAGTAGCCATTGGTAGCCTTCTCCTCCATGAATTTGTCCAATCCTCTTTAAAAAGCTGTCCATATTGGTGGCCATCATTACATCTTGTGGAAGTTAATTCCATAGTTTAACTATGGTAATGGGTGCATATACAGCAACAAAGATATAGACTTAATTACACCAGCCTGACAATTACATCTACTTTCATGGAATATCATGAGCTGGGGAAATAATGCTGCTGATTATGCAATTTAGTTACAAAAATTTAAGATTCTTTGCCTACAGTAAACATGGGCTCTTGAAACTAATTTACTATCTCTTCAGGGATTTCATTCATTTGCTGTCCCTGCTGTAAAAACGAGGTGTAAAAGGCTGTGGTAGTGATGGTCTTACCATATTCATTTCGGTTGATTTGCAAGCTGACATACGACCATTGAATAGTATTTCTCAGCAATATATACAGGTCCTTTTTATTAAGGGCAAGCATATAGGTTTTTAAAAATTTGAATAGATGTTTGTTTTCCACCTATCTTGTCTAGAGACTTAGGTCTAAATTGCATTTGGAATTGCTTACTGAAACCTTGACTCTTTAGGAGTTTCAGTATCCCAATACAAGATTCCTGCTATGTGGGGTTTTTAACACTAGAATTGGCACTGGGTTGTCCAAACAAGTGGATGGCACCAACCATGGAGGATGCTCTCAGCAGTTATTTATAGATAGCATTTCCCAGGATAAAACTTTACATAAGTCAGGCTTGAGATTCCTAGATGTTTTATCTTTGTATAATTTACAGTGTCTGCATGGAACCTGTTATGATAAGACTATGGGCACTTATATTTATTTTACCAACAGAGGTGCTAGTACAGTAGATTATATGGCAGTTTCCGTAAATGTATTGCCTGACATACATAGTTTTAAGGTTGACAAACAGGGTTGAAAGTGATCACTTTCCCTTGTTGTTAACAATTGATCTTCTAAATCCCTGTCCCCCTTGTTCTTTCCAAAATTTGGACAGAGTCCACTTTGGGGGACGGAGAATACGTTGGTCAATTAACCTGAGCTCTTCTGTCTCACAGATACTTGAGAGCACTATTTTTAGATCACCTTGCCAAAGAATCCTGGATTCTAACCTAAGTTAGAATAAACAGTCCAATCCTATCCTAATAGATGAGTAAATAATAGATGGTTTGATCAAGAATGCAGAGCAGAGCTGCCAGGAAAATATTAATGAACTACTCTCGCAAGGCATTTAGAAATCAAGTCATTATCTCCCCTGACTTAGTGTCTCTGAGGTCATCTTCACTTCTAAAACAAAAAAAGATCTATGCCAAATCGCAATGGCAACAGTTAGGCCTGGCTGTAAAGGAAAAGAAGGAGTTCCAGTTTTGGGATATTGCCTCCTTTGGTATGGGCATGGTTAGACCTTTAATAGTCGGGCAAATAACAGCAAGTGAATGGCATACTCACTTTAGTATGCTTTATGGATCCACTCTTGTGGGAAACAACTCCTCCATTGTTCATTAAGCTCTTAATTTACCTTACTGGACCCCTATTACTGTTATTGAGTATTACATCTCTAACTCTGGGCAAGGCCCCAGGAGAAAACATGATGCCTCCAGAAATATACATACATTTTTCTGACTGGTGGGCTCCAATATTAGCTAAATAATTCACTCAAATTAAAGTATAGGTATATTTCCCGTTGGTTGGAAACGGAGCATTGTCGTTCCAATATTCAAGAAGGGTGATAAGCAGGATCCTAATAACTATCGACCAATAAATCTTTAGACATTGACTCTAAGTTGTATAGTAAAATTTTATTAAATGAGCTGGAGGATTGGGAGTCTTCTAATCATACCCTGAACAGGCCGGTTTCAGGAAAGGTCAAAGCACAATTGATCACTGCTTGACTCTTTATTTTTTAGCCCAACAAGGCATTGCAGGACCCACTAAACATCTCTTTGTTGTTGCCTTTGTTGACTTAGCTGCTGTGTTTGACTCAATCGACAGAGATCAGTTGTGGCATAAATTGGCCAATACTAATATTGATAAATGCCTCTTGTTTTTGATTAAGGAACTTTACTCCAACACAACGGCCAGAGTAAGAGTGGGGATTTCTGGTTCATTAACTGAACCCATCCCCACCAATAAATGGGTGTCTTTTGGCCCCATTACTTTTTAATTTATATTTGAAAGGTATAGTTTTAGAGTTATCCGGACCAGAATTCCCCCCCCCCTTCAATTGGGCCAAAAAAGGTCTCCATTCTCCTATATGCTGATGACACAGTTTTATTATCACTTATTCATATAGGTCTAAGAAGCCTACTATCTAAGCTTAGGGAATATTTGCACTAAAGAAATGTTGAATATTAATTATGCTAAAACAAAGGTGATGGTGTTCGGAAAGAGACATTCTCACTTCTGATGGTCATCAATGGCCATCAGATTGATCAGTACCGGGAATTTAAATATCTTGGCATTCATTTTACAGAAAATCTTTCCTGGAAGCTCATGTAGAAGCAACTGAAGTGACGGCCTTAAGAACTATCGGAGCCATCCTTAAATTTTATCATACTGTGGGGGCAGGGCCAGTGCTACCATTAGGCGAACTAGGCGGCTGCCTAGGGCGCATGGCTAAAGGGGGCGCAGAAACGCCTTGAAATTTTTTAGCGCTGTAGCGGCGCCTGCCTGGGCAGTGGCTTGCCTGCTGGAGTGCACGACTGAGGCGGGCAGAGGGCTGGCTCAGAGAGGGACTCCTGCTGCGGGCGCTCCGCTCCTGCAGCAACGAGGCCAGCCCACTGGCAGCCGGGCGGGATCCGCCGCTGCCGCTTCCCCCATGCATCGCGGTGGCTCCTCTCTGGCTCCCTGGGTGCATGCGCCGCCAAACGCTAGCACCGGCGGCGGCAGCGCAGAGGGAATCACACCGCCGCCGCTTCCCCCATGCACACGTGGTGGCTCCTCTCTTGCTCCCTGGGTGCGTGCCGCCAAACGCCAGCACCGCCACCGCCGGCTGCGCAGAGGGAATCGTGCCTCCACTGTGTTGCCTCTGCAGAGTCTGCAGGCGTTCGTGGGAAGGGTTCCACGGGTGGAGTCCCTTGCAAAGGTCCAGCCAGCCAGGCCTACGAGTCTACTCGGAAGTAAGTGCGGCACTGACAGCCCCCCTCCTTCTTCTTGGCCCGGTAGCTGGCTCAAGTGGGAAGGGGGGGGGCGCTAAATATCTGACCTTGCCTAGGGTGCCAAACTGCCTTGCACTGGCCCTGTGTGGGGTGCTGTTTAGTTGATCCAGTTTTTTAAAATTTCCAGAGTAAGGTAATTGCCCAAATCTTATATGGTGCTGCAGTTTGGGGTTGGGATGATTCTCTAACCATTAAACTGGAGGCCCTGCAAAATAAATTTCTTTTAAAACTTTTAATTCTACATCCTGGCATTTCTGCTGCCTTGATTTGGGCAGAGGTCAGTCTGCCTTCTATCAGAGCTCGTATCCACTGCTCTCTGATTAACTACTGGAGAATTTTAAAATAATTCTCGGTTAGGGTTTTGCCTAAATTATGTTATGAACAGCTGCTGAACTCTAAATCCCAGAGCTTAAGATATCATAATTTGCTCCAATCTTGTCTTACTTCATAGATCATAGAGTTGGAAGGGGCCTACAAGGCCATCAAGTCCAACCCCCTGCTCAGTGCAGGAAACTAGAGGAGGGGTCTCCCATCCAAGTCATAACCAGGCCTGACCCTGCTTAGCTTTCCACGCCCAGACAAGCTTTGAATTCAAAAGAGAAGCTTCGTGAAAGTATCTTTGGTCATATTTATTTATTTATTACATTTATACCCCGCCTTTTTTCCTGCAAGGAACTCAAGGCGGCTTACATAATCCTCCTTCTCCTCTCCCTTTTATCCTCACAACAACCCTGTGAGGTAGGTTAGGCTGAGAGTCAGTGACTGGCCCAAAGTCACCCAGTGAGTTTCATGGCTGAGCGGGGAATAGAACCCGGATCTCCTGAGTCCCAGTCCAACACTCTCACCACTATGCCACACTGGCTCATAGTGTCTTTCTGGATAGACAGCCTATTAATAATTTGAAATTTTCAAAGTGGTACAGGGTCTATAAATATGATCACCAAAGAGCTGCCTCTTTGACAAAGCTTACATTTCCAAAGCTTAGGCAAGCTTTTACTGCTCTTTGTTTTCCAACTATGCCAACAGCCATGATTGATGATGGCAGATATTCTAAAATCCCTCTGGCTCAATGTTTATGTATTTGTGGTATACCAGAGACTGACGATTTGCGCCACACTATTTGCTGTTTTGCCCTTTATAGTCTGAACCAAGGTCTAAAATTTTGGGTTTTCTCTTGTCCTACCTGCATGGTAACACTATTCCAGAGGAGATTTTCTATCTTTTGTCTGATATAGATTTTACTGTAACTTACAAAGTTTCTCTTTTTGCTTTGGCAGCATCGAGAATTCATGCAAAATTCATCATTGATAACGCAGTTGATTGTTTTGGGGGGATGTTTTAATATAATGGTCTTTTTAGCTGTACAGTCATGCCTTGGATTGAGAGCATAATTCGTTCTGGAAACGTGCTTGTAATCCAAAACACTCTTATATCAAAACGAAATCCCCCCAAAAAAATTTGTAGAGAGATTTTTAATTTAAGCCGTACTACAGTACTTGTATTGCAAGGCGTCGCTTGTATATCAAGTAAAAAAAAATTAAATAAATATTTAAAAATTTGCTTGTCTTGAAAAACGCTCTCAAACCAAGTTACTTGCAATCCAAGGTATTACTGTATTAATTTTTAGATCATAATTATTTATTTTTAATATTGGCTATAGTCTAATTTAAATGAATTTTAAATAATATATTGTGGGTTTATTTTAGTTCTAAGCATTTTAGATTTTGTTTTATGTTGTGTTTGCCCTATTTTGTCTTAATTATTTTGTATGTGAATGGGCTATGGCCCGAGCAAGAATAAGTACCTGTGCCAAGACTGTCAAGGACTCAGCAGCCTCCTGGAGCAAAGGGATGCTGAAAGTGACTGAAGACTGCAAAATATTACAAAGATTATTTGCTATTACTAGACTCATTGACTTCACCCACCAACAGAGACTCATGGCTAAATACCATCGGCTTCAATGGGACTTTTGCATGATTAATCTGGGCAGGATTGGATACCTAATATGAAACAACTGTACCTGTTTTTACTGTTTCCCATTTTCAGTGAGCTTTTTTAGGTCCATAAGTCCCTCATGCTATCTCATTGTACCCATTATTAAGCCATAGGTGTCTGATGACATGCTCAACCCCATCAAGCCCTGGTTGTCCAGTAGTCAATCCTATCCTACCAAGTCATGTTGATTATGGCATGAGCACAAGCTGAATCCATCATCCATCTTCTTTTCCATTTGCATGCTATAGAGAATCTTTCTGGAATATTAGTGCTGGGTTTAAAGGCAGAGCATAATGCTGTTATGGTGTTTAAAATAGCCATGTAAGTAGAAATAAATGAAATGACTTTAGCCCCCTAGGTGTATAAACAAAAGCAGAAAGGTCTAGCAACCTACAGATGAACAGCAATCCAAAAATACAGATTTGACAAATAGACCATTATTTACTCCCCGGGGCATATGACACTCTTGAAAAAGAAACTCTGTTCAGGTTGAATGACGCAAACAGTTACTGGGGCTTGAGAATGGGGAACATATGCTGTTCTGAAGATGGCTATGAATACATGCACACAAGATGAACGAACTATAGAATAATCCCAACATATGTCATGGTTAGAAAAATCCCTCATGTGCATAATAATTATTTTCCTTTATGATCAGTGGGACTATGAACTGGGGCAGGTGCCCTGATTCTGGTGTAGAAGCTCAGGGGTTTGCAACATACTGGGTCTCCCATTCTTGGGTGTTACTTCTGCCTACTGCCTTGTATCTCCTCCTAATGTGCCTCACTGATCCCCGTGATTTAAGCTTTTTAACATATGGGTTAAATGGGTTTAAACATGGGTTAAATCCAATGAGGTTGCCTGTAACCCTCCAAACCCGGAGGAGTACGGGCATCAGGGCCAGGTGCTACCATTAGGCCAACTAGGCAGCCGCCTAGGGCGCAGGGCTAAAGGTGGTGCCAGAAATGCCTTGAAAAAAAATACAGCGCTCTCAAGTGGGAAGGGGGGGCGCTAAATATCTGATCTTGCCTAGGGCACCAAACTGCCTTGCACCGGTCCTGACGGGCATCCTATGCATGGTGGGAGGAGCGTGGAGGCAAAGGTTGCCACTGTGCTGCTCCCGCCATGCCAAACACTTAAACGGCCAATTTCAGCCATCTGAGTGTGGCACCTCGGAGTGTGAGGAGAGGAGGCTGAGGAGCGTATGCTGGCAGAGCCTGCCTCCTCCCCTCCCCCTCCCCAACCCCAAGAGCCTATCTCCAAGGTTGCTCTTGCGACCTCAGAGCTGTAGCCGGCACGGTTCTTTCCACACCGGCTGCAAGGGCAAGGAGAGGGTGCTCTAAGTTTGGAGTCCCAGCTCCACCGCGGAGCAAGTTTCTAAGTTCATCAGAGCTGGCACTTCAATTTATCCTATGGCCATCTAGACTCTGTCAAGTGGCCATAGGATTGTGCCTTCATAGTCACGTGTACAAAAAATTGAATTCACAGTCACAAGCGGCAATGGAGACAGTTGGGGACACCGGATGTTAAGAAAGCATGGGGGCACCACAGTGGGCACTGGCAGCAGTGGACAGGTCAAAGCCACAAAGCCACTTCATGCTATCTCTGCCCTGCCATTTAAGAAACACGATATTTCCACAACTCCTTCTTCATCCTTCCCCAATTCTTTCATCTTATCAGAGCGGTAACACAAAAATCAACCTTCAAGCATGGCTGGTTGTTTTTTAAATTTTAATCTTGCACTGAAGGAACCCAAGTCTCATGCCCGGCATTCACTCACATGCATGAGCGGAGTGTTGTCAGTGACATCATGTCAGCACTTTGCAGAGAGTCCCGAGATAGCACTTGAACAATGCAAATAAGAAGCATTGATTTTCTTTTCGCTTTTGTTTATTGGCTATATATGCCAAACTGCTGGATGCAATTTTTTAAAAGGCTAAATGCCATAGAATCATAGAATGAGAGTTTGAGGGGATCTTGGAGGACATCTAGTCCTACCCCCTGCTCAATGCAGCATCCGCAGTGCAGGATGCAGCTACAGCATCCCTTATATTGGTTGTCCAGCCTCTGCTTAAATACCTCTGGTGAAGGAGAAGTTGTTCCACTGTCAAAGAGCTCATTGCCCCAGGGTGTTTTTCCTAACGCTAAGCCAAAATATGTTTCCCTGCCATTTCCACCCTTCTAGTCCTTCTATCTGGAGGAACAGAGAAAACATCTGCTCCATCTTCTGGAAGACAGCCCTTTGGAGATTTGAAGACTGCTATCTTCCCTTAACCTATTATTATTATTATTAATAATAATAATAATAATAATAATAATAATATTTATTTATCGCCCATCTGGCTGGCAACCGGCCACCCTGGGCGATGTACATAGAATAAAAACAATAAAATACATTTAAAACAATATAAAAATTTTAAAATCTTAACCCACCCCATATTCCTGCCTGAATAACCAGGTTTTTAATGAGCGACGGAAGCTCAGCAGAGAGGGGGCATGGCGGAGGTTACTCGGGAGAGAGTTCCACAGTACGGGGGCCACCACAGAAAAGGCCTTCTTCCTCGTCCCCACCAGTCTAGCTGCTCTGGCTGAAGGGACAAGGAGAAGGACGTCTGTGGCAGATCTTGTTGAGCGGCCTACTTGGTGTTGCTGGAGACGCTCCTTGAGATAGACTAGACTGGAGCCGTATAGGGTTTTAAAGGTCAAAACCAACACCTTGAATTCGGCTCGGCAAGCAACTGGTAGCCAGTGCAACTTCTTAAGCACTGGAGTGATCTGATCATGCTGGCGGCTGCCTTTAACCAGGCGAGCCGCCGCGTTCTGTACCAGCTATAGCTTCTGAACCATCTTCCAGGGTAACCCCACGTAGAGCGCATTACAGTAGTCTAGGTGAGAGGAGACCAAGGCATGAGCCACTGATGGGAGCAGATGATTAGGAAGGTAGGGGCACATCTGCCGTATCAGATGGAGTTGATATAGCGCCGCCCGGCTCACAGCTGCCACCTGAGCCTCCATGGACAGCTGGGAGTCTAGAATGACCCCCAAGCTGCAGACCTGGTCCTTCAGGGGGAGATGTACCCCATTCAGCACCAGGTCAACATCCCCTAACCTCCCCTTGTCCCCCACCAGAAGTATCTCGGTCTTGTCGGGTACTTGTTCAGTTTCAGCATGTTCCTTCCCATCCAGCCAGCCACTGCCTCCAGGCACTTGGACAGGGTCTCAACGGCCAACCTCGGTGAGGACTTGAAACAGAGGTAGAGCTGCATGTCATCTGCATACTGATGACACCGCACCTCAAACCTCCTGATGATACCTCCCAGCGGCTTGAGGTAGATGTTGAATAACATCGGGGAGAGGATGGAACCCTGCGGCGAGGATGGAACCCTGCGGCACTCCACAAGTGAGCAGCCGAGGGTCCAAAGCCTCCTCCCCAAGAACTACCCTCTGATACCTTCCAGAGAGGAAGAACCGGAACCACTGCAATACAGTGCCTCACAAGCCCAAGCCCTCCAGGCGGTCCAGGAGGATACTGTGGTCAACAGTATCAAAAGCCGCTGAGAGATCGAGGAGGACTAGAAAGGAGCATTCGCCCCTATCCAAAGCCCTCCTCATATCATCCACCAAGGTGACCAAGGCCGTCTCCGTCCCATGTCCAGACCTGAAGCCCGACTGGCACGGATCTAAATAATCGGCTTCATCCAAGTGTGCCTTCAACTGAGCACCCACCACCCGCTCGATCACCTTGCCCAGAAATGGTAAATTGGAGACTGGGCGAAAGTTGTTTAAATCCTGGGGATCCAAGGAGGGCTTCTTTAGAAGCGGTCTTATTACTGCCTCCTTGAGGGCTGATGGCATCACTCCCTCCTCGAGGGAGGCATTCACCATCGCCTTGATCCCCTCACCCAGTCTCTCCCTACAGCTCATTATGAGCCAGGACGGGCAAGGATCAGGCAAGTAGGTGGTCGGCCTCACAGATGAAAGCACCTTGTCCACTTCATCAGAAGGAAGAAGCCGAAACCGATCCCACAAAACCGGTCTGCCATTGGCCTCCTCCCGCTCAGGCTTTTCCAGGCTTAACACCCCCAACTCACTCAAACTTTCCTCATAGGAATTGGGTTTCCAGCTCCCTCACCATCCCAGTCACTGTCCTCTGGACAGGCTCCAGTTTGTTAATGTCCTTCTTAAAATGTAGTACCCAGAAGAAGACACAGATGTGGCTTGAACATTGCAGAACAGAGTGGAACTATAGCCCTGTTCAGCCATTATGCCTGACACAGGAAACCACCACCAATGTATAGGGTTCCCAATTGCACAGAGCCAGAGGCAGGGTTCCCAATTTCATGGAGGCTTTTATTCGCACTCGAGTGAATGAGCGTAAAAATACCCCTTCAATGTGGGAAGGTCAGGAACAGAGAGGATGGGGACATTAGGGCAGGGACATTGGGGGCAGGGATAGCATGAATGGCCCAAGGCCCCCTACACAGGTTGGTGTTTCCTGTTCAGGCATAGCGGCTGAACAGGGCTTATAACCTCTCATGAACTGGACACTGTGCTTCTGTTAATGCAGCCTAAAACGGCACTTGCTTTTTTAGCAGCCACATCACAGTGCTGGATCACGTTGAGCTTGCCAGAAGATTGTGCGGCTTTAAGTTTCCATTTCTGTACCCAGGTCCACTGAGACCCACATGACTCACATCCTGTGCGCCTCACTGACCATCAGCCAGGATCTTTAAACAGAACAATACCCCACTAGGCAGTGCAGCGCTCAGAGCTGTTTCACGTGAATATTTTTGATGCAGGGAAGAAAAAAAAAAGCATCTCATGGTACAGCCGGATTTTATAATACAACAAAGATTGTGAAACAGGTGTGGGCAAGCACAGTGAGCAGCAGAGAAGGTGTGTCGGCAGCTGCAGGAATGCCTTGCCTGTGACGAATTTTTTTTCCCCTTTGCTGTGTCCATACTTGTGTCTGGATTAAATATCACAATTGCCCATTATAATGTTACAGCAATTTCCTTATGATGATTTCTAGATGACTAAAACAGAAAGGCCACATTCTGCTTTCAACCCTAGAAAGGTAAAGTTCAGTAAAAGATGCAACAAAATCACTGAAGCACTTCTGGAATGACTCCATGAGACTGAAATCAGCATTAGGCTTTGGATTATTAAAATTCCAGCTGTGGAAATAAAGGAAGGGGACTAGCAAATACTAGGGATATCTGTAAATACTGGGTGGGAGGGGGTCTGTTTTCTTCTGGTTATTTCATCTACATCCAGGACTAAGGAACAGCTTCACTCACTGTACAGTTTGTCTCTGTGTCTGCTGTGTAAATCTGAGCCAATTCATAAAAGTGACTGTCCTCTCCTTAAGTATAATGTGGGATGTTCCCACTAAAAATATTTGGTTTGGGCCAAAAATTGTGTATGTAAGAATGTGCAAAAAAGTGCTGGAGGAATTCCATCTTCCTGCTCCAGTTCCCAATACTAAACAGCAGGTTTCCCTGGCCAATATGACTTCCAATTTCGATTTTCACCATTCTGATTGCTCTTAAATAAAATTTAAATAAAATATTTTTTTTAATTTTAAAATCAAATTCAAATAAAATAACATTTAATAAAATTTAATCTATATACAGTAATACCTCGGATTACGAGTAACTCGGTATGCGAGCTTCTCGTAAAATGAGCAAAATTTGAGCATTTATTTGCATTTGAAAGACGAGCAAGTCTGGCAACACAAGCCACACGCTGTGACTAGCACTTAAAGTGCCAGCTCCCTGGCTTTGCCTAGCCGGCAGGGAGCCCCATGAAGACGAGGCGCAGCCGCTCACTCTGCGGGCGCCTCACGCTGCTGCACCGGCTCCCTGCCTGGGAGCCCCATGGAGGCGAGGCACGGCCGCTCGCACTGCTGCGCCGGCTCCCTGCCCAGGAGCCAGCAAAGCACAGCGCCAGCAAAGCCAAGCAAAAAAAGAGCGGCCTCCAAAAGGAGCCCCCAACCCGGCGGCTTCCTTCCCTATCGGCCCCGAGGACTTCTCAGCAGGGAACGAAGCAGCAGCAGCAGCAGAGATCCTGAGCGTGGGGCGCAGCTCACTCGGCGGCCGCGAGAAACGTCGTTCGCCGGGGAGCGCAGGAATGTGGCCGCTTCCTCCGAAGGGCCAGGCCGGGCAGCTTGCGGGGGAAGGAGGAAGGGAGAGCAAGGATTGGGGCTGCGGCCAAGTTGGGCTCCTCCTGCTGAACGGCAACTTTCTCGGGAACTTCCTGCCACGGGGAGGGGCGGGGAGGGGGCCTGCGGCGGCGAAGCCCACTGGAATGTGCGTGCGGGGGGGTTGCTGGCTTGTGCTCTCTCCCCGTCTCCCCCCCCCATTTGGGTGTGCTTCCTCTCCTCCCTCTGGTCACCCTGCCTGCGCCTCCGCCTCCCTCGCTCTCGCTCGGGGACCCCTTCCCTGCTTCGCTCCAGGGAGCCGGCAAAGCGGCAGCGCAAGGTGCATGCAGAGCGAGCGGCCGCTGGCATGCCTCCACGCGGCTCCGTGACAGGGAGCCGTTTGCCAGCTCCCTGTGACGGAGCTGCGTGGAGGCAAGCCAGCAGCCGCTCGCTCTGCGTGCGCCTCGCGCTGCCGGCCGCTTTGCCAGCTCCCAGGCAGGGAAGCCCTGTGGTGGCTTTGCCTCGCGCTGCATTTGGGAGATCCTTTTGCGCTGGCTCCCGGGCAGGGAGCCCCATGGAGGTGGGTGCGCGCCATCGGTGACACATCCGGGTTCGCGTCACTGACGGGGCCGGATGTGATGCGACGGGACCGCCGGCAACGTGAGCGGCTCGCCACGGAGAGGCGAGCCGCCGCTTGCAAAGGTAGGGAGCGGCTCCACGCATCTCCCTGCAAGGGAGCCGGCAAGTGCTTTGCCAGCTCCCTGGCAGGGAGACTTGCACGCGGCTGCTCGCTCTGCGGGTGCCTCGCGCTGCCGTGCCGCTTCCCTGCCCAGGAGCCGGCATGGCAGTGCGTGAGGTGCCAGCAGAGCGAGTGGAGGCGAGGCGATGCGTGGCCAGGAGCCAGCACATCAAAGCAAGTTTCCCCATTAGAAATAATGGGAACTCCGCTGATTCGTTCCACAGCCATTTAATCACTGCTCTTCCAGCTCCCTCCATGGGGCTCCCTGCCAGGGAGCCGGCAAAGCAGTGATTAAATGGTTGTGGAACGAATCAGCGGAGTTCCCATTATTTCTAATGGGGAAACTCACTTTGATGTACGAGTATTTTGGATTACGAGCATGGTTCCGGAACAAATTATGCTCGTAATCCAAGGTATTACTGTATATAAAAGAAGAAGGACTGACTGACTGACTCATCAACGCCTAGCTCAAACCGTTTAATCTAGGAACGTGAAATTTTGAAGGAACCTAGTTTTTATGACGTAGACACCCACTAAGGAAGGATTTTTGGAAATTCCGTCCCTAAGGGGGCGAAAAAAGGGGGCAAAGTTGCCCCACTGTCATATCCGCTTTGGGCAAAACAACAGGGGAGCAGTTATGCAAATCAGCCTCACCTCATAATTGCTGCAGGAGCCAATAGGAGCAGTTATGCAAATAGCCCATACGACACTTAGAATGTTCATATGAATTCCGGCAGGGGCCAATAGGAGTGGGTATGCAAATCTCCCCAGGCCATTTAGAATGTTCTCTGAGGGGGTGAAAAGGGAGGGAAATTTTTTAAATGACTGCCTGACTGAATGACTGTTGTGTGTGGGGCGTCACATAGGCTCCATCACGTTTTGACGGATCTACCCCAAACTTGGCATGGTCACCCTTCATCACCTGTACACTCTCAGGATTAACCTGATTTTTCTTTAAGATCAGATATTTCTGTCAGAAAAGAATTCTGCAGCCAGCACCCAGCCTAAACGTTACACTTTCAGTCAGAGACACTGTATCTTTTCCATACAGCTTTCGCAGGCCTTCACAGAGAAAAAACAAAAACAATTGTTCCAAATCCTAAAATCCACGTGAGCGAAGCCGCAGGTAACAGCTAGTATTATATACTTTTCATATTTTCATTTTGACAAACTGTCCTGGATATTTTCATTCATGAATATGTCTCCTGTGTTCATACAGCATCATGGGCCTCATAATTTTGAATCCTACAGGTAGTCAATGTTAATTTATCTTTACTTATGACAGGGTTTTGTGTGTGTTTTTTGTTGTTGATAATTTACTATCAAGCTCAAAGAAAAGCAGGATCAAAATATCAATAAATATTTAGTGTTAACTGGCTCTTATTGACAATTAGTATTTATTTTTGCTCTCACATATGTCATTGATTTATTTTTTCCATTCAGATAAAGTTATTTCATATTTTTCATACATTCTGAGAGTCATGCAGTCATTCCCATCAGTTTTCCCATCTAATTGATGTGCAACGTAGATCAGACACAAACTGACAGAAAAGGAGTAAAGAAGCCCCTAAGTAAGTTATTTCATCCCCTTCAATCATTTGTGCTGATCTTGTGAAGTTACCTGTTGAGAGGAATTGTATACTTTCCTGTTATCTTGATTTATAGAAGTTCACCTTTGCTAAAATGCTGATTGAAGTGAATGGAATAAGTAACGTACTTGTAGAAATTGTTTGTGAATAACTATCCGCTCCCCTCACATACACACACTTTGGCGTCAGGACTGATAATTTTGACACAGATTGCATTTGTGAAATATAACTATTCCCAAAATTTGCATTTTCCAAAGACCTCTCCAAGCCAAATAGTCCAAATCTGCAAATATACTCCCCTAAAGGAAAACTAACCCACTGGTGCTAGCCCAAAGAAAGTGTTTCTTGAATCTTCCCATAAACTGCCAGGACAAATTCCCTCCCTTGACTTTAATGCATTTCCCCCTTTCCATAACCATTTCCCACAGCAGTGACTGGTGGCTCCAACGTCAGTGGGTCGGTGTATCCACTCCGGGTTTCAGTCTGAACTTTAAAGGAGCTATCCATGGGGATGAACCTAATTTGGGAATACGGTTCTGCACCCTGGATAGCTCCTTAAAAGTTCAGGCTGAAACCCGGAGTGGATACACCGACCCACTGACGTTGGAGCCACCAGCCTCCGCTGATTTCCCCCCAAAAGGATCCGTGCTGTGATCCATCACATTAAAGACCTCAGTGAAACAACTGTCATTCTCCCAATCCCTTCAAATGCTATCAATGTCTCTTGAATTCACTTGGCTTTCTTTAAAAGTTTAATTTGCCAGTGTATTTGGAATTGACAGCAATCTCCAGGTTTTACAGCTTGGGGTCCTACCGGTGCTAATTAAATGTCTCCTCTGGCTGAACACTCAGCAAGTGCCTTAATTGTCTCCTAATTCGCATTCACATCACAGCGTCGTGTTCTAGACCCATAATGAAGTAAGCCTGCACAGCTTCTACAGCTGCTTCTCAAAGGCTCTGGAGTTCAGACCCATCCTGTAGTCCCAGCTTTAATTAATGTTCGTTTTCTCCTCATTAGTAGAAGCGCATGTACATTTCTTTCTCACCACACAAGCAGAGATTTACCTCTCCATTTTCAAACATGCAGGAGGGCAAGGAATTATGTGTGTTTTCACTTGAATTTAATTTTGGGATGAGGAACCCCCCCCCCAACAATAAAACAATGGACCCAAGTACGGTATGTAAAATAATACATGATAATGCAACACGTGTAAATGCTTCCAAACATTTACCAATGTATCAAAAGAAAGTTGGCCTTTGACCTATGTTGATATGACTGTAGCCAGCCAGGAACTACCTGCAAATGGTAAGGGAGGGCTCAGAGTCAGACCATGCACCTTTGTGGCCACTCTCATAGTCAGCAGAAGTACTTTAGAAGAATTCTAGGATGAATTCTACTGAAATGAACTGGACATGCACTCCACAGAACAATTTGATAACTGGGATACCAGATCCTCATACATTTAGAAGCCGGTAAGCCCAGTGGAGTGTCGCAGACTCCAGAGCCCTCAGAAAACTTCATGGTCTGAGGTTGGGGCCTAGCCTAGTGAGCTATTATGAGGTGTATATGCTCAGGTCCAAGCCCAGCATCAACATTCAGCTATTGCCCGCTGCTTCCAAGACCTCAGCACCCTGGCAAGGCCCACAGCTAATGGCTGCCCTGGGCTCTCTTTAACTAGCCCATCACTCTAAATGCTAGGCAGCTGATCTAAAGGAGCCATCATTTTGATTTCCCATAGTGTCCCAACACAGCATCGCTCTGAGACCTTTTGGGAAACTAAAATGGTGGGCCTCTTGTTGCGGTATTTTTTTAATTATTTATTTTTATTGCATTTTCCAAAACAAAAACAAATCGTATTTGGCTTCTGCCACCTTGTCTGACAAACATTACAAATCCTTATCCAATCTAAGTTTCTTCTATTTTCACAGAAATAATTTCTGTCACTTTACCAATATTCAAAAATCAAAACCCAAAATTATTAAGTCACCTTCCCTCCTTCCCAAAAAGTCCACCAGAGGTTTTCAGTCTTTCTTGAATGAGGATAATTTTTTCTCTCTAATTAAACAAGTCAATTTTGCCATCTCTGCTAAGTCCGCTAAGTCTGCGACCTTTTGGGAAACTAAAATGGTGGGCCTCTTGTAGCAGTATTAATGCCCACTGTTGCTGCCACCAGGTAGGCTTGCGGTGCCATGGGGGCCACCAGAGGTAATTTTGCCTGAGGGCCCCCTCAAACCTCAGGCCAGCCTTGCTCAGTTCTCAGAGACATCTTCAGCACAAAAGGGAACTGAGGCAAAGAGTAGACATTGCAGGCAGTATAAAATCCCTGAATTGGCCATGCCTAGTATAAATACTAGGAACCTGGTATTCTGTTCTTGCCTGGTCTGGCCTTCTGCTGCACCTCAAGCTCCAACGTCTTGCTTCCCCATTTCACAGTCCCCACCACTAAGCTCAAAGACCTGAACAGATTTAGGAGAAACTTCCTATGGCCCCCGAGGGCATCTCTGAAATTGAATCCAGCCCTTCGGCTGAAAGGGGTTCAACAAGCAAAAGATGAGAGAAAGATTTCCTGCAGGCTCCCTTGCTTAAGAAAAAAAGGTGCCCTGTAAAAATTGTTTCTGAAAATAGATATCCTAAAGGCTCCCTGACCCCGTATGATATTCCTGTACCAAATTGCATAGCCAGAAACAGTACACTATCCAAATGGGCTGAAGAGTAGAAAGTAGTTGACAGACACAGCATAGATGAAGCATTCCACTCTTCCCATGAGGATAGTGAAATCCCCACATTGATCTGTGAATCTCCATTCAATATGGGATTATAATAATATACCTACCTCCCCGCCCTTGGGCCAATGTATTAAGGACAGGGCTGAAGGTTAGAATCCTAATTCACGTATGGCACAATCCTATACAGTAATACCTTGGATTGCAAGTAACTTGTCGTATTTAAAGATATCATAGACTCAGGGATGTCGGATCATTTTTTATTGTCCTACCAGTTTGACATTGCTCGTCCTTCCCCTCCTCCTCCTAGAATCCGGCAATGCCATGATTTATCTGGAATATCTGTGGACTCCTTCAGAGGCGTAGCGTGGGGGGTGCAGGGGGGGCCGGCCGCACCGGGCGCAACATCTGGGGGGGCGCGCTCGCACTCGCAGCTCTCTGCCCCTGCCTGGCTCACTCACTCTCTCTGCAGTGCTGGCTGTGCGAATCCGATCCGAGCCGCCGGGTCGCCGCCCACTGTGGAGGGGTGTGTGTGTGCCAGGCGTGCGGTGCGGTGGGTGCGAAGAGAGAGCGAGGGAGGACCACCCACTCACCAATCTCGCCCAGCAAAGAGCCGCTGGCCATCGTCCTTTCCATAGCTACCCAGTCCAAACTACAAGTCCCAGCAGCCCCTCCCCGCCCACTGCGAGGCGCAGGAGGCGGCGCAGTTCGCAAGTCCTGGCGCGCAGCGTATCCTGCTGCGGTTGTCGTGGTTGTCTTGGATGTCGGCGATCCAGGGACTTGGAAGCTCAGACGCGTCCGGGCAGGGCGTCGCTGCCGCCGCAGGGGCCACTGGGAGTTGTAGTTCTCTTGGTCACCTGTTTTAGTAATGCTGCGGGGGGCGGGAAGCAAATGCCGAGCGCAGCAGACTCCGTTGGGCAGAACGGGGCAAAGAGGTGAGATTTTCTCTCTCTCGTGCATAGATTTCCCTTCCTTCCCAATTTCTCTCTCAAGCTGTATTCTGTTCTTTCCCCCATCCATCTCTTTCTCTCTCTCGTACATACATTTGTCCTTCCTTCCTTCCTTTCTTCATACACATCTTCTCTCTCCTCCGTCTTATATTTCTGCCCTTCTTTTCCACATTCAACCATCTTTCTGTCTTTCTCTTTCATACATTGTCCATCCTTCCCATTCCCTTCCCTCATATTCTAGCTTTTGCACCTCAAATACATTTCCCTTCCTGTTGGGGTGCAGAAGGGGTAAGGGTTTCTTTAACTAATCTAGTGGAAGAGACTCGAGTGCTAAAATCCACGGGTTAGGGGGCGCAAATTACTTGCCTTGCCCCGGGTGCTGACAACCCACGCTATGCCACTGGACTTCTCCCATGCTCTTACCCAGCTATCAGGACTAGTTATGGGACAGAGGAAAGTTGCTCTGGGAGCTAGCATAACAAGTGAGGAGGGAGTTATGGAGCCTGAAGAAGTAGAAGATCAGTCATCTGCTGGTGTGGCCTTGGACCCAAATGTCCTGGCCCACCAATTTAATACAATAACTGAAGCTGCCCTTGAAGTGGTGGCACCATCTAAAACTCATCTGGTAACACAGCGTCATCCTCAGCCATGGATGCATGTAGAGTTGCAATTGGAGCGAGCCTCAGTCCGCCAGTTAGAGAGGCGATGGAAGCGGAATCCATCAGATGAACTGCATCTGAATTTGAGATCTGCCCTTACTACTTATTATCGTCATGTAGATGAATCTCGGGAGGGTTATCTGCAAAGGAAGATTCAGTCCCAAGCCTCTATACCACGTCAGCTATTTGCTACATTTAATACCTTATTGAATCCATTGGCTGGTTGTGATGGGAAGCGACTTGGCTTCCTTTTTTGTTCAGAAAGTGTCTACAATTGTAAATTCATTTTCGCTGGATGGGTCTTCACCACCATTTTTGTCAGCAGGTTTGCCACAGCCTTCAGCTCAGTTTGCAGACCCATTTGACTTTGTTCCAGTTACTGAGTCAACTGTGGCACAGTTTATTTCCTCTTCTCCTCCTACCTCGTGTCCTGCTGACCCTTTCCCGTCCTTTCTTTATTTGACACTTTTACCTTTGTTTTTGCCTCATATAACTTATCTGGTGAATTCTTCACTTTCACTGGGTATTTTTCCGGAATGTTTCAAGCATGCTTTTGTACCCCCCTTGTTAAAAAAAGCCTAATTTAGACCCTTCAGCTTGTGTTAATTACCACCCTATTTCACTTCTTCCTTTTCTTTCTAAGATTTTAGAAAGAGTAGTTCTCTCCCAATTGATGACTTATTTAATTAGATTTAATCTCCTAGATTCTTTTCAATCAGGGTTTCGTTCAGGCCACTCCACAGAAACAGCCTTAACTTATGTGATGAATGATATCTTAGTGGCGAAAGCTCAGCGTCAAACATCTGTGTTGATTCTGCTGGATCTTACAGCAGCTTTTGACACACTCGACCACCATATTCTGCTTTCAAGGTTGGCATCACTGGGAATCAAGGGCAATACTTTATCTTGGTTTGGTTCCTTCCTTTCTAATCGCTCTTGTTCTGTTTTGTTTCAGGGTTCAATTTCAGATGTTTTCCCGTTATTAGTGGGAGTTCCACAGGGTTCAGTCTTGGGTCCTCTTCTTTTTTCATTGTATACTTGTCCTCTTGGACGTTTGGTTTCTGATCGGGGTTTTCAGTATCACACCTATGCAGATGATACACAGATATATCGAAGCTTTGCATCCATTGATACTGCAGTGTGGCAGTCCATGACGGAATGCCTGTCAGGCGTTTCCTCATGGATGACCGACATCATCTGAAATTGAACATGGATAAAACTGAAATTCTGGTATTTCAACCTGATCATGTGTCAGCTCCCTTATTATGTCCTTCTTTGCATATCCAGGGCTCAGTGGTGGCCCCGGTTTCAGCTGCCAAGAGCCTTGGTGTTTTGCTGGATGATCGTTTGTCCTTGCGTCCTTTTATTAATAGGACTGCTAAGGCATGTAATTTTCACCTTTTGAACATTTGCAGGATTTGCAAGTTTTTGTCTCTTGAAGCAGCCCATCTGCTTATTCAGGCTTTGGTGGTATCCCGCTTGGACTATTGTAATAGCTTAATAGCTGGCTTGCCCTCTTCTGTGCTTCTTCCACTGGTTCTGGTTCAGAACAGTGCTGTTCGTGTTGTTCTGAACTTGCCCCGATACTCCCATATTACTATGGCCCGTAGGAATCTTCATTGGCTACCCATTCGGACTAGGGCCCAATTTAAATTATTGGTTCTTGCCTTCAAGGCTTTGCGCTCTAATGTCCCTCATTACTTAGCATCTAGGCTTTCCTGGTATGTTCCTGGTAGGAATTTAAGATCAGTGGGCCAGGGATTATTAGCGGTCCCACCGACACGCTCTGCCTTGTCAAGGCTGCGAACCTTTCAGGACCTGGTTCCACTTTTGTGGAACAGGCTTCCCATGGACCTCCGATTGGAGGAGGATCTTTCCCGCTTTCGAACGGGATTAAAGACTTATCTTTTTAGTCAGCCAGAATGAATGGTTGGGCTAATGTGGTGGTTGCTGGGATTTGATACTGCATAGTAAGTGGTTGGTGTTGGTTATTTTATTGTATTGTTATGTTTACTGTATATGTTATTTGTCCCGCCCTTTGGTATAAGGGGCGTTATAAATAAACGTTTATTATTATTATTATTATTATTATTATTATTGGTCTGAGAGCTTTTTGCAAGCAAAAAAAAATTTTTTTTAATTGACTTTATAAACGAGCAAGGTCTTGCAAGACAAGTCGTAGGGATGTAACCGCTCGCCTCGAGCAGGCGTAGCGGGCCGAAATCGGCCCCGCTCACGCCCGCCAGAGACTCGCTTTGATATAAGAATGTTTTGGATTACAAGCACAGTTCCGGAACGAATTATGCTTGCAATCCAAGGTATTACTGTACATGTTTATTCAGAAGAAAGTCCCACTGCATACAATAAGGCTTACTCCCAGGAGAGTGGGTATAGGATTGTAGCCTTTAAGCTAAATATTCAACCCAATCCTGTGCATGTTTATCTGGAAATAAATTCCACATTAGTCAATGGCATTTACTCCCAAGTACATATGTTTAGAATTACAGCCTAATATTTATAAGAGTACATTTTTCTCCACCCTTAAAAATATTGCTTAAAAATAATTAGCATGATAACCACTTTGTTTCTCTAGAACCAAAGAGACACAGAATACACTTGTGTAGAATGGTAAACCCATTTTTCTTTTAATATAACAGAAGCACTGAAAGAGCACCATAAAGCTTTAGATCCTTCTGACACATTCTCACTGTGTGTTACTACTACCCTAAAGCAATAATAATTTATACAATCCCCAGTTGGGAGGGCAGTGGAAAGGAACTTTTAAGCTTAAGACATGGCTTTGCTTTGTTTTAGTTAAAATTCTACAAGCTGACTCTTTCCAAGCTTTTTAAATGCATGTTTACACTTGTGCAGTCCCATTAGAACTGGGAAAGAAAATGTTAAAATATTATAAACATATCTCCCGGGGTAAGATTGCATTGATCTATTAGTCTGCTTTCCACATTAAGCACAGGGCAACTCTGAGCAAATGAAGTGAAATGATTTATGTTAGACTACATCTCCGCAGCTTATGAAAATTTACTTTTAGCAGCAACATAGTTTCGACAGGATATAGCCCAGTAGCTTGTAATCTGATGCTCAGAGTGCTCTGCCAGCACAAGCCCCACGGATCTTGCTGTTAGTCTTTGGACAATAATGCATGCTCAGTAAATAAAAATGACAGCAGGACTGGACTTGCCAAACATATGTGAGCCATAACGCTCCATGGCTAATAGACATGGGGATGTAGTTATCTTGTGCCCAAAGTCTTTAAACTCTCTGTATTGAGGAAAACCCAAACCCTACAGCCATATGAAATTATGGAAATTAAGAACACTATCCAGTCCCCACAGAGGTTTGCCTCTGCCCACTGAAAATTGTATAGGCCTTTTCCTCCCTACCCTAGCCACATGCTCACAATATGCGCAGATGAGTGATTACATTCAAGAGAGGCCCACATGCGCGCCCACCATATACATATACAGCCACTCTTGTCCTCACCAGGGTTTTGGCCTACAACAGAGGTGTTGAACCTCAGTTCAACACCCCTGGCCTACAAGATACTCACACAAGTGACTTGGATGGATGGATGGATGGATAAATATTTAAGTGGTTGTGTGTAATGGCAGGCACACTGCTGAGCATACATGCTGAGGACTAGCTGGGGGAAGTGGTAGCAGAGGGGGGAAAAGACTGTTCAACCTGTCCTATGCTAATACCTGCCCACACATGCAGCTGTATCCATGGCAGGGTGGGGGTGTCATAAGAAATAGATCATCCCCTGTTCATTGGCATCGGATATTTTGTACAACTTGCTCTGCATTCAAGGCTCAGGTTTCCAGACAGTATGGACTGCGCCTATGTGGACAGTGTGACTGTAGCCAATGGGAGGAATAGAAACAGGTGCTGTATATACTGACACTCCATGAGCTGATTACTCCCAAAATCTTTTCAAAATTTTCCACAGGCAATCCAAAACGTTTTCAGACTCTTCTCAGAAACTAAGATGGCTAAAGATGTCCTTTAAAGGGGGCAAAGTTATAACTTATGTGATACAGGATTCCCAGAATCCCTCCCTATGCAGTCATCCTTCAGACATGTGGGAAATGCGCAGCCCTGCCTGCAATGGCTAGAGCTGGGGTAAGCAGCTCAGTGCCTGCAACCACCAGTGCAACTCTAGACCCCTGTCCAGGCGCCTGCCGAGACACCTGTCCCCCACGCGCGCGCGCGCACACACACACAACTGTTTTTATTTTTTTAATATAAAATACATTTATTTTCAGTGGCTGGGATCACTGTGAACTGAAGCAAAGGCCTCCAGCCACCACCTTCATTTCCCATGAATGCCACTGGGCCCGGAGGCATTAGCAGAAGTAATGATGGCGGGCGGATGGAAGCTAGCAGCTTCACCTTGAAGCACTCCAGGCTACCCAAAGAAGTAAAAAGAAAAAAGTAAAGTAAGGGGAGGGGGGAATTGCGAACCACCCAGAGAGTTTTGGCTATTGGATGGTATAGAAATGAAGTAAATAAATAAATAAATGTAACATTTGTCTCCATTAGAGAGGTGTCCTGGAGAGAGGAAGGCATATGGTATCAGTGGACACAAGGCATGCCCATATCTACAGAAGTTTTGACTGTTGCCTCTTTGAGGTTAGTACCAATGTAAACATACCCGTTTTTTAAAAAGTTAGACCATCCACTCTCACTGTTATTTTCCATGTATTGTCACCAGGGCTGGCGTCAAGAGTAGGCATGATGGGGTAATTGCCAAGGGACCACATCCCAGCAGGGACCCAGTGACAAGAGCCCCCTGGACTTGTTTCTCCTCTTCATTGTTGCTGCCTGCTTCTTCACCTGCCTCTTGCTCTGGCCCAGACAATTATGGTGGTGAGAAGGTTTAAGGTTTTGGTACTAGTGTATAAAGCCCAAAACAATTTCAATTTGGGACCAGGATACTTCAGAAAGTGCCTTTTCCCTTATCAACCTGCCCAGTCACTGAGGTCATCATATGGCATGCTCCTGGTGGTTCCACATGGACCTATGGCCTGATTGGAGTCCTCCCAGAGAAGAGCCTTTAGTGTGGTGGCTCCCTTTCTGTGGGAGGTCAGGCAGGCACCAACATTGTGTTGTTTCTGGTGCCTCCTGAAAACATACTTATTTCAGGAAGCCTTCTTTGGTTAACCAGCCACTGTTTTGATTGCTATTCTGTTTTGATTGATATTCTGTTTTTAATACTGTTTTATTCTTTTTAACTTTATTATTGTTCACCACTCCAGAATCTGTGTAGATGTGGAGCGGTATATACATATGTTGTAAAGGGATGGCGGTAGATATTGTGTGTATTGTATATTGTATTGTGTGCTCCCTGGCTCTCTGCCTGTCAAGCAAGCAAGTGGTACCAATGATGAGAGAGGATGACACACACACCAACAGGTGGTGGGCTAAAAAAGTTAAAAGAAGAGTGGAATAAAGAAACAGGGACCCACCACCACCTCTGCCTGGAAAACACAGATGATGGGAGGCAGTGCAGAGGTTGGAGGCACTGGGGGCCAATGCTGGGGAGGGGGAAGCCATGACGGGCAGGAGGCAGCAAAAGCCGGAGCAGGACAAGGGGAAGCTGTCAGGGAGTGACAGCAAGAGCCAGCATGGACACGGAATAATAGGCTCAAGTTACAGGAACCCAGATTCCAGCTGCACATCAGGAAAAAATTCCTGACTGTTAGAGCAATAAGACAATGGAACCAATTACCTAGGGAGGTGGTGGGTTCTCCCACTCTGGAGGCATTCAAGGTGCAGCTGGACGGCCATCTGTCAGGGATGCTTTGACCTGGATTCCTGCATTGAGCAGGGGGTTGGACTCGATGGCCTTGTAGGCCCCTTCCAACTCTACTTTTCTATGATTCTATGGTATGGGGGCGGAGAGGACAACCAAACTGCTCTGTCACCAAAACCAAAGTAAAGTAAAACCTGGTGTAGAACCCATCACAACATCATATCAAATAAATAAATAAATATGGTTTTTTTAAAAAAATTAATATTATCAGTAAATGCCTTTAGAGATGTTATACTGGCATTCCCTCAGAAGACTGTGGTTCCGTAATTCTTGTCCACCTTCCTCATCATCACATGGACCATTTTGAGGCAGGTATCACCTAACATTCCAGGCTCCTATATACATTCCAAGTACTTTCACCAGAATCTCCAAGTACCTTTCAAGAATTTCCACGTGCTTTTACCACAGCGGAGTGGTTCAAATGCATATCTTCCAGCATAAGGAGTGTTCCATCCCATGGCCTGCACCACTTGAGGGTGCATTAGCCCCAGCAGCTTCCATTTACAACAAATGGAAGTAATTCAGTGTAAGCAGCTGTCTTTGGTTCCCACGTATAGTATCGGCACTGGACACGAATCAATTTATTCCACTAGATTACACCCACCTTGTCACAGCGGTCACTGGATACAGAGTTTGGCCTATGAAGAGTTAAACTACAGGTTTCACATTCTTACAAGAGAGAAAAATGTGAACTAAGGAGCTTTGGCAAGAACATGATTTGGCAGCCCACAAGCATATTCAGGTACAGAATGTTAAAGGGGAAAGAATTATTAAAGAACTGTTGGGAATGAAAATGATGGATGTGATAGATACTGTGTACTCAAAGGACCACAGCTTGATTACTATTGTTGCAAGCTGGGCATAATAATTGCAATTCTCCAAACCAGTACCCTCGATCTTAATTCCGCCACCACCTTCTTTTGGAAACCCAGTGCAAAAAAAAATAATGTTCACAAATTTGTTCTTATTAAGATCCAGAGGAGGTGAATACATCCAATTTCAGAGTAAGTGCAAAAATGGGGGAAGAGGTTGGCTCAAGCACAGATGAATTCTGCTCCTAGCAGTAAGAAAATACAGGGATATCATTTTGAGACGTATACAGAAATAAATGCTGGTTTAATTCTCTACCACAGAGTTTCTATAATGCTTAACTCTCACCAAGCAATTTTGGAGAATATGAAAGCAGTGATTATGATTGCTCAAGTAACAATTTCACTATGGATACTGGCAGCCTGGTGACTCCTATTTCGGTGGGACTCCTAATCTATTGCAGGTTTTATTTTGGAACTTTATAGGAGCTATCCATGGTTCTGAACTCCATCCCCAATATAGGCTCACCACCATGGAGCACCATGGACAGCTCCCATAAAGCTCCAAATAAAAGGTGCAATGGATTAGGAGCCTCACCGAAACCAGCCTTTGCTGGTTCATGCTAAGAATGCCGGAATATGCCAAGGTTGACCCAGAAAGGCTCAAGCTATTGCAAACGCCTCATTCAGGCACTTGCAAAGGCTTGAGTCTTTTGCAAGTGCCCAATTCATGCACTCGCAAAAGGCTCAAGGACGCCCAGTGCCCACAGAGTGCCTCCCTCTGGCGCCCCCACTTCCTCTGCCACCCCCTCCCTCTGCCCATCAAGGGCCCAGATATTTGCCTGTAGTGGAGGTGCTATAGGCAGTGGTGGGCCCTCCAGATCCCCAGCAAAGTGTCCATTTTCACTGGTAATGAAACTGGGACTACAAGTCCCAGCATCCCTGGTGGAAAAATAACAGCATGTGTAGTGTCACCTTTCTGCCAGGGATGCTGCAAGGTGTGGTCCCAAACCCATCCCTGATGGGAATGGACACTCTACTGGTGACCTGGGCCACCTGCCACCACCTCTTCTGCCTTCCCTGCTACTAGAGAGGAATGAGATGCATTGTTGGTCTGACTCCATTGGGTGGCAGGGGAAGTGGGCAGCAGGGTGCTTGAGACTGGAACTGAGCAGGCCTGTAGTCACAGCCTGCTTTCAGCCAGCCTTGTGAATAAACAAACAAAAGTGCCCACAGAAGCCCAAGTCTTTGGCAGGGTGCCTGAACCAGGTGTTTGCAAGGTGCTTGCGACCCCCCTACTCAGTTACTTGCACCATCCCTTTTACACATTAAGAACTGCTAGAAATACCAGAATCAGACATTGCATTGGAGTTAGAAAATTTCTTGCAAGGCAAGGTAAAGCCCATGAAGTGTGAAGAGATGCTGTTAGTGGGTGGTTCCTCTGACCGGATGGAGGGTGTTCAACCTGTTCTGGATGGGGTTGCACTCCTCTTAAAGGAGCAGGTTCGTAGCTTGGGGGTTCTCCTTGAGCCATCTTTGTCACTTGAGGCTCAAGTGGCCTCAGTGGCATGGAGTGCCTACTACCAGTTTCGGCTGGTGGCCCAGCTATGCTCCTATCTGGACAGGAGTAGCCTGATTTCAGTAATCTACACTCTGGTAATCACAAAGCTGGACTACTGCAATGCACTTTGGGTGGGGCTGCCCTTGAAGACTGTTCAGAAGCTGCGGCTGGTGCAGAATGCGGCAGCCAGACTTATCAGTGGGACCAGAAGGTCGGAACACATAACACCAGCCTTGTCCCGCTTGCACTGGCTGCCTGTATCCTTTTGAGCTCAATTCAAGGTGCTGGTCTTAACCTTTTAAGCCAGGGGTTCTTAACCTGTGGGGTATGCCTCCCCAGGGGAGGTTTGGACTGACTCCAGGGGAGGTGTGAGTAGCCTCTCAACTATTAATTGTTTATTTTACAAGTACATAGCAGCGCAGCTTGGCGGTTGGCCCAACCTTATTTCTTTCTACTAATTTTGGGAGCTACGCCATTCATTTAATTGAATATGCATTTTTTTTAGTCCAGAGACAGAGCATAAACTAAAAAAAATGCAAACTCATCCTGCCTAAGCCTAAATTTTGGGCCGTTAACACATGGGAGGCATGGGTCATAAGATTTTTCATAAGGGAGGTGTGACACCAAAAAGGTTAAGAACCACTGTTTTAAGCCCTACACAGCTTGGGACCACAATACTTGACGGAACGCCTCTCCCAACCACAATCTACCTGGACACTACGCCCCACATCTGGGGCCTTCTCCCGGTTGCCACCTCCGAGGGCGGCTCGGCGGGCGGCGACAAGGGGGAGGGCCTTCTCTGTGGCAGCCCCCCAACTCTGGAACAAGCTCCCTCCTGAGGCCCACCTGGCGCCAACTCTACAATCTTTTCGGCGCCAGGTTAAGACTGCCCTCTATATTGAGGCTTTTAACTCTAAATAGTGCATGGTGGGGTGGTTACTTTTTTAATTGGTCTTATTGCATTTCTTGTTTTTCTATGCATTCCTTGCATTTCTATGTATGTCATTTTTAAATCTGGTTTTTAAATTTTGTATAATGTTTTTATTGTATATTGTATTGTGTGTTTTTATGGATTGTTGTGAACCACCCAGAGAGCTTTGGCTGTTGGGCGGTATATAAATAAAATTAATAATAATAAAATAATAATAATCCTCCATCATCATCATCATCATCATCATCATTATCTGAAAATAAAATGGCCCTGCATGATGAGGCACTGGAAGAGAAGCCTACAGGAATTAGAAGCAGAAAATCATGAAGGCACTGACTATAGTAATAGCTTTCCTCTGTAATTAAATTAAATCTCACCTACAACTTTCTCCAGGCTACAATAAAAAGTGTTTTGTGAAAAACAAAAGAAATACATTCACTATGGATTCACACATGATTGCCTTCTTTTGGTTAAGGACAAAACATTTTAATAATTAGCTCATCACCTCCACTGCACATTTAATTGTAAATAAACCATATAACTTGGGTGTCCCTATCCTGCCTTAGCTACACTTTGGGAGGTTGAAACTGTTTTCCTGTTCATTTTTTTACCTGACATTTGCTTCCTATCTTTCCACTATGGCACTTAGGGCTGTTAACCCTTCTCTCCTCACAACAATCCTGTGAGGAAGTTTAGGCTGAGAGTTAAACCTAATGTGGGCTTGTTATTAACACACAGCTTATCTCTTGGCCTTCTGTTTCTCTACGTTGTCTCATCTTTCTGGCAGGAGGTTTTCAGTCACTGTATTGTGGTGCTAAACATGAAATGACCTCTCCCCCTCCCAGCTTTTGGGAGTATTCCAGCTGTCTGGGCACTTGTCAAAGAGCAAGAGTTATGGCTCAGCCAGGCCTTCTTAGTCAGTGTTCTCCAACCTTGGGTCCCCAGATGTTTTTGGCGTACAACTCCTAGCATGCCCCTAACAGCTACGCTGGCTGGGGCATGCTGGGAGTTGTACACCAAAAACATCTGGGGACCCAAGGTTGGAGAACACTGTTCTTAGTGACAAAAAAGTACGTATTAAACCTTAGGAGGGAAAATAGTTGGGCGGAAAGCAGAGCCCAGATTTCCCCAGTCTAATTCTGATATTCTGTCCACTGTATCATAGTGGGACTTTGGACTGAGGGAACACAGTAAACAAACTTGGGGAAACCCTATAATAACTGTATAAAGAAAAAGCTCCTGCTTCCACCTAACTCCATCTTTTCCATTATATGTTGCCACAGAGGTTGTCCCCTCACTAATTCTGAATCTGTCATGAAGACGCCAGGCTCTGATGGGTCTTCAAATAGTGCTGTACGTATTTGAACCAGATGGACAGCTAGCATGTTTGTTCCAGATATGCTTATCCAAAGGTTCCCTCATATACTTCAGTATTTTCAATAATGTGGTCTGTGGCGCTCAGAGAAAGTATGCATTTCCAGAGGCGATGGAGACATCTGCCCAGCAGCTTGCTGAACCAAAGCCCAACAACCCTGACGTCAGGGGTGGGGGAAGTACAAGAAAGAAAATGGCCCAAAGGAAATATTATGACACAAATGCTAAATAGCTGGTCCTTCTTCAAGAATGGTGGTGGAAGGAGATTTCTGAATGCAATGTATTTTTCCTACCAGTTAATGCAGAATGTGTGGAGCTTGCCTCAGATGGCAACCCTTACGGGAAGAAGAACAGAGGCACCACCATCTAGAAAAGCAGAAATGCTAAAAGCAGAAGGTATCCCAAAAAAGTACTTCTATGTTTTCCCCACTTTGCTGAGCAGTGAGAAGTTCCAGGGACAGGGCTTATGAGGATTTGGCTTTCTGCCAGAGGAGTGATCACTGTAGACTTACGGCATTGTAATATTTGATTTATTTACAAGTAGAGCACAAGACGATTCAAGCAGTCTAGCACTGCGAGCATGCAGTAGACTCACGTTTCACTTCAGATCCCCGGAGAATGTGTAACTCTACCTTTAAAGGCACCTCCCTTTTAGTTATGAGGAAGCCACACCCATGTTTCAAGGGGCTGGCACTCAGTAGACACAGAGAACAACTGCACTTACTACTAGTTCCTAATGAAGACCATCATATTTTAGACCTATTGATACCTCTTTCCTGGAGTGACTACTAAATAACACGGGTCTGTCTGTATGCAAGGACGGGCTTGCCACTGAAGGGTGTGTGTGTGTGTGTGTGTGTGTGTGTGTGTGAGAGAGAGAGAGAGAGAGAGAGAGAGAGAGAGAGAGAGAGAGAGAGAGAGAGAGAGAGGCCCTTTTTCAATGTTCAGTGGGGGTCTGAAAGGAGGGAATAAGGATCATATCTGCAGTTTGTAATCTGCAGGGTTCCAGATCAGCGGAAGAGCTATGGAAAACACGCATTATAGTGACTGAGCACAGTGCATGTAGCCAATAGGCCAGCCGCCTCAAGTGAACGGTGGCAGTTGCAGGGGGAGTGGTTATTGGGGCAGAGTCAGGGCAAAATAGACTAGATTCAAGGTGACTATAGTCACGGTCTGTGACACATGCAGTAACAGTTGCAAGTCAACAGTATGATATTCCCGTTACCCTCATTAGTTAATCATAAGAGGGTGAGCGGTGTTGGCACCAGCTTTAGACCTCTGCGTGTGACACGCCTTATCCGTAGGTCTACAGATAAAACACTTATTCAATACATTGCTTTGCTTCTCCTCGTCGTATACAACATAGCCTCTAGTTTCTTCACAGAAACACTCCACACCACATTGGTTCCCCATGAATCCTGTAAATTAGTCTGCCCTGTGTCTCCTCTAATCCAACCAGCTGCCTTCAGGTGCAGTGGGGGATGTTGTCCCACCACCAGTGTTGAAGTAAGACTGAACTGCCAATCCGGTCAGTTTCTGTATATCAAATGGGGGGTGGGGTGGGTGCCATCTTGTCCTTTGATTCAGCCTGAAGCCAGCCACTCATGCACGTTTTCATAAAAGCACCAAATTTACACCATTTGTATATGGTGTGATCATTCAGTGGTCATTTTCAGATACTGAGGCATGTAATGCTGCACATGTGTGTGCACGTGTAGCCAATCTTTCTATTTTAGTATGGCAGAACAGACAGTGATGTGAATCTGAAACGGTATCACCACAGTTCATAGATAAAACATCATTTAAAACACCAAAAATAGCTTTGAACCACCATACATTTTTAGAAAGTTTGACATGATTTCTGATTTGTCCACATGCACAAACGTTTAAAATAATATTCTACGCAGGTTCATAGAAATCAAGTAGAAATTTGGATGTATATTGATACAAAGTGATTTCTATGAACCTGGGCAGAATTGCACGTGGGTAACATTTACATATTATTTCAAAAACAGCCAAGGGTCTTCTGGTACCTTAAAGACCAATGGAGGTATTATGGCATAAGCTTTCGTGGACTTCCATTTCACTGCAAACCACAAACATTTAGGCCGTCATGCATTTGTTAGTCTTTAAGCTGCCACAAGACTTGTTGCTGGTTTTGCTGCAACAGATTGACACTAACAATACCCTCTGATTATTATTTCAAATGTTCTTGGGGAATGAATCCTGGGATGAACGAAGATTTGAAGCTCTCTCAGGGCAGGTATTTCTAGGAGCTAACTACAGCTCCTAAAAGAAAAATCCACAGAGATTCTTTGAATTTCTTGGTTTTGTGAGACGTTTTAGTCATATTTTTATTGTACATCATCCCAGGCACCTGGTAGGTGGAGGATGCAATTTATAAATAAAATAAAATAAATAAATAACAGTGCAATCCTATATATGTTTACTCAGAAGTAAGTCCCACTGAATTCAGTGGGGCTTATTCCTGGGTTAGTGGCCATAGGATTGTAGCTTAAATATGGGAAGTCTGAATGGGCAGAAACTGGGAGAAGCAGAAATACTATACAAGGTTAGAGACTGAAAGAAGTTAAATGAGTATTTGGAAACACTAGGTTGTATCTAATGGATTGTATTCAGTGTTAGCCTAACTTAAGCCCCATTCATTTCAATGGGTCTAATCTAAGTAGTAGGATTAACATTGTAATGAATTTACCCTCCTGACAAACAACAACAACCCCCAACCCAGTTAGAATATGCTAGAATGAGTTAATAGAAATCTTTTTGAAAACCTTGATGCTTTCCAAGCTGCTCATGCACTCTCCAGTTCTTCTCCCCTCCCTTGGACAAAGAAAGTACAGACAGCTCTACACTGGATTATATTAGAACCTTTCAGCAGAGTAACAAAAAGGACATGAGCTCGACCCCAGCTATTCCAGGCTATTATCACTCTCCTGGGAACATCCTGACTGGGGCAAGTATTACTCCAGCTTACCCACATGGCAGGGTATAGGCTGTACTTCTAGCCTTTTTCTGAGTCGTCGTGTGCCAAGCCAACTCTTTTCTCCCTTTCTGGAGCGCCCAATTCACAATAGCTATTTCATTATTTTATTTTATTTTTAAGGAAACGAATATCTATAGCCGGAGGAAACCGCATGGAAAGAAACCCAGGTGGTATGGTGGACCTCTGCCTGCTTTTGCCTTTTACATTTCAGCAGTGTGTTGTTATTATTCTTGTCTGCTTGCAATTAACCAGCTTTGCTTTCTTTCATCTATTTTTATTTTCCCCCCCCCATTTTTCTTGGGGAAAATGAGCTTATTTTCTGATGTTTCCCCATCAAACACAACCATGTTCACGTTCTGCTTACCTATTCAGGGGTAGGCCACCTGGTGCCCTCCAGATGCTTTGGATTACAACTCCCATCAGCCTCAGCCAGCATGGCCAATGATAAGGGATTATAGGAGGTATAGTCCAAAAAATCCAGAGAGCACATACAGTATTACCTATCCCTGGATGGTGGAACTGACTGTGTCCCTTCTAAGGGATCATTTCCCTCTTCCTCAGAGGGGTGCCCGGCGGCGCCTTCCCCAAGACCCTGCTTCTCCATTGACAGCAGAGGAGCTGCCAGCCTGGGAGAGGGATGCTGCTATCATGTTGGCGAAGGCCTCCTCCACAAACCTTTCTGCCCCTCTCAGTTTTTCTAGGTCAGCTACTTTAGCTTCTAGGGAAATAACTTGTTTCCGGAGAGCCAGGAACTTGTTGCACGGGCACGCCTCCAGAGGAAGACAGCCGTACATGTGCAGTATACTCTGTGTACTATAATGGACATAGTCTCCGACTGCCCCGAAAATGCTGGGACCATCCCAAAAGCCCTTAAGCCATGCCCTCATGTTGCCTGGCCACACCCTCTTGATCACACCTTCATGTTGCTTAACCATACCTCTTACAAATTCACATGTGTGTCCCTATTTTCACCTGTGAAATGTTGGAGGGTATGTACTGGATAGATAGCCCCCACCCCCTGCTAGCTTTCTTATTGGCCTCTTGCAAGACTACAATTTATGTGATATTTAAAAGCACCTTTCCACTTTTCACTCTCAGTATGCTATGTATAACCTGAGGGCAGATATATAACATCCCAACTTCCTGAATAAACTAAAATTATCCTGAGTAAAGGAACGGATGTAGATTGTTTAGATGTATAGTACTTTTAAATGCTCCTTTTCAGAAAAGCCAACACATACAATATGCCATGATCCTTCACTATGGACTTTCCCCACCTTCCATGTCGAAATGGAGCATAACACAGCAGGAGGTACAGATTTTAACTTGGGAAAGTCAGGCTACCCAATGATGTCTGTTCTACCACACAAATCCCACACATGATTCCAAAGCAATCCAGGCACCTGGTGTAATGTAACGGACAGATGTGTGCAATTGGATGTTTCCAATTTTAGTAGTGACTCATGGAGGAAAACCACAGAAAAACACATTTGCAGTAAAATCCCATATTGCATGGAAGCCAGTGTAAACTAGACCTCATGGGGCTTATTATTTGGCACATAAATGCTACATGGTGCTCAAAATCATCTAGTGAAAATTCCTGTGCCACTAAAAACTCAAAATAATCATAATATAGTCACCCGCACAATATCTGCAGGATCTTAGCTCCCCACTTACCACACCTACAGATAGAGCAGATTGCTATGGGAAATGATGTGCATGGTAGCTTGACACACATCGCAGGAACAGCCACCATCATTTTTAATTTTGCTTTTTCATGGGAGAGGGGAGACTGTCATAAATACTGGTCTGTCCTATTTATTATGAATGAGCAGCTGCTGAGTGGCAGGGCCCTTTAACAACAACAACAACAACAACAACAACAACAACAACAACAGAGTAATGAAATATAATAGCTATCCATTTGGGAAGGTGACACCCTCCAACTAGTGCAGGGGTCAGCAACTTGTGGTCTTCCAGATGTTTTGGCCTACAACTCCCATCAGCCCTAGCCAGTGGTGAGGGATAATGGGAGTTGTAGGCCAAAAAATCTGGAGGGCACAACTAGTTGTCTACCCGTGGACTAGTGGGAGGGGGCAGAGAATCATTTTGGAGCCAGTTTCACATTTTGAATTCAGAGAAAGAGAGAGAGAGAGAGAGAGAGAGAGAGAGAGAGAATGAAGCAGAGAGCATCAACAAAAGAGTTGGGAGTCCTAGGCTGGAATTAAACAAATCTGGAGTACAGCCTTGGGTGGCCAGATGTCCTACTTTACAGAGGACAGTCCTCTATTTGAAGGCAACCTCTATTTGAAGGGCTGTTCAATCCAAGTCAGGTTTAAAGATAAAGAACCATAGTAACCATAAGAAGGGAGATGGGGGACCTTGAAATTGCCCATCAACAGCAGCAGTAATTTTCTGGCACATGGGTTATCTAGTCACAGTCTTCCCACTATGGTGAGATACACTGTATTTCTTTGTAAATAATAGCAATTATTTCTAAATTTGCATCTATACATATAAATGAGCATGTGCAATTTTTGTACAACCCTGTGTCTTCTTTTGTCCTTTTTTTGGGCAATGAATGCCCTCTTTTCTACAATGTATAACTGGCCACCCTAAGTCTTGAAGGACTGAAACAGGGACTCGCTGGGCATCTAATGCAGTTACAGAAGTGGTGCTGCCTGTTGTTAGGATCTTGCTTGCTTTCCGTAGGCTCTGCTTGCATATTTGCAAATAAAACCAATATTACAAAACCTCCCTATGGCTCCAGTGGTCTCTCATCCAAGGAAAACTAAACCCTCCAGTGCTCTCCCCAGGGGCTTTTCAATGCTTGGGGAAGTGGGGAGTGTGTAATTGTATGTTGCATGAGAGTGGGGATAGGTGATCAGTGTGGCTCATTCAGTTATCCTAAGCCAGTGTTCTCCAACCTTGGGTCCCCAGATGTTTTTGGCCTACAACTCCCAGCATGCCCCAGCTACGCTGGCTGGGGCATGCTGGGAGTTGTAGGCCAAAAACATCTGGGGACCCAAGGTTGGAGAACACTGTCCTAAGCATATATTTTCCATTCCCAGTGCAACTGCTACACTCTATTCAAATATTGGATGAGACTTCCTATGATTCCCTCTGTATTGACCGTGACATAGGAGAAGAACCCAAGTGTTCAATTAGTAATGCTAAAACAGAAGGAGTTCTGGGAAATACTCAACAAGAGCAGCCTAGAGCAGCATCCATTTTGTTATGGAAATGCAACAAAGAGTCTTAAAGACACACACAAAAAGTGGATTAATACTGTCCATGAAAGTTTATGCCTTAATAACTTTGTTAGTCTTTAAGGTGTTACCAGGCTCTTTGTTGCTTTTACTTCAACATACTACCAGGGCTATCCCTCTGGAATTTGTTTTGGAAGAGTTGCATAGTGCTTAAGTATAGTATTTGTTTTCTTGACTTCAATCTCTGATGTGCATGTTTTAACTAGTTCACACAGTAGGAAATGTTATATCCACACTGCATATCAAACAGTGATGTATCCCTGGGGGGAAAGGTGGAGGAGGAGTACACAACTGCTTCCTATTCCTTCTCCCTCAGTTGAGGGGATACTGATAGATGACTGAAAGCTGGGGGAAGTTACATTTGGTCACAATAATATTAATGAAAGTAGGCCCCTTAATAAAAAGTTAATCGAACTAGTTTTGGCAGTGACAGAGTTAATAATATGATACTTATTTGTTGACATGGAAACATGTACGTTCAATTTCCAGTCTTTGTAGCAAGACATGTGTCTAGGAGAAAGACTTCACAAAAGTATATGTTTTAAAAGGCATGTTCCCTAAAGCAATAGACACCTACTGGTGTCAGATCTCATACTATAACTTTTAAAAAATGCTTTGTTTAGTTAATTAGGCTGAACAGCTTACATTTGCTCTCCTCACTGGAGCATTTCTCCGGAGCCTAGAAACTTTCCATAGATAAGATCAAGGGCTATTGGTGAAAGCTACTGTTCATTAATAATACAGCAGCTTTTATTAAGATTTGTTTTCCTTACAAATGACCCTGATAGAAGCATCTGATCATACAACTACAAAATAGGGATATTTTGTGTATACAGGGTGTTAAGACTCCCCATTTCCTAGACCCACATCTGCTTGTACTGTTGTCCAATAAACCATACATAGGTAATTTGTTTCCAGTATCCAGCTTGGTATGCTATTAACCTTGCCCATGATTAAACACAGATCTACTAAAGAAAAGTAAATATAGGCATAGGATATTTTCTCATATTGCAGCCAATGTGCTAGGAAAAGCACGGAGACATTGAAATCCAAATTGTAAACTCCTTGGGTCAGGGAACATGTCTTTCTTTCTTTCCTTCTTTTTGCTATGTTACTCTGTAAAGTGTGATGTGCATCAATGGCACTATATGAATAAATAATAAAGTAGAAAGTAAAGAGCGCTCTACCTCCAGATACTTTTTAGACAGAGAGAAAAGGGCAGAGCTATATAACAAGACAAATTCTTTATTCAATCTATTGTGTTGCCTTGACTGGCAGAAATGCAAGATAAAAAGGGTAATGCTTTTTATTCATTTTATATTATAGGTGGATGGATGATGGATCTTTCATTATATGGAAGCTACTATACTTCTCATCAATCCACTGGGCAACTAGCCTGCCTGCTACATGCTCTTTTTTCCAGTTCTTCTCTTTCCCTGGAAGCCACTCAGAACAGGTGAGTGTGATGCTGTGGCCATTGTAGACCTGAAGGGGGCAGCGTGTCCTACATGGTAGCCCTTTTTGCCATCAAGCAATGGAAGTTGGGTGATCCTATGCTTGAGCCTAAGGCATGGGGGTCACCATAGTATTCCCACCTTCAAAAAGAGGTTGTTTGAAACATAATATAGTGGGTTTGCATGCGAATACAATTATCTCAACACATCTTTCCTCATAGAGTGTTGAAATTAGATCATTATATTGCCACACTGTTTCTAGAACAGACCAGATATAGCTAAAAATAAAAATCTGAAGCCTTTGTACTTAAAACACAGTTTCATCAAAACCACATTTATCATCTGGAAAGTGTAAACTCAAAAGAAATGTATGTGTTTCCTGTTGATAATTCTAAAATGGGGGGAAAGCATAACAATTTAAAAGAATTAATTCAAGCTCACCAGGATTTTCCCCAAACCTTTAAAAACATACATGAAAATTTGAATATTGATTGAAAATACTGACATTTTTCATGCTGACACTTCCAAATGAAGACATTTCGGAAGTACTTGGTTTATGAAATATTTTGACATTTCAGCTTTTCATTTCCATTCAAAGTGAGGAAAAATGATTCTCAAATGTCAAATTCTTGCAGAACAAAATCACTGAGCTCTCTCTCCGTCTCCTCTCTCTCTCTCCCTTTCAAAATCTCTGGATCGAGTTCAAAAGTAATTGAGAAATGGCTGCACTGAGAATACCATCCTTATCACATCAGAGTCAACTCTTCCTCTATTACAAAACTTAGCCTTACTAGTAGGTCATAGTCAGGCACACTGTTCGGTCAAGATGCACTGTAAGGAAGACACAACTATTGCACTTTTAAAAGCTATATTTTAAGAAGGCGCCATATAATGGGCAGTGCAATTACTCAGAAGCAAGCCCTGTTCAGTTCCATGGGGCTTACTTCTGAATAAGTATGCATAGGATTGCAACCTCAGTGAGCGTCCCTGTGTATACACCACTATTGTTGATGCTGAATGAAGAAAAACTCGGATCTGATTGCCAATAACAGTAACAGAAAGGCACCAGTCCATTGGCAGGCATCTATTTCATTACTGCAAAAGTTCCCTACAGAGAATGGAAATGCAGAATGTCTGTTCAGGAGTGGATATGCTTGGTTTGCTTTTAGGTTTCTTCTTGTTTGTCCCAGAGAATGCATATATACTTCTCGAAAAAGATGCCTTGAAAAGCGTAAGGTTGTTTTAAACATTTTAACCAATTTTTTTGGTTCTCTCTTTGTATGGTTCTGAAACTGCACGTTGGTTCAAATGGGTGCTGAGGCTGTAACATCCTCTCCCGCAGAAAGAAGAGCATATTCACTAACGGCTACAAAAAACAGAGACAGGGTATTATGGGATGTTCTGCAAGATTAATGTCATGCATCAGCTTGCAGGGCAGATAGCTACCCTAAAACATCACAAAGAAAAGTCCACAAGCAAAGCATGTCATAACAAGGGGATGAGAATGAAAGGTAAAGATTTTATATTCAGAAAGATGTTTGATGGGGCATGAGCACTTTTTCTAAAAGTGTAATATTACAAATAAAATACACCCCCCCAAAAAAAATAAAGAAAGGTTTGAAGGAAAGTACAAACACCCAACTTTATGGAATGTGCGGAGGTGTAAATGTAAGACAGAAATGGTTATGTGCCCACACTAAAGATGTGTTTAAAGCTATTTTTTTTAGAGAAAATGTCTGGAAACCCTGAAAAGCCCTAATCCCGATCATAGAAAGTGGTTGGTGTGGTTGTGGTAGCTCAGGCTTCCTCAGTGCAGTGCACATGGGTGCCAATGCGCCCACACAACTCTGCCGCAGTGCAGGTGCCTATGCCTGTTTTCTTAAATCCCTCCTTTGGCAGCTGGAATTCCATGTGGCCCCAAGAGCACCCTGGGGAAATTCACATGGTAGGCTGGCTTGAGTCCAGGCCAGTGCTGCACTTTGCAGTACGTCCACTTGCCCTGCAAACCCCCATTATTATCATTGTTGTTGTTGTATTTATTTATTACATTTATATTCTACATTTCCCCCCTAAGGAGCCCAAGGCAGCATATCAGGGTATCAGAGGCAGTATGCCTATCTACTCCAGTTGCTGGGGAACATGGGCAGGAAGGTGCTGTTGCACTCATGCCCTGCTTGTGGGTTTCCTGTGGGCAGCTGGTTGGCCACTGTGTGAACAGAATGCTGGACTGGATGGACCCTTGGTCTGATCCAGCAGGGCTCTTCTTATGTTATGTTCTTGCCTACACACTATGTATTTAATGTAGCATGTAGTTTAGCCCTCAATTTCTTGGGCAAGTTATTTGTCACTGAGCCTCATCAGTTTTCGTTCTGTGGAATGGGTATTTTGTTGTGCTTTGTGGGGTCAAATATGTGGTTTAATATTTTGAGCACAAACCCAGCCTCTATACTCAGTTTCTTGGGCATGTTACTTTTCTAGACCCCTCTACCTGATCTTCTCAGGGATATCTTGGCAAATGCATTCGTTAGAGTTCATATGCAACATAGCTATTAATGCAGTGGTACATGCAAGAGGGAGTTGGTGCTTTGGGACTCTTACAAACATGTGGGAATGAATATCAAGCAGAGATGTGTTACTCTTTCCCTGCCTTTTATTAGGAAAATGTGTTGGCAGCCTTAAATGTTCCTGTACAATAATAAATTGTCTTGACAAGACAGCACAGTTGTTTGGCAGCATCTCCTTTAGACTGGAGAAATACTGCTTTCTTCTTTAATAGATGAACATGTGTAGATTCACTAGCAGCAAAATAGCTCTGATCTTTGGAATGAGAAGATATCTAGCCATTTGGAAAAGTGTCTCCCTATTAGGTTCTTCTACATTACATTAAAGATATCTAAAATAGTTTTTGAAAGAACCAGGCAAATTGGTATTATATTCTTCACATATGCTCTGTAGACTACCCATTAATGAAAACTAGTGCCATATTGTAGCAACAGAAACGGCAAATTCACAATAGCAGCTTCCTTGCTTTCTCTGGGAATCTGAATATATGTTATGCCACCTTTTCAAATATGCCCCACAGGTCATGTTTTGAGAATGAACTGATAAAGGAGAGTTGCCTCTGTGCTTGCTAACTGTAGTTTATACTGCTTCGAGATCATCACAAAGACACACATAAAATTTTGCTGATATTTGAAAGCCAATCTTAACGATCAAGAGACTTTGGAATGTTACCTAAAAATGTTGCAGGTGACTGAACAGGGGTGCTGTTCAGATACTCGTGAGTTGGTAGGGGTTCAGCAAGGCCCACTTGATGTACACCTTGAGTGCCCACTATCACCTCCACTGCCTCTCCCTTAGCTTGGCCCCCAAGGGCCCACCCAACGTACCCGGGGGAAGGGGAAGGGGAGGCAGCAGCGGGGGTTCCAGCCCCAACCAAAGGGAGCACTGGGACAAGTTCCTGTGTCCCTGGAGGAAACATGATGCTATTCATGTCCATTTCCACTGACAGGCCCTCCAAGCTCATGCAGTAGTTCTCGTCCCTTCATGGCACACACAAGGATGATCATGCATCCCTACTGCTGCTATCACACTCCTCTCCATGGCACCTAATGCCAAGCTGTCAGGCTCAGGGGAACAGTATACGAACGCCATTAAGTGTACAAACAACATTCAGCGTTAGTCATACTGATATTCATTGCAAATGAATATCACCATGCGTTCTCCATAGCAAGAGTGAGTGTTGCTAAGATGTACAAGTGAGAACTGCAACAAAATATTACAGTGTGGAGTGCTCGAGTTCAGGATTCCAGCCAGCCAATCATGCCCATTTCAGAATACTCCATTCCATTCTCCCTCCACCCCAGTTTCCCTTTTCTTCCCCAACGGTCAGTTCGCATTCAGTGCCCTGCTGCGCATGATGCTCAGTCCTCATTGAGCCATTTTGGGGTTGTTGTTTTTCTCCCCTTGGGATTTTAAAAAAAGATCTGTTGTGATTCTGCAAGACTTGAGGCTCCCCCAAGCCTACGATGCCTCTGTCTTGTGTCTGGATGTTGCCATCTTGGCTACATAGAACCCTCTTCAGACTACCACGCTGAATGTGCAAAGGCCTAAAACAGGGGTGCAGAACTGTTTGGGGGGGGCAGATTTCCCCTCATCATGCATCCCTCAGGCTGGATGACATCAGGGTGTGTGGCCCTGCCTCTGGCATCACATCAGGGGCCCCTGATGTCACCCTCGCTTTTGCTTTTGCTTTTTCCCCCCTTGTTTCTTTGTGCTGGAAGGAGCCATGGTGGAACTATGTCCTCCCCCCAGCATGGAGACAGCCCAGGCTACCCCGCATCCTCGCTGCTATCTCAGATTGGAGATGCCCTCTGAGGGGATTCATACAGGGGTGGGGCTCTAAGTCTAAGCCCTGCCCCTGAAAAGGAACTCCAAGAGGTAGGGGGGCTGGATTGGGGTGCCCTGTGGGCTAGATTAGTCTCATGGGCTGAAAGTTCTGTAGCCCTGGCCTAAAAGGCAGCTGGGCAAGCAAAGACATTGGAAGGCAAGGCTGATGTGCACGCCCATGTCTCCCTCCCCACTTTAGCTCTATGCATGTGCAGGCTAATTATTCACATCTGGAGAATTGCAGATTCTGACTTTGAAATGACAATTTGATCAGAGACCTAGGAAGCTGCCTTATACCAAGTCAGATTATTGGTCCATCTAGCCCAGTGATATCCACACGGACCGGCAGGGGCTCTCCAGGGTTTCAGGCAGGATTCTTTCCTAGTGCTACCTGGAGATGCCGGGGATCGAACCTGGGACCTTCTGCATGCAAAGCAGGTTCTCTAGCACTGAGCCACACACCTCCTCCCCTGAGTTCTTAGAGATGATCAGAGAGATCAGTGAACCAAGATAATAGGGTATTTAGAGGCAAGCAAGCAGCACAATCGCCAAGCTGTGCTGCTTCTCCCTGTAAAGTACATGGGGGAAATCTACTCCTTCTCTACTGTCCCCTTGGCTAAAACTCTGGTTCTTGCTAAACTACTGCAATCTTCTCCTGTCTGGCCTCGCTCTCTCTATATATATCTCATTATCTCACTACTATCAAAAATTCTGCTACCAAAATGATTCACCTTTCTTATTGTTCTGACCACATGACACACACCCCGCTTCTGGTTCACGCACTGGCTTCCCACCCCCTTCTGTACCCTTGTCCTTACTTTTAAAGCTGCCTACACCCAGGGCAGGCTGGTGGTGATGGCTGTGTCAGTGGGGCTCCTCGTCCATTGCAGCTTTTATCCTGAGCTTTATGGGAGCTATCCATGGTGCTGTACTCCACCCCCAAAATAGGTTCACCGCCATGGATAGCTCCTATAAAGCGCAGAATAAAAGCTGCAATGGACAAGGAGCCACAGTGACACAGGCGTCACCAGCCTCTCCTGCCCACACCCTTGCCAGAGCCGTTCTTTTGGCCTCTCTCATTACAACACTGCCGTGGGTCTCTGCTCCTCCAACTCTACCACCACCCTCAGCTGATGGTCTCATATTTCCTTAAATTGCTCCACCCATTCTCCCTTGCTGCCTCCTATGCTTGGAACTGTCTCCCTAAGCACATACATGATGCCACCCCTCTGATGTCCCTTTCTTCAAACCCCTCCTCAAACCCCACCTCTACTGTGTTGCCTTTAGTTTATCCTCTTAATCCTACTTACCAACTGCAAGTGAGCTGTAGATACACATAATATTTATCCACATTTTACCTTTCTTCCCTCCCTCTGTTGTTTCCCTGCTGTCTATTTCATGGGTGCAGAACTGGTTTTGGTTGGGCAGCCAGATTGCCACCACCACCACCACCACCACCAGGCCCACTGTGGGCTGGATGACATCAGGGGTGGCGGCCCCACCCCTGATGTCACCTCTCTTTTTTTTCAGGCTGCCCTGCATCCCTGCTGTTATCTCCAATCTCAGATCAGAGATAACAGGTGGAGGGTGTCCTCCAAGGGGATTCCTCCAGGGGGCGGGACTTGGAGCCTAAGTCCCAACCCTTGGAAAAAACCCCAAGAGGCTCCGCAGACTGGACTGGGGTGCCCTATGGGCCGGAGGTCCTGCAAACCTGATCTATTTAGATTCCTTGAACCAAAGACATGTCTATGTTGCCTATGTGACTTTGTAATGCACCATGTACTGCTCAATTGTCATCATCAGTAACCATCAATGCATGTGCTATAAGTTTAGGATGGTTACAATTCCAACCAATCCTTCCTTGGTTGCAAAGGCTTCCCTTGGCCTTGGGGACTGCTGGCAACCATGATTATGCCTGGTGTGGTGGCCAGAAGGCAGGAGCACTCTTCATCGTCTCCCCCTCCCAAAGGGCAGGGAGGAGGTTCTTGTCTGTTCTTCAGTTTGGGCTTGCAGAAAGCATCATTCGTGCCTCCCTATCCTTGGGATGTGATGGTTAAACGGTAACAGGCAGTAATCTTCAAACTGTTTAATGAGTCTAGACCAGCCTCCCCCAGCTGGTATTCTCCAGATGTTTTGGACTACAACTCCCAGGTTTCCTGACCACTGTCCATGTTGGCTGGGGTTGATGTGAACTGAAGTCCAAAACATCTGGAGGGCACCAGGCTGGGGAAGGCTGAGCTAGCCCAACTGTTGTTCAAGTCAATGGGGAAGACTTTTTTTTAATTCAGGCCACCTTAAATCATTTTAGCAGCATTTCTGTTCAGAGGTATTCACAGATACAAGTGGGGACCACCGTATAGAGTAAAACAATGCCAAGGATGCATTTCTAATGCCAGAAATCCACAGAACATTCCTAACACTGTTATCATACACTGTACTCAACAGCAGGGATCACAACTAATGAGGTTTCTCTTGATGCAGTCATAAGGAACTGCCAACATGAATAGCATTTAAAAGCTTTAAAGTGAATATTTAGGTTGGACCATTTAGCCAATTAGACAACTTTAAACAATTTGTCAGTCATCTAAAAGTAAACTGGATTCCAGACACAACTGTAGTTGAATATACACCTAACCTGAAGTCTGGGACACACCTACTGGATCTGTTTGATGCCAACTGATGAGCTGTTCATATTTAATAGCTGCCAGTTTTGCTGAGTTTTCTTTTTCCACACCGTGTGTTCCTTTCCTAGATATGCCTTATCAAGCCCTGGAATTCATTAGCTGACAACTCCTAGTGTTCAGGATCCAAGAGCCACACTGTTCAAAAATCTTTTGATATATTGCAAATCCCAGTTTGTGGGAACATCTCAATTGCCAAAACACCGCCCCTCCCAAATCCCTCCCTCTTTTGCAGGGGGGAAAAAAACTATATCAAGAAAGCTTATTACAGTGTTTTAGCATACACACACACACACACACACACACACTCAATACTGGTCTACCCTAATAGCCCATTTCCCAAGTGCCATCCAATAAAATGCCCCTTGCACCCATCTCACTAGTCACTATTCCCTGTAAATTTCCCAGTCCCCCATATTCAATCACATATTTAATCTTGTATTCCTGTTGCTCACAGACTTTGTCCCCCATTAGTCTTCCCTCACCCCATCTTGCCTTATTCTTATCAGTAGTTCCAAGTGGCAATGTCCCCCCACCCCAGCCTGGCCATTTTGACCCTCTTCTCTGAGGCCTTCTTCTCTGCATTGCTACACTACAGTTTCACCATTGCTGCTCAGTTATTACACAGGAGAAAAAATGGCTTTGCCATACATAAACCGGCCTCTGCAGACATGAGGATTAGATGTTTACTTCTTTTAAAAAGCAGAAATTCTAACACATACAGTCCTGGAGACAGAACATTTAACAGCAGTTCTCTGGAGGGACCAGACCCCTAGAAATGTACAAGTCTGGTTAAAGAACAAGCCCACAGCTACAGGCATTAATGTTGTAGAACGCCTACAGTCATTCTTTTGGATGTGAAAAGATATGTTATTCAGAGTTAGTAAGCTACTCCCTTAGGAGCAGATTATTTGAAGATTGCACTTTGGGATCTTTTACAATTCTTCTCAAAAGAATGGAGAATCGATATTTATTTATTTTTATTATATAGCCTGTGGTCCCATGCAGAATTCCCAAGACACATTTCTAGATCCTGAAGGTGGTAAGCTCCTTGGTAATACTCTCAAATTGCCATGTGTACAGATTGAGCTAACAAATGGTAGGATCCAATTATCGAAATGTTCTCGTTCTTAAAATGTCTCCATTTCTGCTTGTGGAGCTAACTTTGAAAACATACATGAGGTTGGATCCAGGTTCTGCCTTCTGTGAGAGGAAGGGCTCCAGTTATGGAAGGTCCTTCTACCTGATTTTTGGGGACACCCCCCCCCGCCACAGCTTACCCCATTCAGCAGGGCCTCCTGACCCAGTGTAGCCATTATCAGAGGGCTGGGGGGGAGCTGCCAGGGAAAGGAGAGGCTGAGGAAGTCCACTTCCACCAGTGCAGTTGATCCAGCTTAAATCTGGATCCAGCCCATGATATAAGTATCATGATTAATACACCCCAGTTCATAATTTCAGAGGCAATGTCAACCATGCTGGCTCGAAAAAATCCCACCGGTAAGACACACTTGCCTAGAAATACTTGAAAATTAAACCTTTTAATAAAGTATAAAGAAACGAGGCTGGTGAGAACAAACTGTAGGTGAACAGGTATTCAAATTTCAGGCCTTCTTGGCCCTGTACATTACTGTGCTCTTAAATCTGTACTTTATTCACTATGATAACAAAAAGGCCATCTGATCCAATTCCCATTGAAGTATGAGGACAGACATTCATTAACTTCAAAAGGAACTGAATTTAATCCTAATAAGCATTTGACTAAAATACCTCATACTGAAGCAGTTGGAGGGAGAGTTCAAACGCACAGAATTTCCAGTGAAAGCACCTTTGTGTGGAAAGGCTGCCAAACAGGCATTCCATAAGCTAAATAAGATTTCCCCCCAAAGTTCCTATCTGAACATCCTTTATCACAGCTGCAGAGCAGCCTCCAACTGAAATAAACCCCGAGCCAGTTAAAAACTAGCCTTCATCAAAACATGTCTCGTTTTTAAAATGCCCATAGTCTTGTGCTATCGATAGGCACAAAATGTACCACCAACATACATTATAAATAATTTTTTTAAAAATTCTAAGAAATATGGGCACATGACATTACCATATATGACAGTCTATTTCTACGGATGTACTTGAGTTACAGATTCGAAGGTAAAATAATGGCAACGTGAATAGATGAATGAGTTCACAGGCAAAGAGAGCCTGTGCTATGCAGGTATGAAAAAGAAACCAGGGCTGGCTGGCTGGCTGGCTTCCAATACTTTAGTAATGGGCGGGGGGGGGGGATGAATGCCACAAGTACCATTGCAATTTGACACCATAGAAATGGCTAAAAAACAACAACCCACAGTTGTCTATTTACATACATTAATTAAGGCCACCATTCTAAATCTTCAGTCAAAAAAAGCTTTTCAAACTAATACAGAACAGATGCTTTAAACATTCTTAAATTGAACAGTTTCACATTTTTCAAGACACATGGCAGGACTACATGTGCCAAAAATTACATCCTCGGGTTGAGTTCTCTTCCTCTCCCCTGTAACATGTGGGATCACTTACCCTATGTTGTGACATCATCTCTGTGACATCAGTGTTATGACAAGTCGCAGCTCATTCTTGCAAAGGAACTGGATGCTAACCGCTAGTTGAGAGGTCAAAAGGGGAGGAGCTTGTGCGAGCTCAGCAGGCCTGGAGACGTGCACAATAAAGCTTTACCAGGCCTCTGTTTTCTTTGGGCATAGAATCCACAACTAAAACAATCAGTGGGGTCCTCTGGACAAGTACAGAGAGGAAGAGGTGGCTTGGCTGCCACAAAAGATCTTCTTTGCCCCATTACCTTGACAGTCCCTTTAGCTCTTGCTTTTAGAAGGCTACAAGGGAGTCATTATTGGGCTAAAATTGGGATGGAGATCCTGTATTTTATTAAGGTCCACCCATCCTTTCCCCCATAATTCAAGCACTCTCCATCTCCTAACCCAGGGGTTCACTAGGTAAACACAATTAGGTTAGTGTCTAATTGTTCCAGCTTTACCACTGGGGCTAAATCCACCCTAAAATACCCCCCCCAAGGAACAATAGCTGCCATCACTTAGTGGGTTAAAGAGCAGTAGGACGCAATTATTATGGCACAAAGATATAACCAAGTTACTGAGTCAAACTTGGCCAGCTTTAAAATTCTAGCACCTACCTCTCTCAGTATGCAAGAGTACACTATTGTAGTAACTTGCCTGAGATGAAAAAGTGAACTAACTTAGAATCCCTCCAGATTAGAACACACGGGGCAGAATCCAACGGGGTGCTTACACCCCTGCTGATTCTCTTATGCCCCCCCCCCAATTCTGTTGCACGAGTGGGTGCAACAGTGATTTTACACTTCTGGGGCAACCCGAAATGAGCGGAAAGGCTCATTTCTGAAAGGAGGCAGGTCGACGGAGCTCCTTCCAGAAAAGTTTCCACTCATTTCAGGGCTTTCTCTAGGAAGTGCTGGATCTCCCTTGCATGAGAAGTGGGTCTCGCTTGCATAGCAGAATCAGCCCATCGCTTGTGGAAGGGAATCAGCCGGGCAGAAAGGAATCAACGGGCGCATAAGCACCCTGTTGGATGCTGCCCACAGTTTTACTTAAGCAAGACGTTAGAAGGAATAACACACACAAAAACTGCATAAAGTCAAGAAAATAAAAAGAATAAAATGGTTCTAGCTTCCTATAGTTGCCCTAGCTGATAGGCAGGTAGGATCTCCACGTCAAAGCCTTCCATTTACCTGTTATGGTTAATAGTTTTTGATACTCCTCCTGAACTCATAATTCCCAGACCTTCAGGTTTCAGAATCACTTGAAAAGGAGGCAATTTAAAATGCACCCTATAAGCTTCCCATTGCTTTCAGTAGGAGACCCACATACTTTCCCCTTGCTTGTAACGTCTGTGCTTTATGTCTTTTTGCCATTAAATTTTCAGGTTTGGCATTAAATTTTACTACACCTCCAATGGATCAGATCTGAATTTCCAGATAGATAGCATTATCTAGCTATCTTTATAGACTACATTTTAATCTGTCAATTTCAGTATTCTCTCTATTCCTACACTTCTTTTAACCTTTCTGTGAACTGTACAAGCTGTTTCAACTTTTCATCCCAATGGGACTCCTGTCACTCCTACCTAGTAAGCCACACCTCCTTTGGCAGCCATTTTGTGGTGGTGCTCAGGATGGTTTATCAAATTGCCAAATGTGTCCATGGACCCAAAAAGGTTGCCTACCTCTGCTTTATTCAATGGGGGGAAATGTTACAAAAATATGTATATCTTTTAAAATGAGCACACAAATATGTACACATTTTCATGTGAACTAAAAAAAATTGCATTCTGATTTGGAAATGGGGCAGAATGAACTTAGCAGTGGAAACATGAGAACCTGAGCAAAATTGAACTTGACAGATTCACCCCTCCTTAATTATATGTCTGTCTGAGTGTATGAGATTAGGGTGTGGCGGGTAAGAAGGCAAAGAAACGGAGCAAGTGTAAATGCAGCTTATTTAAAAAATAATCCAAACTATATAGTAACACCAGTAATGTGTGAACTGATAAAACATGTCTAACCTAATGCGATATGAAGGAGCAATTATGTACAGTCCCATTGAATTTGGATGGACTATATCAGCGTAAAAGCAATTTGTGATTGCTCCATCGAATAGTTTCATGGTCTGTTCTAAGAAGCAGCAGGGCGCAATCCTACGGTGATGAGCGTAAGCCCCCAAACTCAGAGGCTTATGCTAAGCCTATGCAGGGCAGGAGGAGTGGTGGAGGCAATCTTTGCCTCCCTGCCCTCCTGCTCTGCATTTTCACTAGCTGGGCTTTTTTGCCCATCTGGCGCATCAGAGGGGGAAGGAAGGAGGCTGGGGAGGCCTCGGGATAGCTCGTATCCTGGCCTTTCCAGTCTCCTCCCCTCCCCGCCCATCAAAATGCCCCCTTTTCTCCCTCTCCAAGGTTGCATTCCCAACCTTGGAGAGGCAGCCAGCGTGGTCCTTTCCACACTGGCTATGAGGGGAAGGAGGAGAGGGTCAGAGCTCCGATTCCCAGCTCCAAGACTGGAGTTCTGTCTCCAACCTTAGAGCAAGGAATCCAAAATACCCTATGGGCCCTCAGACACTGTCTAGGAGCCATAGGATTGCTCCCTTAGTTGCTGCAGAGCAAACAGTAGGAGAATTCAGAAATCGAGTCCTTGCTTGCTAAACCCAGGTTTTTACAGACCACAAGCAGATGTTGCACAAGTGAATCTGACTTCTGACATAAGCTTCATAAAACTAAGAAGCCTGTTATGTGTATTTGGGGGAAAGTGAGGTGGAAATTCCCAAACTTGTACCTTCAATATTATTGACGTTGATTGCTAAGGTATTCTCACACTTATCAAGACTTCTGAAAAGGCCTGCCAATTCACAGCCACTAGGTATAATAATCCACTTAAACTTTAATTATTAGCAGACCAAGAACCTTCTCTAGAGATAAGTAATAATGAACTTTCATAGCCAATTATAAAGTCACATCATCACTGTTTTATAATAGCCTTATTAATATGAGCAGCATTGCAAACATAAAAGCTGGATCTCAGAGACTAATTTCTTACCTCTGCCTACAGCCATCAGTCATTCAAAATAGAGAAGTAAATTGCAGGAGATAACTCTAGAGGTTAGATTTGTACTTTGGTAATGTACCAGAATCTTAAGTCATCCCATTAAGTATGGGAAATGGAATACTGAAATACAACAAGTCTAGTACAAATTTCATATCCCATCTTCACAGTGGGGTTTTCAGTTCCTTTAATTCAGGGCTGGGCAACTTGGAACCTTCCAGATGTTTTGGCCTAAAACTCCCATCCTGCCTCACCATTGGCTATGCTGACTAAGGCTGATGGGGGTTATAAGCCAAAATATCTTGTGAGGACTACAAGTTGCCCACCCCTGCTTTAATAATCCAATCCGACAAACCAGTGCTCTACTATTGGAGAACCTAATGTCAAAGTCATAGGTCCCATGCCACCACACCCAACATAGGCCAGGAACATGTGAGAAATTTGCTCCATTTAGGTGTTTTTATGGATTTACCCAACTCACACCTTCTGAAGTCAAAGGTGGACCCAAATGCAATTTGTAGTTAGAAATCCATACATTTCTGAACTTGAGATTAGTTCCACACACACACAAAAAACGCATTCGAAAACATGCACCCATTTGAAAAATGTGCAAAGAAAAATGCACGCATTTCCAAAATGCACATAAACACACTTTAATCGACAGGTACGTGCATCCAAAAACACGTATGATTAAAATGCCCACAGTATGAAAAAATATGTATGAATTTCTGTACATTTAAAAAAAAAAAATCACAAGCATGTGCGGAAATGGGATGGGGGCTTGACCTCAAAAAACTGATAAAGGCAGCATGACCAAGATTGACAGATCCATCCCTAAGCACAGGACCCTTTGTTGGCATGGCTGCTCTGGGGATTGAGAACATAAGAAGAGCTCTGCTAGATAAGCCAAAAAGGCCTATCTGGTCTAACTCTCTGCTCCCAAAGTGGACAACCAGATGCCCACGAGAAGCCCACAACAAGCAGGATATGAGCAGAAAAGCACTCTCCTGGTCATATTCCCTAACTACTGATGTTCAGAGGCATACTGCTTCTGATACTGGAGGTAATATATATGTAGCCATCATGACTAGGAAATTTGAGTGGGTTCTTCTTGCACAGCAGATGAAGAGAATACCATGGCTAGATAACAGAGGCCTGCCATGGCTAGATAACAGAGGCCTGCCAGACTTTAACAGCATAATAACTTACTACTCAGAATTAATTCTCACTGAGTCCAATGGGGAGTATTCCCAGGTAAGTTTATACAGGATTGCAACCTAATCCATGTCAGCATCTTTAAAATAATGAAAGGTATTGAATGAAAGCATCCAGTGCCATTGCAAATAATGACTAGAAAAGAAACATGAGAAAGCATTATTTCACGCTTGCAAAAGTTTGATAACAGGTAGCGCAAAGGGGAAAGATGTAATTTTGTGAGTGTACTGCATGAGGTTCCTTACGAAGGGTTGGGGGAGATTTTATCAAAGTTTTTTTTAAATCATTTTCATCCATTTTTCACATATAAATTCTCCGGCCCCTTAGCCTCCAGAAATATTGGAAGAGCTATTAACCAAGAGAGAGAGCCTGTAATAAGACAGCTGCTGATCCCAATAGAAGAGTCTGATGTGTGATAGCCTGATGCAGACGTTCTTTCCGAGTGTGGAGTGGGGGGGGGGGAAGCAGGAGAGTGTACTAGCCATCCCCAATTTTTATTATGTATTCATTATTTATTTATGAAAAGTATGACCCTCTTTTCATGATAAAATATTCCCAAAGCGGGGCACAAAACCAGTAAAACACAGTAAAATCATGCAAATGTTGACTGATGAAACACTAAAACGGGAGAACAGACAAATAGCAGTTCAGAAGACGCAGCAACACAAATTCAGTCAAAAGCCTGGGTGACCAAATCCATCTTTAGCTAGCGCTGAAAACGTGTAAGATTCGGTGCTGAGACTGTACATGGGGATGGGGGAGAAACTTACACAACTAGGGTGCCTGTATAGAGAACACCATCTCATTTTCTTGCCGAAAATGAATTTAGAGAATCTAAGAGACAAGCTCTATGTTGCAAAAAAGTGTGTGGAAGCCCTGACAGCCATTTTTTTAATTGAAAAACTTCAGGAGGGCACAATTTTGAGCAAAAGCATGGCAGGGAGGAATTAACCCTCTCCCTTCTGGCCGTTTCCCCATACAATATCACTTTTCCCAGATACTTTTCTCCCTGCCAAGTTCCGTGTGTGTGTGTGTGTGTGTGTGTGTGTATGTGTGTATGCATTACAGGGCCTGTGCAAGACCTCCTGCCACCTGAGGTGGGAGGACACACCGCTGCTGCTACCGCTGCCACTGCCGCTGCCACCGCTGTGGGGAAACAGGAGTGCTAGCCGCTGCCATGGGGCAGGCAGAGGAGCGCAAGCCGCCACCATCACATGGGGGAGGAAGAGGGGCAGTAGCAGCACTGCTGTGTGTGGGGGAGGGAGAGGAGTGGGAGCAGGGCCGGTGCTACCATTAGGCCAACTAGGCAGCCGCCTAGGGCGCAGGGCTAAAGGGGGCGCCAGAAACGCCTTGGAAAAAAATACAGCGCTCTCAAGTGGGAAGGGGGCGCGCTAAATATCTGATCTTGCCTAGGGCACCAAACTGCCTTGCACCGGTCCTGAGTGGGAGCCACCTCCACTCACCTTCCCCTCAACATCTCGCTCTGAGGGGTCATTCGTGAGAGCAAGGCATTGGCAGGGAGGTGGCCCCGAAAATCGCCTGTGCCACAGCAGTATATGGGATGCAGGACACTTCCGAATTTGCTGCCTGAGGCGGGGGATTCACCCCACCTCATGGGAGGGCTAGCCTTGGTGTATTAGATGGAAGGAACCATCTTGTTGTAAGGGAATGGGAGTAGAGGCAGATTAAGTGTGGACTCATGAAGGCAGGGTATAAATATAATAAATAAACAAACAAACAGCAAATGAGAAGAAAGAGGAACAGGCCAGCAAATAACAGCCCAGCCCAGAAGGAGAATAGATGTAGTGCAAATCTGACTACAATTGAATCCAGAATAGGTATATCCCCATCCATCTGGATAACTGAATCAACTACCACCATCAGGCTTTTCTTCTTCTTCCCTCCAATCTCTTTCCTCGTGTCTCGGTAGAATGTAAGCCTGAGGGCAAAGACTGTCTACTTATTGATTTCTGTAAGCTGCTGTGGGAGCCATTTTATTGGCCAAAGAACAGGGTGAAAGTGCTTTAAATACATACATACATATTACCCACTTTATTTAGGTGAAGTGGGCAGGCAGCTTCAGGGAGATTTGTAGTGAAAGAAATGGTTCAGGGAAAGCGTTAATCACACACACACACACACACACGTGATATTCTGCTCAACACTGCACATAGAATATCCCCACAAAGCACTTTTTTCAATTAAAAAAAAAAAGACAGCCCATTATGGCTCCCTATACCTTTGCATGCAGTGTTTAGCTTGCCTCTCCCCCCCCCCAGCTTTTAGTTCAAACAATAAATCCACTTTTATCTGATATATCTCATTGTAATAATTGGCACATGCAAAATGTCTAACACCAAATCAGGGCTAGACAAGTACGATTATTTTTCATTAAGGCCTCCATGAAATTGTGATCAACTCCCTATAATCTTGTTTGTTTCTGTGCTGAAAAATGTGTACTTGGACCATTATTTTCAAAACAAATAATATTCAGCCCAAACACAGAAACTGAATACTGTGCCAGCATCAAGAATTTAAGTACTTGATCTTCCTCTACAATATTTAGAATTACCGTAAATTATTTGCCTTCTTTCTCATTAAACTGGAATAGGAATATTTATTGGTTTGATGCCAGTTATAACAAAATATATTGTATATTTTCATAGTTCCATGTTCCTCAAAGCACCAGCTATTTCTGAACAAGAAACCAAATGGATTACCGTAAGCTAATGGAAATGCCTTGAATGCCAAGGCGATCTTTCCAGATACCAGGAGATCCTAATAACCTCATCCTGCATTTAGGGCTTTGCTTCTATTGAGATCATGCTACATCCTCTATATTATTATCATCATTATTATTATTATTATTATTATTATTATTATTATTATTATTACGCTCCTGAAAATCCATTTGATCCCAATGATGTAAACAACAACTTGGCAATAAGAAACGCTTGGGCCAGTTTGTGCTTTTCAGCATCCTTTATCACACACCTTCTGAAATTACACTCCCCGCACCCCCACATCCCTTTCTCATTGTAAGCCTGCTCTTACTTCTTTGCTTCTCCGCCGCCACGATAACAAAATCTATGAATGCAGCCCCTTGATTGTCTGACCTTCCTGTCCTCTTCTAAACCAGAATACCTTTAGTTAGCATCCAGAGCAGCCTTTTCCAACCAGGCAGCCTCCAGATGTGTCGGACTGCAATGCCCATAATCCTCAGCATGGCCAATGGGCTGGGAATTTTGGGAGTTGCAGTCCAACACATCTGGAGAACGCCATATTGGAGAAGGCTGATGCAGAACATTGGGGTTTCATACATGTAGTCTGGCACAAATGGGAACTTCCTTCCTGGGGCTAAGGGCAATTTCTGAGGAGGGGATTTCCCCAACGTAGCAAGAAAAGGGTTAACCTCCCTCCCCAGGTGCCATGATCCCAGTCCTGATTAGGGCCCCCCACAGCTATTATTTAGAAGAAATAAACTAGACACAGCAAACACAATCACACCAATGCAAGTCTCTTCCACATCCTGGTCTTTGTCCCTGCCTGTTTATGTTCCACTTTCTGCTCTGTGCAAAAGCTTATGCCTTATTAAAGAAGTGCGAGCCCATGTGCAATCAGCTGTAAGTTTTCTTTATATACTAAGGGGGTCAGCTCCCTGAAGACTGAGCTGATCTGGAACCAATCAGTTGATATATAAAACATCCCTTGGGCGGGATCATGTCCATACAGACAAATATTTGGTAAAAAATGAATCAGGAATCTTCAACAAAATTGCATGAACCTGAGGCGGGGGTAAAGTTAGTGATCTTAGCAAGGCAGGCTAGAATTCATCTATCCTTCGACATCCTTCCACATGTAAGTGGGTTGCTTGTCTAGAAGTAAGATGTGGGTTTTGCAATAGCAGCTTAAGTTCAATCTAAGTTTTCAACTCCAAGGGGTCAATTGTCACTATGGGGATTTAGAAATAAATCTCAGCACATCACAGTGCAGATTTATTCTTAAGCATTAAGAAAAGTCAAGGAAAAGGAGCATTATGATGGAACATTATTTGGGTCTTCACAATAATTCAGAGAATGAGTCCAAATGTATAGAATATTAAAATTACATATGCTAAAAATAATAAAATACTTTTTTGAATCCCATGGCAAACTCATTTTCTGACTGTAGATCCTTATGCAGCCAAAACAGCCCCATCTATGCACAAAAGGGAGGAATCAGCAGACCGGAGGGGGACCCCACCAGACACTCCAGTGAGGACTCATCAGCACACTTAGTGGCCACAGAACCCTGTGTGTCTGCGGGGCAGGGTGTGGGAACAGAAAACTAGTGGGGAGGGGAATGGATATCCTGGAAATGGCATGGCTGGCTGGCTCGAATACAGAATAGGAGCACTCCATGCTGCAACTTTTTGTTGCAGGTCCCATTTGATTGTGCATAACAATGTATGAACACACATCTCGGGTGACAGAATGTGTCTTAGAATTGAATATTATTTATTATTGATACTTGCTTTCTCATGCAGTCTCATCCTACCTACTCCATCCAAACCATTTTTGATGTACATTTTTGTTACTGTGTTAGTTCTAGAGAATAAAACAGATAAGGCAATATCTTTGATTCAACCAATGGAAAGGTAACTATTAGTTGTACACATCATCATCATCATTTATTTATTTACATTACATTTATATCCCGCCTTTTTCCTCTTGCGAGGAACCCAAGGCAACTTACATAGTCCTCCTCCTCTCCATTTTTATCCTCACAACAACCCTGTGAGGTAGGTTAGGCTGAGAGTCAATGACTGGCCCAAAGTCACCCAGTGAGCTTCATGGCCGACTGGGGACTAGAACCTGGATCTCCTGAATCCCAGTGTGACACTCTAACCACTACACCACACTGGATCTCACAGTATGATACGACACCATAGTATCTGCTGCAGTGCATCTCCCGTTGGATCAGTTTCTGTCAGGCCATTTCCCGTTATATGACTGGCAATGTAATTTTAAAACCTTGTTTAATACAAATGGACATATGGATTAAACAGAGATAATCAGTAGAAAAGATAGCAACTCCGTGCTGATAAAAATGTCATGGGTGTTTACTAAGTCCAAAAGTCTGTAATTATGATTATGTTAAGTGCTCTTCACCATCACGGAGAAGGTTAAGTGCTCTTCACCATCACTGAAGCCAGTGGCTTAGGAATTGGCATTATAGCAAATTTTTAAAGAACTCAAAACAGATACAGCTATATGTTGGGAAAACAAAGGGTGCTTCCAGACAAGGCTTTTATTGTGCAATCACCCTGTCCTGTCTCATTCATGGAATTTTATGGGGGGGGGGGAGCAGACATTGTTGTCTTCCACTTGTGAATCCCCCACCCCCCAGCTACATTTTCCCACTGCTTCTCTCTCTTTTCTTACCACAGAAAATCCATTAAGGAGGAAAAGATGGAATAGCTGCACAATCTCTTTTGATTGGTAGCACCAGGAGGCCTTGGCCTGGAAGCACCCCAAGTTCCAGTCAGAGTGCAAGTTGTACATATGGATTCCTTCATAAATCAAAGGTAAGGCAAGCAACATTTCCAATTAGAAATCCCATTAACTTTTTTTGTTGGGATAGGGTGAAGAAGGGCACAATCACTATGAAAAATCAAGCCCAATTAGAAATCAGCATTTGGAATCTGGAAAGACGTCTATTTCTCTAGCACAGTTTCATCTTCCAAAGTTTGTGCAGTAACACCAATAATCTGTTTAAATGACAAGCCTTGAGCAAGTTCACCAGCTTTGGTTTCCTTGTGGCTAATTCAGGACACATGTTGAAGAAAGTAAGTGGGGGGGATATTTGAGTAATAATTTCCATAATATGTGAATATATGAAAGTATGCAATTTCAGCTGTCTTCCATAGTGTCTGCTAATGAGCAAACAAACTTTTTTTAAAAAAACCTATTCCCATCTCCTCTCTCCCTCATTTTCCCTCTTAAATTATCAATTATTCCCTAACTCAAGAGGCAGCATCCTAATTAAGAAATACATCAATTGGCTTGAAAGGACACTGGCAAGCAATTGTGTCACTGCCTATTCGTTTTTGCTCTGCTGTTAAAGTTTCACTAGAAATTTGCATATTCATATCCATTTCCACAGACATGCATTTATTTCTACTGCCCATGGATTCCCCATTGTCTGTCTAGTTATTTTTCACCTAACCCTCTGCCTTTTTTAAAAAAGAAGTGCAATACCTTTTTGTGTCACCACCACCATAATAAGTCCTTGTCACACAGTCTTCCACCAGGTACTATGAACACATGGAGAAGCAGGACTGCAAAATTTGGGCCCCTTGATCATGTTGGCATAGCCTGTACAGATGCAACTTGTCTGCATGTATCCTCTGAACCCATGGACAGAGGATGTATGTGTTGTGATATGTATCACATTACCAGCTGTGGCACATTGTTTACACATGGAAGGGACAGAATGGCAGGGTAAACAGGTTTATTATGTCTTTCTAGAATCTCGTGTTTTCGCAGGGGTTACTAGAGTGTGAGAGCAATATGAGCTAGTCACATGGTTTGTATGTTCTGATGACGTGTTGTTTTCTGTCTGAAGCCATTTTAGAGAGAAGCTGGACATATGGATTAAACAGAGATAATCAAATGGACATATGGATATGCTTTCTTCTTCTTCTTCTTCTTCTTCTTCTTCTTCTTCTTCTTCTTCTTCTTCTTCTTCATGGTACAGCTTGCTGGACTTGTTACTGCTACAATGTAACGTCTTTGCTGAAGTGGAGTGAGCTCAACTTACTCCACTGGATGTAATGCTTGCTATGCATTTATACTCTGCACATGGACTGTAACTAGGAAATGTATACTCTGTAGAACTTTACTTGCTAAGTGAATAAACAGGTAGAATTAGACCTGTGGTGTTTACAGAGTGTTTCCTGACTCCATGGATTAATCTGCAACGGAGAAGCTTTGTTGGTTCATTGGCACACACGCTGCACGCTGCCTGCGGGAGGAGGGAGGTGAGATCTGGAAGATCTGTGTGTGGAATGTACAGGCGTCTGCTAGCACACAGACAAGGATTATAAATCTCCCAACCCGCACACACTCTGCTCAGGTCCAGTTCGAACAGTATGGAGGTCAGAGGTGAGACAGTGGGTGCAATCCTGCTCTCCCCATCCACATGCTCATTGTACACTGTATGAGGACAATGTGAAAAGGCCTGTCCATGGGTAGGCAGCCTGGAGCCCTCCAGATGTTTTTTTTACTGTAACTCCCATAATCCCTGACCACTGGCCATGCTGGCTGGGGCTGATGGCAGTTGTAGTCCAAAAGATCTGCCGTGTGCCAGGTTGCCTACCCCTGCTTTAGGGCAATGGGAAAAGGCACAATCTGAACCAATGGCAACAAACCTAAGCACACTTATTAGGGAACAAGCTCCATTGAGCTCACAGGACTTACTTCTAAATAAACATGCTTAGATTTGAACTGTATGTGTTCTTTCTTTCTTGAGTAGTTACAAGTCCTGTTTATACCGTGTTTCATGCTGTTACTGAGCAGGCCCCAGGGACAACTAATGAAGGATACTTTGTTTTATCAGGATCAAAGGGGATGGAAACACCCTCCCACTCATCGTGGATCCACATTCGCCCTTATTCCCACTGTCTTTTTCACAGGCACATGGTGGTACATCACAAAAGAAATATCTACATATATTTTATTCAGGCTCTTTTGCCAACAGGATATCCAAAATGCGCAAGCTCATTTTCCTGAAGAGTCCCAGGGAAATGGTAGGCAAAACAAATGGCACAAAATATCATGTCAAAAATAAAGAGCAGTCCAGTATCATCAAGGTAAAAAGGGGGAGAAAGGGGAAGGTGCCCCACAAATAGCTTTGTCTGGCTGTGGAGATTTAAGCAGTGGCTGGGATGTAACAAATTCAATAGGCTGAACTGTTTTAGATCACAGATGTTTGGGGTGGGATAACTGAGACATTAATTCCACTGAAGAAAGCCAGCACAAATAAGTGCACGTTGCCAATCCCCCCCCTTTTCACTCTTGACCATAGAAGCTAACTAATAACTATCAAAGCAACTAAAGTACAAAGGCACAGGTGGTTTACATTAAGAGAAGAGATATGATATCCATTTCCACCTGAGCATACACAGAAATCAGAAAACAAGAGACTCTAAAACAGCCTTCCTCAATCTGACATCCTCCAGATGTGTTGGACAGCAGGGCCAACACATCTAGAGGGCACAAGGTTGGGGAAGGCTGCTCTAAAACCTAGAACAGCACAGCATTGAGTTTCCGGCTAAGCATTTAACACTTTATATCCTTCCAAATTGGTTTTCTGTTTCCTTGTGACTTCAGAAGAGCACTACCACCCAGGCAGATTTAAATTGGCCCAGCTCAGGTTTTAAAACTCAGTCCTCAGTTACCTGGTCTGCACCACACGAAAAACCATTGTGGGTAACATCTGCCCCCCCCTGGGGCCCCATTCACTCCATCCCATGCAGCTGCCTTCTTAGGATTTATTTAAAAACTGTCAGGGAACAGCAGTAACTGCAGCAGTAAGTGCTTTGAAAAGGAGCCGTGAAAAGCAGGGGGTAGTTAAAATCTCCCCTTTCTGGAGTACCCGGAGAGTCAGGGAAGTGTTGAAAAGGTGCAGGATGCTGAGAACTGTCAGTTCAACACTTAAAAACCATAGAATCACAGTACCAAGGGGAAGATATTGTGTGTGTCCCCTTTTGGTGCACTTACTCCTTTGGCTTCTCCCCCCCCCCCCAATTTTTCGTTCTTTTGAATTGTGCTAATGGGTTCCTCCTTTCTTTTACTATTATTCCTCCCCCTGTCCTTTGCAACTGTGCACAAATTAGCCAATATGCAGCCTGGTCCTGTCAATTTCTTGGATGTTGCCTACTCCATTTCCCTGCTCCCTTTGGAAGCTGAAACATACAAGGAAATTGACCAGAAAAGACTACACATATTGGACAGCCATAAAAGCACACTTGTGAAAGACCAATAAATAAATACATAAATAAATGATGACCCCCCCGCAACTGCACATTTTTGAGGGTCCGAAAAATAAAAAAATTAAAAGCTGGGTAATGAAAAGGGATAGCAATTGGAGTGGGGAGGAGGCTGGGGCAAGGAGACAAGATGGGTTCTGCCCCAAAGTCCCCTGGGATATGTGCGGGAGCCAGCTGGAGGACTGAGGGGAAGGAGGGGAAGAACAACCCATGGCAAGCCTATCTCCTGTCAGGTGGATTGTGGGTTGTTTAGCTAACCACCCACACTGCGTAGCATATTTGGCTTATCTGTACGTGCCACACACCCCACCCCAGTATAATGAAATAAGGAAACTGTAATTTAACCATGCAGAAGACAAATGGTAGTAGGTTTATTTATTTATTTTTTCCTGCCTGCAGGAGGAAGTGGACAGCTCTACAAAATAAGAAAGTATCTTAAAATTATGGTGTGTGTGTGTGTGTGTGTGTGTGTGTGTATGATGTTGGAAGATGGCATGGGAAATGTAAACTGTTACATATGGAGCTACTTTGCAGAAGACAAAATGGGCAACTGAAGGTTCAGCAGCTACTGGGAAACACCTGATCAACGTCAGCTTGGCTGTAGCGTGTGGGAGCAGAATTTCTGAGATGCAGAAGTCAGACCTGCGAAGGGCCAAACTTGATGTGAAGTTAGTCACATAGTTTGGCCTTGTGTGTTTGTTGTGTTTGGGGGGGGGGGGTTTAACACACACACACACACACACACCTGGTGTGGGGGTACAAGCCAGATCAGGACTTTGGCACAGGGGAGGAGACTTTAACCTTTGGTCCCTGCCACAGTAGTGAGCTGAACTGGGGAGGGTGGGGTGTGCAGGCTGCTATTTGCAATGGGAGGAAAACTCCCCTTGGTGCTAATGATGTTTGTAATGAAATATAATTTTTGTTATGGAATAGGCTTGGCCCCTCCTAAGCATTGACTCTGAGTCCACCTTCACTGTGCATGTATGAAAGGGCCACTAGGTGTGTGTGTGTGTGTGTATGTATGTATGCATGCATGTGTGTGTCGAGAGCGGTGTTCGATGTCGACAGAGACCACTCGATGTCAAGATCGGTGTTCGATGCCGAGCAGCTGGAGGAAGAACGTTTTCTCCATGGATGGAGTATACGTCTCCTCTAATGTTGGAGCTGCAGTAAGCTCCGTAGCCACGAGTACAGGTGAATCCATAATTTCTCCATTGGAGAGTGAGGCTACTTGCACTCCTGACACCGAGGCACGCTTTGCAGGCGTGGATGTAGACAGCTCGTCTCTTCTCGGTGTCAAAGACTCGATCTGTGTTGGGATCGAAACCAGGCGTTTTACCTTGGTGGTCGACGTCAAAGCCGTGAAACTCACAGTCGATAGGACTGGAGTGACAGGCTTATAGAGAGAGATTTTCAGTCCTTAGATTTTTTCTTGGACACAGTCTCTTTCTTTTGCTCTTCCTTAGAGCATTTGTGGGCTTTTTTGTCCTTTCTCTTAAGTGGGGATTCCACATTCCGAGTTGCCGCCACTGTAGTATGAGACGTTGCTGATCTTGGCTTGAATGCCGTGGCCTTGAATGCCATATAGAGGGACACACCACGGATAAAGTTTGCTGCCAGGGAGCCATTTTGAGCTTTAAAGCTCGGTGTTTTCACATCGGCCTAATTAATGCCTTACAGTGGTGGCATATTTCTACTACATGCCCCCACTCTCAAACATAACAGGCACAAAGAGTGGCCAGCAGCCGGAGGTAATTTAATCCCACAATAGAGGCACTTTTGAAAAGGCGCCTAAAACAGCCGTTCCTCAGAAGAGAAGAATTTCATTTTTTAAAAAAATTATTTATTTTAATTTCATTGGGGGGGGGGATTTCCGATGAAAGGAGGAAGAGAAAAAAGGTTTATGAGGAAAAAAATTTTGTAAAGACAATTTTAAAGTACTCAGCTGAGTTGTAGTTTTTTAGAAGAACCTCCGGAGACGACTAGCCGCAATGGCGGTCGAAGAGGAACTGAGGGAATGGGCGGGAGCTGCGCTAAGGAGCATGCGCGAGGGGGAGGGGCTCCCGCCCAGTCTACCTCAGCTTTAGAATTTTCCGGAACGGTCTCAGCGCAGGCGCAGAGCCCATATGTGTGATGCACAGAGACCACGAAGAAGAACTTTTGAAAACCAAATCACATGAGTCACTGTGGACTACCAAAAGATGGGAACACTGTTAGAACTGATTTGCCCTATCCACAACAAAAGGGAGCAGTCAACTTTCTGGAAAATTTCAAGCAATCTATTTCATCAGCCACACCTAAGAAGTGCTGTCCGAAGTAGTCTGAGACTAAAATGAAGCAAGCCCCATGAGAGATATTAGCGGGGAACAATTGGATCTTTTAAAAAGGTGCAAAATAAATAGCTCAGAAGAAATAGAGAGTGTGTTGGCCACAGTCCTGATGTAGAACTGTAGAACAGTTAAAAGTAACTCCTTCTCTTGGACTTGCAATAAGGATGGAGAAGATACACTAGTTAAATCTAGCTTTGGACATATATTTTTTTTTAAACCCTTCCCTAACTGTAACCATGATCTTATAAAAATTAATGCCATCCTTCTTTAATGTGATATTTCACTCTACCATCAAGTAATGTATTTTACAATCATTATCTCAGAAGTTAAGATGTATTTCAACCAGAGACATACAAGACATGGGGTGGTGGGGGAGTTAACCCATATGTGCATATGCTACTTGGGAGTATCAGAACAGCAGGGAGAACCTTCCCCAGAAGGCTGTGCAAAAACTCCAGTGCCTGAGTTTGTGTGCTAAAGGATTAAAAACAAATCCATTTGTTCAAAATCAAATTAGCTTGTCTCCAAATATAGATGCCTTACTAGAGAATAGAGCCCATTTGCTATATTATTTTCATGAGTCAAATCCATATGTATGGATTTTCCCCCACATTTGGTTTGATTTTCTTCCCTCCATATGCTTCAAAAACTGACAAAATTTCACAATAATCACTTTTAAATGAAAAAAGGGGTCAGAAACATTTTACTCACGCTGTATTCTCTTTTTAAACCTGTTTCTTTAAAAAAATAAAATCTTTATTATTACAAATGAAAAGATGGCTATCACAAGACACAGGAGAGGTTCAGCAAATTATTGACTCCAATCCATTGTTAGGCTTAATGTTGACAAGATTGTGCATTTCACATTCCAGTTGAAAAGGTCAGAAACACCAGCTGGAAGGAAAGATTATTAGATTTCAATGTGCCAAGTGAAGAAAGACCAATATCCAAAATTCTTTGTCATCTGGGCAATTAAAAGCAATCCAGAAGAGCATAAACTGGGATGTAGCATGTCTGTTAAAATTTATTATGAACAAAATATTACTTTGATATGGACAAATACTTTATTATGGGCAAAAGAAGCCCCATAGTGATATTTTATTACACACTTGTCCGTAAGTTGTTACATATATGAATGCATATATAGATTTCATAGATTTCATAGATCATAGAGTTGGAAGGGGCCTACAAGGCCATCGAGTCCAACCCCCTGCTCAATGCAGGAAACTAGAGGAAACTAGACTAGAGGATTGTTTGTCATCACACTGGATATCTGGTGTGTTGTGCCCTCCTTTCCTGTAGTGGCTGCATGCACTCCAGAAGTCCGGCATGATAATAATCTGGGAAGCGGGCTGATAATGGATCTCTGGTAAAGCCTCAAGGCTCCCTCCACAATTTTACTACAGTCACTCCCCCCACAGAAGCCAATAGCTCCCATTTACAGGGCTGAAATCACAACTATTGAGGTAAAAAGTAAATGTGCCTCTTCCCTTGACACTGGTGCTACCTCACTTCAGTTGGCAGCTCCTCTTTGTACTGATGGGCAGTTTGTTGGTATTAAATAAGCTCTGCCAGATAGTGCGAAACCTAAGAACTGTTACTTCAACCAGTCACAAAGCCAAGCAAAAAGGCCAAACACCTCCAAAGACAAATTGTCAAGTGCAGGAATGTTTCCACCACATTCACCAATTTGTTTCATAGCATGATATATTAATCACAAGGAAACAAAGAGCTTTTCTACACAAGATATTTATTGTGTGCTCGTCATTCCCTACTCATGGTTGTTTACGGGTTCTTCAGATGACATTGTGACGCTCCAGTTTCACTTCTGTTTTTGAACAGCACTTTTAGCAAAGTTTTTTTTTTTTTAGAGCAGGGAAAATGCAGTATTATTTGCGAAAGAGAAAGAAAACATTTTTCTGCTTGTGTAATTCCACTATTCTGCTATACCAGAGTGCCACCTAGAGGTTATATAGTGAGAGGGCAGGAAAGGAAACAGCTCTTCCAGTAGTGCTCGAATCTCAATTCTGTGACAAAATCAAAAGTAGATGGGATTAATAGCCTCTGTAGAAAAGCTCATAGTAAATGTCTTATACTGGAATATCTTCAGTTGGTTGGTCCATGTCAGCTTTGCATGTGTTCATTCATAAGTCTGTTCCATCCCATCTCCTCATTAATTTGCACAAAAATTCATATGCATGTTATTGTAGAATACACATTTTTATACCCATTTTGGTACATTTGTAGGGCACAAACTTAATTGCAAAATTCAGAAAACTGTGAAATCGGACAGATATCTATGTTCTGATTTGCACATTAGTTCAGGAGGTGTGAATTGTGTTGTTTTGCTTCTGAATGCAGACCAAACAAAATTTTCAAAAATCCCTAGTGCTGCAAGAATAGATGCTTGCACTGGTAAGACTGGAGACATGGAGGGCACTTCCACTCAAAGTGGTGGAACTCGGCCTGCTTTGGGGTGGCACCAAATATAATGCTGTCCCCAGAAGGCTCACCTACACCCATCTTGCTGTCATTTTGGCAGCAAATACTTTATTTTTCCAGACTTTTTAAGCCCCTAGGCATTGGTTTTATGCAGCTTAGGGTTTGTATTAATTCTGTTGATTTTTATACTGCTCCTTTATGCTATAGTGTTTAAATGTTCTTGTTTTAATGTTTTGGGGAGGTTGCTTTCTTGTAATTTAACCTTTTCAAATTCATCCTGGAAATCTGTTGAATATCAGGGTATAGATTAAATAAATAAATATTTAAAATTATACTTAATGTTTGACTTTTAAGAACATAAGAAGAGCCATGCTGGATCAGACCAAGGATCCATCTAACCCAGCCTTATATTCACACAGTGTCCAACCAACTCCCTGTGGGAAACCCAAAAGTAGGACATGAGTGCAATAGCACCCTTCTACTCATGTTCCCTAGCAACTGGTGTACACGGGCATACTGCCTCCGATACTGGAGGAAGCATATAGCCATCAGGACTAGTAGCCATTGATGGCCTTCTCCTCCATGAATTTGACCAATCCCCTTTTAAAGCCGTACAAATTGGTGGCCATCACTACATCCTGTGGATGTGAATACCAGAGTTTAACTGTGTGCTGTGTGAAGAAGTACTTCTTTTTATCTGTCCTGAATCTCCCACCAATCAATTTCATGGGTTGACCCCACTGGGTTCTAGTATTATGAGACACTGTCTATCTCTCCACTTTCTCCACACCATGCATATAATTTTGTACACCTCTGCCTTTCCCCCCCTAAGCTAAACAGTCTCAGGCATTGTAACCTTTCCTCATGAGGAAGTTGCTCTAGTTGACACTTGATCCTTTTAGTTGTCCTTCTCTGACTTTTCTTTTAGGCTGCAGGACTGAAGGTGTGTTCTGACATCTGGCCTGTAGGAGGCAGTCATCTCACATTCATAGCAACAAGTCAAAGACACACATGCACTTGCAGATCTTCCTTCCTGTTTCTTAGGGCAAATTCTCATTTTCATATTTTATGTGGCTGTCGTCATAAGGGGACTTATAGCCATCATTTTAATGTGAAATTCACTTTTAAATATGGTTCTGCATGATACAGTCTTCAATTATCCCAGGGGAATAGCAGGACATGGTAAATCTGGGTTCATATTATTTATTTTATTTATTTATTTATTATATTTATACCCCGCCTTTTTTCCTTCAAGGAACCCAAGGCGGCTTACATAATCCTCCTCCTCCATACCATATGATTTTGAAGAAATGTTCTGCATGTTGTTGCACAATCCAATGCTGATTGATTACGGTTTACAACCTGCTATAATGGATGTTCTTCTGCCTAGAAACATACGCAGAATCAAAATAAAATTTGCCTTCATTTATAAGTCAAGCCATGTCTAGTGAGAAACAAGCTAATTAATGTTACGTCCCTATTACGTACTTAGGGGGAAAAAAAAACAATTCTTGACTTGAGCATTATGCAACTTCCCAGTATGACAAGAATTCAAGGCTTGATCACATACTCAGGCTTGTTTCATAGAGGCTGAATCACAAGCTTTTTCCAAGCTGATATCAGATGACGCTGTTAGCCCTTTTATTGTGTTTCTCCCCCTGTTGCCACCCAGGAACAATATTCTAACTCACACATTAAGAAGATTAGTTACTATAAAAAGAGTTGTGAAGGAGAACAGGCTGTTAATTAAGAATAGGATAGGTCGGCCTCCCATCCCACCTTTTTCCTCCAAATGAACTAACAAGGAAGCAACATACTATTTATTTATTTATTTATTGCTGTTTCTTTTAGGAACTGATCTGACATTTAGCTGGCATGTGGCTCTTGTGTCCATGTCGTGGCCCTGGTCCTTTAATCACACATTCTAGCACTCTGACACAGGAGACTCCAAATCAGTGATCTCCTTTTAGTAAAGCAAATCCCACAGCATAAGCTTAACCGTTATAATCTTCAGAAATCATATAGCTGATGGCATTTTGCTATAGGCTCTTGAAATAGATCCGCATTAAGGTAGGGGGCCAGAATGCCTCTTAGGGACTCAAATTCCCCGACATTCCACACCAAGGTAAGGGACTGGAGCCAATTCCAGCTGATTGGAGCCACTCCCAGCTGCTCCTGCAAGCAATAAGGGGAAGATCGGAGCCAGTTCCAGCTGCTCCTGCATCAAGGGAAGGGATCCTAGAAACAGGCCTGACTTGCCCAAACACCACTACAGAGATCTGATCCAATTGTGCCACTGAGCTGGAACCTCTGGGTGCTGTGAGTCTTGGCTTTATGATCTGAACAACTCCTAACTGCTCTTCTGAAAGGGGAAGGATCTGAGCCTCGTTGCTTGTGAGACAAGGGAAGGGATTCTAAAAGAGGATCTGAACCACCATGCAAACCTTCACAGAGATCAGGACCAACCCTGCCACTTGGGTTGGACCCTCTGGGTACTGTGAGCCCATGCCTCTCGACAATAAGGGTCCAGAACAAGATCTTTATCAGATGAGTCCAAAGTACTTTCCCACACACAGAGAGATTCCCACATCCAAAGCTCCCAGCTTTGGGATATCTATGCCACATGGGTCCGGGCACAGGAAGGTCCAGAAGTCAGGAATTAACCCCAAACCAGCCAGCTCTGGATTCCTCGACGATAGAGACACAAAATCCATAGCCTACAAGGAGGCACAGCCTACAAGGATACAATGTACAACAGTCCTTTTTATGGCAGGTTCTTGACAGTCCTGGGATGCTTGGAAATAAGAATCTGCCTTCATACAAACGTTAGAAGATGTAATGTTTATTTTATTGTTACTTCTTTGCATAGAGCCACAGGCATACTGGCCCTTGCCTTGCCATTCTAGGATAAATCCTGGGGTGGACTGTCTGTGCTTAGCCCAAGGCATTAAAAAATCATAACCTGGTCAAAGATGGATCTACCACAAGCATTACACTGGCTAATATTGACTTTTTTTCTTTTTTTTCTTTCATGGATTAACCTGTATGTTGTTACTTGTTTTTTTTGTAGGAATGGGTGAGAATCTTGTTTCAGTTCGGTTTTGGTAAGAATTTACTGAAATTCACAAAGTTCTCCATATTCAAGACAAAAAGAACTTGAGATTTTTTTAATTAAAAAATATGCATGTGAGAGAAACCAAAACTGACAGGTTTGTCCATCTATACCCAGGGCTTTGAGTGCTTTGCTCTTAAAACTCTGGGTTTGAATCCCCACAATATTTAACCATTTTAGTGCAGAATTATGATCACCACCTCTTTTTCTGACAGGCTCCTCATCTTAATAACTATATGGCAGGCCGGTATATCATGGTCCTCTCCATGCTGGGAATAGCTGTACCTGTTGAATTGGGCTGGTGCAGATGGGTGAGAATTTTGTTTCAGTTCATTTTCAATAAGAATTTATCAAATTCTGCAAAGTTCATCATATTCGGGGGAGAGAGAGAACTTCGAATGTGGGAGAAAACAAAACTGACAGGTTTTCCCATCCCTCTTTTTTATGTGACCAATTTAAAAAGTATTCAGTCAGGCTAGAATATTGTTTACATGGGGCAGCATCTAACGGTGTCATTCTGCAAACTGAAATAGCTCTAGCGGAGCTCCGCCAAACCTTTCCATTGCACAAGTGGTTGCCCATTATGCTTGTGCAACCGGTTGTCCAAGCAGTTGTGCAGCCAGTCGCACAATGGGTTGCACAAGCGGAATCAACCACTTGCATAACAGGCTGCACAACAGTTTGCACAAGAATTATATGCAACCAGTTGCACAACAGGTTGCTCAATGGGCTGCACAAGAGTTATGCACAATGGATTGTGCAACAGGTTGTGCAAGCATAATGCACACAACCACTTCCACAATACCCGCTTGTGCAAAGGTAACTTTAGTTGGATTCACCTCTTGTGCATAGTTCGGAACCTAGTTTCCGCTAGCACAACATAACTTGCACTAATGGAATTACACTGTTGGATACTGCCCATATGCTCTTACTTTAGCTCTGGAGTTATTCACATTTCAGTTATTCAGTTTGTCCCTAGTTGTTCCTCAATGTTCTGGTGATAAACATAGCAATTTATGCTTATGGTGAAGGAGGAAAGCTGCAATTAAACACATTTCAGGATGTTTATCCTAATTGTAGGAAGGCTAGTAATGCTTTAATAAGGTACTAACTTTTCTGTGAAGCCAGGAAATGAAGCGCAGCTACTCAGTGTGAACTCTTGGAATGAGTTGCAGACAGCTTCAGCCATAGTAAGCTTGGGGGCATATCATTCAACAAACAGCTGGTGCAGACATACCCTAAATTAAATATTGCTATCATACACTCACAGCTACTACAGTAGTACAGGAATGGGGCAAATTCTTAATAAAATTAAAAATCCTGAAATGCAGGGAAGTACTTCTGTTCCAGTTTCACAAGCAGTTTTGGAATCTGCTGCTCTGGTTTTATGTGGTGTGCTGCCATGAACATTAGGAAAGGTGAATTAGAAATATTTAAATACCTATGTAACAGAAAACAGAAGCAGAAACTGGAAAGGTATCTTGTTCAAAGTTCTGCAACTGTAATAAACGAACACATATTTCTACAAAGATAAGGGTGCAATCCTATGCATAGACAGGAAAAAGTCCTACAACTCCCAGCATGCCCTGGCCACATAGGCTGACTGGGAGGTGTTGGGAGTTGTTGGGACCTTTTTTCTGTCTAAACATGCATAGGATTGCACCCTAAGGCTCATATACATGACAGGAGATACAACAACGTGGAAATGCTATTGTTACTCCTATTTCTGCTGTTTACACTAGAGATGTCACAGAACTTTGTAATTTCTTGGCTTGGAATATGAATCCTGCTGAAGTGTAATGCTTGCCTTCAATATAAGATAAGCATGATGGCCCCTTATTTTTAATGTGAGCCAGGGAAGAACTGCTCCGTCTGACTCCCAGCCACCAAATCACTAATCTGGCTGGTGGCAGCTGAAAGGAAGGTATCTCTCTCTCTCTCTCTCTCTCCTTTCCCCCCCCCCCCAGCTTCTCCTTTTCCCTTTTTCTCATTCAATCCTTCCTTTTCAACCATATTTATTTATTTATTTATTTATTAAATTTATATCCTGCCTTTTTTCCTCTTCCCAGGAACCCAAGGCGGCTTACATAATCCTTCTCCTCCTCTCCATTTTATCCTCACAACAACTCTGTGAGGTAGGTTAGGCTGAGAGTCCGTGACTGGACCAAAGTCACTCAGTGAGCTTCGTGGCCGAGTGGGGACTAGAACCCGGATCTCCCAAGTCCCAGTCCAGTGCTCTAACCACTACGCCACACTGGCTCTCCATAGTGCCTGGAACGTGGTCACAGTAGCATTCCAGGAACCGGGAGCCTTCCTTAGGGTCCCTGGTGCTACCACTGACATCAGTGCCCTGAGAAAATTGCATTTCCTAGGTGTCCAGGTGCCGGAGACATGGCCGCAGGCAGCCCAGGCACCAGGGAGGGGAGAGGATGGAGAGAGAGGAGGAGGAGATGGGGAAGGGGGGGGGGGAGACCCAGCAAACACTACAAGAGAAGAAGGGGGGAGGGAACTCCTACCACAACTGCCAAGCAGCAGCAGCCACAATAGAGTTGCAATAGCAGCCAACAGGGCAATGGAAGTTAGGGCTCCAGAGGGAGGGGGGTTGAAGGCTCATGGGGAGCAGCTATTACAAGTGCATTGAGAATGGGCAGAGGCAAACATTCCCCCCCCCAAAAAAGCATTCTCCCTCATCATTCCCACTCCCCATTCAAACCAAGCCTGGGGGAGTTCATATCATATCATAGATCACAGGATCATAGAGTTGGAAGGGGCCTACAAGGCCATCGAGTCCAACCCCCTGCTCAATGCAGGAGACTAGAGGAGGGGTCCCCCATCCAAGTAATAACCAGGCCTGACCCTGCTTAGCTTTCCACGCTCAGACAAGCTGAGCCAGCGTGAGCCACAGGCCTGTAGTTCAATCATCACTAATTTATACTAGGATGCGCTCCTACCTGCTAAATGCACTGGGACCCTGCACACATCTGCTAGGCTGGGAAAAGCAATTAATTCTATCTTTGACCAAGCAAAACACAGAGAAGGAGAATGATATATAATAGGAAGTAATGTTACTATGCTGCAATAGTACATTCATAGAATTAAAGTATTGGGTTCTACTTAGGTCCCAAGTTTTACAGCCAAATGCAGAAAAACCAAGGACTGAACATTGTGGTTGGACAAATACAAATTAGAAAGCCAGCGTAATTCTTTTGTTAACAAAGACAATTATTAAGCATTGGCACAAACTGTACATTCTCCATCAACTGCAGCCTTTCAATCAACACTGGATGCCCTTCTGAAGGTTATTCTTTAGAGTCTAAAGTTTAGACAAGGACTACTTAATTAATTTTACATAATAGCAGAAGTGCACTTACCTCAAGATACACCTGCCTAAAATTTAGATCCTAAAAGATCTTGAGAGTCCCTTTTGACAATAACATTGTCCAATAAAAATCTTGCCGTTTCTGTACTCAAAAACTCCTGCTGAGCAGAGGAAAAAAGGGGTTACCGTCCCCATTCACTCCTGTTTAAGACGATCCTTTCTGGAGAGTGTATGGATCCTGACAGGATGATGGGCAAGCATCATGACTTTCCTGAAGACCAGAGATGGTCAAGCGAGACACTGGGAGCCCTAACAAGAGGGCATTACATTCAGTAAGGCTAGATAGACTATAGTTTTGGGCAGCGCAAATCTATGGCCATTAGACAGTGTCTAGACGGCCATCGGATATTTCAGAGTCCCAGCTCCAACCTCAGAAACTCGCTCTGTGGTCGGAGCTGGGACTCTGAGCTCGGAGCAACCTCCCCCCTTCCCCCCACAGCCAGCACAGAAAGAACAGCACCAGCTGCTTCTTTGAGGTCGCAAATGTGACCTCAGAGAAGGGGTTTTGTGGGCATTCTGGGGGGCGTGGAGAGGAGGAGACAGGCACCTCCATGATACAAAGCATCCTGGCAGTGCTTCAGCCTCTTTCCCTCGTGCTCCGAGGCGCCAGACTTAAGACAGCTGAAATCAGCCGTCTAAATGTTTTGCAAGGCAGGAGGAGCGCGGAGGTGGCCTTCACCCCTGCGCTCCTTCCGCCCTGCATAGGATGCCTGGAACCCGCCGAGTTCAGAGGATTGGATTGTGCCCTTAGACACTTGTAAGTAGTATAACAGAAGCATCATTTATTTATTTAATTTTATTTGTACCCTGCCTTCCTACCAAAAATGGCCCTCAAAGCACCTTTTCCCATGGTGCTAACTAACATTTGTGCCACTGTGCTCTGGTCAAACACATTTTGCAATTTTTAAAAAAATACTAAACCTGTAAACAGGTATGAAAGCGGACGAGTGTGCCAATGCTAGGGGTGGCCATGTGTCCTCCTTTACAGAGGACAGTCCTCTACTGGAAGGGCTGCCCAGTCCCAGTCTGGCTTAAAGCCTCAGCAGGAGGAGCAGGTGCCTTGGAGGGGACCACAAACAGTGAGCACCTGGACAGCAGACTGAGCAGGCACACAGGTCACTGGGTCACAGTTTTCTTCACTATGGTGTGATCTACTGTATTTCTATTTCCATTAGAGTAAACATTTCTAAATTTGCACCTATGCACAGAAATTAGCATATGCCAATTTTATGCAAATTGGAACCCTCTCTTGTCCTCTTTTTCGGTGACGCTTAAGTGGCCACCCTGGAAAATGCCTCTGTGACACCACATTCAACATTCATGGAGGGGGGTTGCATGGGGGAGTTCCCATTAATCTGCCTCTAGAGAATGCTGGCTTTCTCCTACACCCTCTTTCTCTTAGGTGGATCACCAAGACACTAAAAGTGTCTCTTTTGGTGATCCACCTAAGAGAAAGGTTTCCTTTTGGACCTATCAGGAATTGCTTCTGACCTCATGAAAATGGTCGCACTATGTTTCTAACAAGCTGCATGCCTGTAGCTCCTGTCTTTTACAAAGCTTTCCCAGGGGCAATTGACTAGATATTTTTCAAAACTGTACGAGCAGTAACTGGCAGATGAAGAGAAGACAGGTAACTCCCTACCAGAGAGCACTGAGGACATTGTGAAAAGGGGCAGCTGGGAAAGAGTGGGAGACAACATGAAGTTCCCTAGGCCGCAGCAAGTCCAGCAAGCAAGCAGAAGGCGGAGCCAAAGGGCCCAGGCAAGGCTGACAAGCCTCCAGAGCTCATCTTAGGCTCAAATGACACATGATGGTAATTGGTGTCTGCCCCACTTACGGGAGAGCACTTAAAAGGGCCAAAGGCGTGTGCAGGCAAGGGGTATCATGCCTTCCCCCACCCACAGTTTTACTTCCACAGCCCTTCCCCTAGTTCAGTGTTCTCCAACCTTGGGTCCCCAGATGTTTTTTGCCTACAACTCCCAGCAAGCCCCAGCCAGCATAGTTGGCTGGGGCATGCTGGGAGTTGTAGGCAAAAAAACATCTGGGGACCCAAGGTTGGAGAACACTGTCCTAGCTGTTTTTCTCCCTGAGGGCCCCATTTCCAACGGCATAGTGCATCGGGGAGAAAAGCACCTGGCCTTGTAGGCCCCTTCCAACTCTATGATCTATGAATCTATGAAAGGTGGATTAAGGCTGTTAAGACTGGTGAGCAGAGGGACAGTTCAGCCACACACCCCACTGCCATGTCTCTAGGACTTTTAAACTCACACCTGTATCCCCTGTTTTCCATATGAATGGGTCAGATCCAGGTTTACAAATATGGATTTTCTGCTATCGTGTGGAGCCTCAGTAATTGAACAAGTAAGAAAACCCAGATCCCATGTCATGTCATCAGCTCCAGGTCACGAGCACAGAGATGGGAGACACTCATTTTCTCCCACAGAGTTCACCATTAATGTCCCTGGAAACTCAGAAGGATAACAAAACAAAAAGCTTAGGATGGCTGGTGTGTGCATGTGTGGGGAGGGATTAGGACCACCCCATTTTGATGATGAACATTCCTACTTCCTTGTTTAAAAAAAGGAAGATAAGCTCCATTTTAGGAAAATCATAGGGTGAATTCAAATTGTAAGTTACTCAAGACATTTTTCTCCCTTTCTATGTATTCCACGTGGTTTTTTTTATCGTATTTATGTAATGAAACCCACATGTTGCAGGGGAAACACATTATAACACTTTGAAGTATCCTTTTTTTCCACTGGAAGCCTTCTCATTTGGAAGCTGTGTTCTGGCCTTCTGACATAGCCAATTGTTTGTATAAACGTAAGTACAGCCTCCTCCCATGGAACTGGAATGGTTTTCCTCCTATCTGCCACAGAGACCAGTTAAGCACAGGCTTATTACAAAGGACCTCTCCTTGTTCCTTTTATGAGCTATTGCTTTATTTTTCATTCAGTGCTGCTATCATGCAGATAGTTGTGCAAACAGCTTTATTATAACAACACATTTCTACAATGATGGCAACTATGATAAAACACAACATCAACTAAAGATGGTGGCAGGGAAGCACCTACACACTCCAGAGCAGTTGCAGTGTTAACCAGAAAGCTACATGCTAACCCGAGTGATCAAACACAGGAAGACAACCACATATTGCCCGTGTGAACTCACCCAAAGCCTAGTGTGTCTCTATAAAGGCAGAGAATTAAGACCAAAGTGAATGAGAAATCAGGGATTGGCGATCAACCATCCCTTTAAATTTTAGCAACAGCTACAGAGGGAGGGGAGGAATTTTTGAGCAATAGCTATGGGCAGTGGGTGGGTTGGATGAGGACAGTGTTAGTAGAGAGGGTTAACACCCCTCTCCAATGCCCCAGTATGAATCAACACTCCCACCCCCACCCCATGGCTGCAAACATTTGAAGAGACTGGAGAACCCATCACAGATATCTTAAGCATCTCGTCCAGTTTGAACCTTACCCCGTATTGTATTTAAAGTTCATGTCCAAGGAAGCCATCAGAGATGGGCCTTTCATCCTTCACCGAGTCATATGTGTGAATAGGCTGCATTAGATGCCTGCTTATGAACAAAAACATATGCTTGTCATAAAATGTGTTTATTTTCCCAATTTCTGTACTTTTCTCTGTTACCAGCAGATCTGATGTCCCATCCTGTACTTTGAATTCATACTTAATAAGCACGCTAAGTCTAGAGTTATTCCCACAACTTAACAAGCAAAGCAGATACAACTTAGACAATAAAAAAGAAGCAATGTAGCCATGTGGTGGAACTGAAAGGAGAGAGGGATCCGGATCACTGCAAAACATCCTATTGATGTCAACAAAAAGTTAAAATTAAGGCTGCCAAGCCATTAAAAGAGAGACAGTTAAGTAAATATTTTAATGGCTTGGCAGCCTTAATTTTAACTTTTTGTTAACTTCAATGGGATGTTTTGTAATGATCCAAATCCCTCTCTTCTTTCATTTCCACCACACGACTACATTCTCTGTTTCTTTTTTATTGACTTGCATCTGCTTAATTAAGCTTAATTAACTAATGATTAATTAAATAATGAGCAAAAATGTCACTTTAATACCCATGATAACATGTGAGTACTTAATGAAATAAACACTTTATTTTGCTAAATGCACATCTCAGAACCAATACATTATCCTAAACAAAAGATGCACAGCACAAGGACCAGCTACAGTAATTTTAACAAAGTTTAACACAATTTCATAGGAAACCCATTTGATTTGACTCCGATTTAAAATTCCACCTCTTTAATCTGTGTTATAATTAATGAATTAATCAGTCAAACAATGCTTTTAGCCCTGATGCTGGTGTATTGACTAGGCATAATGCTGACCATGTTTGATCTGAAGTGTGTGTGTGTGTTTTGTTGTTTTTTTTACTCCCTAGAAGATGCATTTAATTGTAAATGTCCATCTCTTCAAAATTGCCTCTCCCTGTCAAGACGACCAAACATTTCACCCACACTAGCTCAGATCAGAATGTGATGATGCCAAGGCAAGTAGATGACTGGATCATCAGGAGTTCATACTATGAAAGTAACCTTGATTTTCCTTGGCTGCTTGCATTCTCCCCTCTTTATTCATCCCAGCAACCAGCTTGCCCTTACTACTACCCTCCTCAGACGTCCAGCACAAACGTGTTAGCCTAATTCTTTAGCAGCTTACAGAGTTCAGCTTAACATGCAAGAAACATTTTTTCCTACAACAATCTCTCTCTGGCACAGCCTCAGAATACTTTACTGCCACGTCTTAGTTGAAAATGGGATGATGCCAAGAATGAGATAAGCGCAGACAGCCTTGACTGGGAAACACAAGTAAAACACCTTCTGCAGAAGGAATTACAGTCTTTAGCAGACACCACTTATTTTATTTTATTTAAAAGAGGAAATTTGTCAGGGTTTTTTTTTTTAATTCTGCAATTTAAGAATCAAAATGTTTATTCTTTTTTATTCAGAAGTGTCAGCATTTTTCCACAGCAGTCATCTAAGTATCAACAGGCAGTGCTTAAGTGTGTAGTATTAGACATTATTCACCAAGCAATCCGATCCCCACTTGCCAGGAAGTAAGCCCCACTGAACTCAATGGGATTGACTTCCGAGTAGACCTACGTAGGCTTGCCCAGGCAATTGGAATAGTAGTAGGCGATCACTCGTGACCGAAGTAAGATTGTCTTCCAGGATAAAATTACAAAAAGAAAATTATAGAGAGAGGGAATTGTATAAAATTGTGTAGACTCTAGCGATGGGTCCATAAGTGACTGTGGAGGCCAATTCTAGATCCACACAGCTTCCCACAGTGAGGACACAGGTTGCCAGATGGAAGATGGTGCTGTAAAGGATTTGTTTGACATGCTTTTCGCTATGCATATTTCTCCCTTTCACCTTGCACTCGGGCTTCTTCAAAGTCCATAGAACCTTTGTGAAAGGCCAACTGGAATAACTAACTAAAGTATTATTCACTATCTGACCACTGGCTATTCTTTCCATTGGCTGCTAAAACAAAAATCCTGACCACAATATGACAACATAACAGAGATGTTCTGCAACCCACTTCCCATGATTCTTCTCGTTCTTTTCTCAACAACATTTTTTATCTGAAAGTACTATAACTTCATTGGCAATCAGTTTTATTAGGTGTACTCTTCTGATCAAGATGAGATCGAGAATGACACATTTACCATGGCATTCACTTGCATTTAAGGCTGTATAACACAGTACTACTCTGATCCTCAAGACCAGGGGAGGGCAACGTGTGGTCCAGAGAGGCCACTGGCAGAGCCTCCTAGGCTTTTTTGAGGCCACCACTATGCTGCTACACTGCTGAATTTGCTGCTGAAAGGCTTTGGGGAGCACAATTATGCTTTAAAACAAGGCATGCATTTCTTGTGCGCCCTGTTTAATAGCAAAATCGCATCTTTTCTGCTGCCATGTCGCCAAATTTCAGTAGAAGATTTGGTGGCAACAATTCCGTGGGAAGGTGGGGGAACTGGCCAGTTTGGTGGTAAGTTGCCCACCCTTGCTCAAGACCTTTGACAATTTGAAAGCACAGGTTCCTGAAAGATGTTTCCAAATACGTTGACGTGAACTGTGAAACTTCCATGATTGTAAATACATCCCATATTATTCATTCAATTAAAGCATTTCTACCCCACTTGTGATGTTTGTGGTTTTCCTATCTGAGAGAAAAGAAGGGATATAATGTTTTTGGTGGATCCATCCTTTAGGCTAGGATTTCAGAATGCTCTGGGTAAATCTCGGTCTAGGACTTATACTAGACTGACAGGGCAAAGGGATTCTGGAAGGAAGGACAGCAGAGAAGTCTGCCTGTGACTGTATGTAAGCGAGGAACTATTGAATTAAACTCTACATCTATTAAACTTAGTCTGAATCCAGAGTCTTATTTCCAAGAGTCCCAGGCCTATGAACACAACACTGTTCTTTAGGCAAAAACACCCCCAGAGCAGCTTACATATTATTGATAAAAACAAGACAGTCCCTGCTCACAGGCTTATATTCTAAAAGCCACATACGCAAAAGGAAAAGCAATAGGAAGGGAAGAGGAAAAAACAAACTCAGGCACCAATTCTTAACGTTAAACAGTATTTCAGGGAGAGAGAGAGCCAAATGTAGCTGGCCTTTCAGTCAGTAGAGCTGCTGGAGTGACCCAGCTTTCCTACCTCTCCCACTGCTGCAGCCTGATGGAATTTTAATACTAATAGAAAATAGTTCCCTCCAAAGGATGTGGGAACAATGCTTATAATATATATATGCAGTAACTGAGACTGGGATTTTGTCTGGAAACCTCCCTTCCTAGAGGCCAGGTGTAGGGGAGGAATGTGTTGTTCAAAACTTAGTTTATCCTCTGAGGTCTTGGGGAGCAGTTTAAAAATAAGCCAGCTATGAAGGCACAGATAGTGCCTTTTTTAAAAATGATGTTTACAACATCATTTACAAATCCAAATGAGGAAAGAAAGTGCAATACTCATATCATAACCAAAACTGAACAATGGCTGTGTTCGGGCTTTGTACACAAGTACCAGAACCTTAAATCTGGCCTGGTTTAAGACACAGGTCTTAAATAGCCCCAGGGAAGGTGGGGGAGGGGCTGCCCCAACAGTCCTCTCAGGCCGGTGATGGTCGTTTCAGGAGCTGATGGCATTTGCTCTCTGGCCTGGAGACCGGATGGGAGACCCCTCCTCTAGTTTCCTGCATTGAACAGGGGGTTGGACTCGATAGCCTTGTAGGCTCCTTCCAACTCTATGATCTATGAAATAAATCTATGAAATCAGGGCAACCAAACCTGATGATTCAGTTGCATAACCAGGTCGAAAGCCAGACTGGAATGGGTCTAGATAATCAGTATCCTCCAAGAGTCCCCCCACTGGCACTGACTCAATCTGTGGTGAGTCGATCCAATACACGGATTCAGTGTTATTGTTTTAATGGTGGCAAATTGCATTAAATGGGATTTTTTGGGGGGGGGTGATCTTGTGTAAATTTAAAGGCTGGGCAAATTTCCCCTCCATTTACTTCCGAGCCTCTAAATGTGCGCAAATTTAAAGGCTGTGCAGTAAGGAGTAACTACTCTGAGGAGGAGTCACGAAAAGGGGGACACACCAATAACTCCCCTTTCTGGACTTGCTAGATATTCAGGGAAGCAAGCATGGTGCGGAGGACACAGGCAAGTGTCAATTCAACACTTAATAGGGAGAGGATTACATTTCCAAGTGGGAGATATTGTTGGTGCACTTAATTTCTTTGCTTTTATTTTCTTTTTGGTGCTTCTGAACTGCGCAAATGGTTTCCTCCTTTGTCTTAACATTATTTCCCCGCTGATCCTTTGCAACTGTATGCAAGTTAGCCTAATATGCAGTCTCGCCTTGTCAGTTTCCTTGTATGTTACCTACTCCACTTTGGTGCTCCCTTTGACAGCTGACATATAAGGAAATTGACAAGGCAAAACTACATACCCTATATTGGACAGCTGAAAATGCGCTCTTGCACACTTGCGAAAGACGGGGGAGAATTTTTTAAAAAATACAATCCCATTTGCACAAATTTCTTTTTTTAAAAAAAAATTTAATTGAATTTTCCAAAACAACAACAAATCATATTTGGCTTCCGCCTCATTGTCTGACAAACATTACCAATCCTTATCCAATCTAAGTTTCCTCTATTTTCACAAAAAGAATTTCTATCGCCTTACCAATATTCAAAAATCAAAACCCAAAGTTATTGAGTCACTTTCCCTCCTCCCCAAGAAGTCCACCAGAGGTTTCCAGTCTTTCTTAAATGAAGATAGATTTTTTTTCTCTAATTAAACAAGTCATTTGCACAAATTTCAAGATCCACAAAAAAATAAAATAAAGAATCCAATTTGTGCAAATTACCATTTGCGTAAATGGCAGGACCGGGGGTAAATGTGCAAAACATTTTCAGAATCAGGAAGAAAAAAAAAAGGCCACTACAGCCCACTGCTGCTTACTGGAACAGAAACACTGCAGAATCCCTTCAAGCTCAAACTGAATGGAATTCCTAGCATCGCACATTCATTCCTAGGAAAAAGCAACTGCAAAAAGTGACCAATAATTTATAACATTCCTCTTGATTTTCCTCCTTCTGCAAAATCACTAAATTGACTTGTTCATCATGATTGTGAACTGTAAGTCTGGTAGGGCTTGGGAGGTTTTGGCTTTAGTACGGTGTTCAGGTTTTTTTGTGCTTAATAAATTATAATCATATTATTTTTTAATGTTTACAAACTTTCAATTTGTGTGCCTGAGGTTTTGGGGGGTGGGGCTTGGGGGTCAGCTGGTGGTACACTATAATCACCCACTATAGCCTATCTGTCAGAAAGGACTAAAACTGTTTTTTTTTGGGGGGGAGATGATTTTAGCACCATAAATCTTAACTCTTAGATCTTCTGCTAAGCATCTGGCAGGGCCTGGGGGGTGACAGGAGGAAGAAGTATAGTTCAGGCTGTTCTCTGGTATGCTAAATCAATATCCCATTCTCCTGTTTCTGTATTTTGGTAATTAAACATAGCTTTAAAGCTTTATAGTTTCAAATGTACTTAATATCAACACATTTGGAACATGAGGATGAGCAGTTTCTATGGAGATATGCACATGTTATCTTCACAGTACAAACATACTCTGCAATTGTTGCCAAAAAAATTGCATTTAACGTACAGCAAGAAAAGTTCTTCTTAAGGACTGAATATGCCAACCATTCTCATAATTTAATATTTAAAGCAGTTCCTAGCCTACATTGCACATTGACACATCTGATAAAATATCCTTTGCATTACAAAGTATTTCTTTTGCAGTTCTTTAGAACAAGCATTAAGAAATGTATAGATGGAGGGCTTTAAGGATTTATTTATAATAATTCCTGGATGGTATATGACCAGATTCTGGTAGGCCTTGCCGTGCAATTTTTATATAGTTGTTGCATGTGATTGCAAAGAGCTATGGATATTTAACTAGTCAAGAGTTGGAATGAACAGGAAGACGAGTCTAGAGACCAGTTTAAGTCAGAAACAACATAGAACTTGCATGCAGATTCTCAAACACGGTGACCATATATATGTGTATTTCACAGTAGCCCTCTTCTTACATTCAGCTCCATGTGTAGAATGAACATGTGAAGGGGGAGAGAGATTGTACTGGCTGGCTCCACCCTGACCTCACTGCACCCACTAGCTCTGACCGTGACTTCTACACATATGACCAAAGATGAGAATGGGGTCTCTGTGGATATATGGCAGCATACACACAGACCATCACATGCAATTGGGAACTCTGTGCAGTCAGAGTTACCAATAACGAGGAAGGGTCTACCTGTGAACCACTGTACATGCCCCATTCTCACTTCTGCTGAGATCCCCCTCCCCACATTCATTCGACACATTGGATCTCAAAGTCCCCCTCCTGGAGTTGTAGGAGTGTCTATGACTTTGGGAGGGGCAATCCAGACAATCCTATGGACCCTGGGATGCTCTCCCAGGGTCCATAGGATTGCTCTCTAACGGAGTGATCCTATGGCCCCTAGACAGCATCTAGAGGGCCATAGGATTGTTCGGATTCCCAGCTTCAAGGTTGGAAAAGAGCTCCAACCTTGGAGCTGAGGATCCGCACTTGGATCCCCCTCCCACTCCTCACGGCCAGCGTGGAACTAACCACGTCGGCTGCATCTCCAAGGTCATAAGACCGGCCTTGGAGAAGGGGTGAAGAAGGCATGCTGGGGGAGGGGAGGAGACTGGATCCACCAGGATACTCCTTCCCTCCCCATCCGAAGCACCACAGCTAGAAGCTGGAAATTGGCCATCTACTGTAGTTGATGTGCAGGGCGGGAGATCACCTCTGCCTTGCCTTGCATAGGATGCCCATAATCCTCCGAGTTTGGAAGCTTACAGGTATCCCCATTGGATTGTGCCCTAAATAACTTTAAACATGTTGGACTTATATTTAGGCATTTACTGTTTCAAGTTGATTTATGATGTCCCTTCATCCACCACCACCCCAACGTACACTTAGTCTTCCTCTCCTTAAAATGTCCACCTACAGCCCTGCTCTTTATACCCACATCCTTCTGCCTGTCTTGAGTATCATTAAAGCTGGTGGATACAGTATTTAACTGAGGACCAAATTATGCACTGGAGTCCACAACTGACAACTTTGCAGTACTTTCCCCCATCCTGTTCCTTACTTGCATTAACTGCTCAGCATATATATTACAAGGAAGAAAGCGAGGCCAGAAATCTCAGTTCTAATTTATTGCATAAAGTTCTTCTTTCCATAAATGATAATGTGAGATATTGAGTCACAGAAAATCAGGTTCAACATATTGAAATGCCAGCAAATCAAGGATTATGGTGTGAATGCCCTTTGCACACTACAAAGGCAGTATGAGACCACTCTTCCAAAAACAGAAAAGCTCAAATTGTTTTTCTCTTTTCTACTCATGGTGTTGATAGTTTAGAGAAAATATTTCTGCTGTCCTTGGCAACTAGCAGCACCCTGAATTCCAGAAATACACCACAATATGAAAATATGTGCATTATAGCCTCTCCACTTGGCAGAACACACAGCAGAACACACAGCATAATGCAGAGACCTATGAGTTCAGGTTGCCACAGGTGAAAATTCTTAAGATATTAACACTGTGGACTGTGGCATCTGGTGCGTAGAGTGTCCCCAAAATAAGAGACATCAATTATATTATGCAGAACTGTGATACTTTAGAGGAGGAGGAATATTAAAATAAGGGCAGCTAGCAATCCTAAACATGGGTGCAAAGTAAAGCTTGGTCACAACTCTGGCAACCATTCCAGCAGGCCTTGCAGAGGGAGATGAGAGGGAGTGCAGGGCCATTCCACCAGCCCTGCCAGAAGTACAGTAATACCTTGGATTGCAAGTAACTTGGTTTGAGAGCGTCTTGCAAGACAAGCAAATTTTTAAATATTTATTTATTTATTTATTTTTGACTTGATATACAAGCGACGTCTTGCAACACAAGTACTGTAGTACGGCTTAAATTAAAAATCTCTGTACAAATTTTTTTGGGGGGATTTCGTTTTGATATAAGAGTGTTTTGGATTACAAGCACGTTTCCGGAACGAATTATGCTCTCAATCCAAGGCATGACTGTATTAATTAATTTCCCCCCTTCTCCCCTCCCCATTCCTTTTTCCTTGTGTGTTGTGTCTTTTTAGATTGTGAGCCTGCGGGCAGGGACTGTCTTGTTAACTGATTATATGTAGTTGTAAACCGCCCAGAGAGCTTCAGCTTAATCGGCTATTGGGCAGTATAGAAATGGAATAAATAATAATAATAAATAACAACAACAACGACTACTACTACTACTACCTGTCTTGGCAATAGATAATGCCATTGTTGTCCACCACTGTGGGAGGAGTGGCCTACATAAACCCCAAGATCTGGAATCCAAGGGACTTCTAAAGTGTGATAACATGTACAAAGTTTATGACCAGTATTAGGGAAGATGCTGACTGCAGGATAATCCATCTAGCTAGAAGAAGTAGAGAGAGAGTGCTTGAGCTGCATGTGTGTATGGATCCGGGGACAATAAAAGTGTCCACTGTTTGTTGACCGTTTAAACCAGCCTTCCCCAACCTGGTCCCCTCTAGATGTGTTGGACTACAACTCACATCATCCCCAGCCAGCATGGCTGGTTGATGGTGGGAATTGTAATCTAACATATCCGGAGGAGGGCACCAGATTGGTGAAGGCTGGTTTAAGCCTTCAAGCCTTGGAACCTATTATTGACAAGTCCCAGTGTAGACATAGAACGAGCTTCCTGTTACATCCACAAGTAGGCTCACCTGACACCTACATTGTGCTCTTTTTGGTGCCAGGTGAAGTCCTTTCTGTTTTCCCAGGCATTTTAGTTTTTCAGTTTCTGTTTTAATTTTTTTTAAAATATATATATATTTTATTTATTTTTCAAAACAAATTATAACACAGAAAATATATTTAGCAAAATACAAAATTATCACACAAATATAACATAATCAACATACAATAAATCATAAAGTGCTCCCCCCCACCCTCCAAGAGACCAATTAATATACTTCTATCCTCTTGATCAAATAAAGTCTAAATTCCAAAAATATAACATATCCTGACAAGGCATGTTACCCTTCCCGTTTCTGTTTTAAATCTGGTACTGTATTTTAAATCTTTGCACTGCTGCTAACTTCTATTTGGTTATTATTTTTATTTTTTTTCTACTGTAGTTTTAAACTTTTAGACTTTTATATTGCATTTTATCATCTTGTATTTTATGGTTTTAATTGTTGTGAACTGCCTAGAGAGCTTCAGCTATTAGGCAGAACAGAAATATAATAAATAAATAAATAAATATAAATAAATAAATAACCAAGCATCTTCTCCATTACACCCCATAGATGTGTCTGCTAATTAGGTTTCTGAAGTGTGACTCATCTGGAAGGGGATTATATGGCCTGTCTAGGCCATGATGGAGAAATGGAAATGGAGAGTTACGCATGACTCATTTATTTTATGCAAATGTAGGCAAATTTCAGTATTGCCCTGACTTGGCACTGAGGCCAAGCTATTTATAACAACATCAGACAAACTGGCCAACGAGCAAGAAAAAAGTTTCAGGCTGGTTTAAAACAGCTGAGGTTGTAGTGCTCAAGTCATCCACTGGCAAGAGATAAGATGCCTACTTAACTTCAGTAGGCTTGGGGCTTTCTTGGGCTCTCTTCCATTTTGTTTTTCTAATTGGCACTCTCACGGCAGACTAACTATAACATGCATTTAGTCAGAGGAAGAGGGGGAGGTTGTGGTTACGAGAGAAGCACAAGACTTCAAAGACTTTAGGATTTGTTATACTGGTTATATATAACTTCTTGAACCTCTTTGCAGCCTGGTACTTGTTTGGTAACCAACCAATAAGATCTCTTGGGAAGAGCTCTGTTCCACAATCCATATATCAGCTTGTCTGGTTTATGGATCAGTCCAGATGATTGATTTTCTACATTTTAAAAAATAAAAATAGCAGATTTTGCAAAAAGTATGCACCTGTTCCAAATAGCAAATCACGGACATTAGAACATTTGTAATGTTATTACATATGATTTAAGTACAATAACCTATGCCAAGCCTTTAGAATGGAGCTCTCAAGCTCTGGATCTAGAACTGGGGGGGGGGGAGGTGAGAAGAGTTTTAGTTTGAGCACCACCACTGAGTTCCAGAGGTGGCTCTACATTTGGGGCAAATGGGGCACCCTACACACACAAACAGGTACATCTGTTTGGATTTCTCCAAATTTCTTGGTGCCACAACTCCTCTGCAGGGGTGAAGGACCTATTAGGATGGTCCGCCCCAGGCGTCTTATGGATCCGGATGGATTCCTGAACGCGCTTGGGGAACTGGAGCACGCAAACGGTGGCTCGGTCGAGACCCTGGTGGATGACTGGAATGCTGCAATCACCAGGGCATTAGACCGAGTGGCCCCAAAGTGCCCTCTTCACCTGAACAGAGCTCGCACTGCACCTTGGTTTACTCCATCGCTACGAGCTCTGAAGCGGGAGGTGAGAAGGCTAGAGCACCGATGGCATAAATCCTGCTCCGAAGACGATCGAACACGGGTTAGAGCTGCATCTTCACCCTACCAGGTGGCAGTGAAGGCAGCAAAAAAGAATTTCTATGCTGCCTCCATCGCGTCTGCGGAGTGCTGCCCAGGAGGCTGTTCCAAGTGGTTCGGAGCCTGGTCAGTCCAGTTGCTCCGGATCCGATGGAACAATCCAAAGCCTCCTGTGAGGCTTTAGCAAAGCACTTTGCAGATAAAATTGATCAGATTAGGAGTGGGATTTCGCACATCGTGGATACAGGAAGTGAGCAGGAGGAGGCCAACGGTAGACCGGTCTTGTGGGATCGGTTCCAGCCTCTTCCTTCTGATGAAGTGGACAAGGTGCTTTCATCTGTGAAGCCGACCACCTGCTTGCTTGATCCTTGCCCATCCTGGCTTGTTATGAGCTGCAGGGAGAGATTGGGTGAAGAGATCAGGGCGGTGGTGAATGCCTCCCTCGAGGAGGGAGTGATGCCACCAGCCCTCAAGGAGGCAGTAATAAGACCGCTTCTGAAGAAGCCCTCCTTGGATCCCCAAGATCTGAACAACTTCCGCCCAGTCTCCAATTTGCCATTTCTGGGCAAGGTGATTGAGCGAGTGGTGGGGGCTCAGTTGAAGGCACACTTGGATGAAGCCGATTATTTAGATCCATGCCAGTCGGGCTTCAGGTCTGGACATGGGACAGAGACGGCCTTGGTCGCCTTGGTGGATGATATGAGGAGGGCTTTGGATAGGGGCGAATGCTCCTTTCTAGTCCTCCTCGATCTCTCAGCAGCTTTTGATACCGTTGACCACGGTATCCTCCTGGACTGCCTGGAGGGGTTGGGCATAGGAGGCACTGTATTGCAGTGGTTCCGGTCCTTCCTCTCTGGAAGGTACCAGAGGGTAGTTCTTGGGGAGGAGGCTTCGGACCCTCGGCCGCTCACTTGTGGGGTGCCGCAGGGTTCCATCCTCTCCCCAATGTTATTTAACATCTACCTAAAGCCGCTGGGAGCTATCATCAGGAGGTTTGGGGTGCAGTGTCATCAGTATGCGGATGACACGCAGCTCTACCTCTCTTTCAAGTCCTCACCGAGGTTGGCTGTTGAGACCCTGTCCAAGTGCCTGGAGTCAGTGGGTGGCTGGATGGGAAGGAACATGCTGAAGCTGAACCCCGACAAGACCGAGGTAATTCTGGTGGGGGACAAGGGGAGGCTAGGGGATGTTGACCTGGTGCTGAATGGGGTACATCTACCCCTGAAGGACCAGGTCCGCAGCCTGGGGGTCATTCTAGACTCCCAGCTGTCCATGGAGGCTCAAGTGGCAGCTGTGAGCCGGGCGGCGCTGTATCAACTCCATCTGATACGGCAGCTGCGCCCCTACCTTCCTAATCACCTGCTCCCATCAGTGGTTCATGCCTTGGTCTCCTCTTGCCTAGACTACTGTAATGCGCTCTACGTGGGGTTACCCTTGAAGACGGTTCGGAAGCTACAGCTGGTACAGAACGCAGCGGCTCGCCTGGTTAAAGGCAGCCGCCGGTGGGATCACATCACACCAGTGCTCAAGGAGCTACACTGGCTACCAGTTGCTTGCTGAGCCGAATTCAAGGTGTTGGTTTTGACCTTTAAAACCCTACACGGCTCCGGCCCAGTTTATCTCAAGGAGCGCCTCCAGCAACATCAAGTAGGCCGCTCAACAAGATCTGCCACGGACCGCCTTCTCCTTATCCCATCAGCCAGAGCAGCCAGGCTGGTGGGGACTAGGAAGAGGGCCTTCTCTGTGGCGGCCCCCACATTATGGAACTCCCTCCCTAGTGACCTTCGCCATGCCCCCTCCATGATGAGCTTCCGCCACGCATTAAAAACATGGTATTTCAGGTGGGAATATGGGGTGGGTTAGGATTTTAAAAGAATTTTTTATACTGTTTTAATTATCATGTTTTATTGTATTGTTTTAATTGTACATCGCCCAGGGTGGCTGGGTGATCGGCCAGATGGGCGATTAACAAATATAATAAAATAAAAATAAATAAATAAATCTGTTCCAATGAGCAGCTGTTCAATGCCACACATTATCTTCTACTGTCCTCCACCAGCAATCGCAATAGAATATTGAGCATCTGCCCTAGCCTCCCCCCACCAGCCCCAATGGGCACCAGCTACCAGTGCTGTGCAGAAGAGGGAACTGTCAGAAGACAAACCAGACTTGCAGGAACCATCCAAACAACAGATATGTTGGAGCAAGTCATATGACAAGTATAGACCCTCTAAGAACGTTCAAGTAGACCTGGTTCTTTGGCCTAAGCAACCAAGGGATTTAGCAGGCTGTGCTTCTTTGCAGACACCGCTGCACCCTGGGGGCCCTGCAAAATGCCACTCCACATATCCTTGCTCAAATATGACAGGAGCCCAATCTGAGAAGAGTGGGACACACATATAAACTGAGTCCCCAAAGGAAACGTGACTATGAGTTCTCATGAACAACATGAAGGCCTTGAAAGGGTTAACATTTCTCAGTGCTGGACAAAACCCATTTGCACTTTAGGCCTTGCAGTCATAATTTCTAATGACCCCAAATATGTTATGTTCCTAATGCTGATCAGATGTGTTTAAATTCTTCTCTATCTCTTATCCTTCTTCCCAGAACAATCCATCTCCTAACCACTTATGCAAACACCGTGTTTTGGCTGCTCAAATGCTCTGCTTCTTGCTCCACAGAAACCACAGCACATTCTTTTTCAGTGAAAGAAATATTTCCTACTAATGAAAAAGGAGGGAGCTCTAGTTTCGCTACTAACAAGATCTTCTCAAGGAAGCTGGTCTTCATAACACAGTCGACAGTCTAGGATTCCAAAGCCCTTAAATAAATGTGTGGTGGTGATAAATATTCTCCACCTTTGGCACCAACAGTCAAGGTGTTCATCTGCCTCACATTCTTAGACAACAGCTGGGATGCTTATGGATCTCAAAACATCAGAGAGTAACTTGAAGAAGAATAACCACAATGGTCTGGATCCAGATCCAGACCCACTGGAATCAATGAGACTTAAATTAGTTATGGATGACTAAGTCTGGATCCAAGCCAATGTTGACTCCAGAGAATTCTGCCACATAAACAAATGGTGCTTAATATGGCAATATTCTACCTATAACAATGTGTCTTACTTGGCTATACACCAGTATGTACACGTGCACACACACACACACACCCTTCTTCCAGAAGCACGAACATACTTAGACTGCAGTCTTATACCTACTTACCTGGGCACAAGTCCCAATGAACTTAATCCTTAGTAGACATCCACAAGACTGCACTTTTAATAGTTTGTAGAAATACAACTAAGAATAAGGTTTCTGCTACCAATATGTATATGAAGGAACGAGTCCATTTCCTGTCACTACATTATTTTGTTTTGCCCTTCCCTGCCCCCCCCCAAAAAGAAGAAAAAAGAAAGAAAACCTATAAGAACCTTTTTAACTAAGAACTGGTGCCTGAGTTTTGCATTCTTCCTCCTCCCTCCCAATCCCTTTTCATTTTGTGTCATGTCTTTTAGACTGTGAGCCTGAGGGCAGGGACTGTCTTATTATTAATCTTTGTAAGCCACTCTGAGAGCCTTTTCTGGCTGAAGAGCGGGGTATAAACGCAATAAATAAATAAATACTCAAAGAAACATGCAGGGAATTGAATCTCCTTTAGCAAATGTGCATTTTCAGCTGCTTGTGCCAAACGAAAACCAGGGGCCATACGCACCAAGCAACTCCAAGAAAGGATATGGACTTTGCCTTTACACTCAGTTAATTTGGGGTTTGTATAAATGGATGTGGTCTGGCACCTTGCCTAGAAGGGGCAACACTAAAGTGATGCAGACAGATTTGTGACAAGATGTTCAATAAGGTGCCTGGGCACTGAACTCAATCATCTCACTCCATGACCAAGACAGAACTGCAAGGTCACCTTCCACTAATTAGAAGTAGCCACAAGTAATTCTGTGCCATTCAGCTGAACAGCATCCAAATGCCACTTCAAACCACTGTGTTCCCAACTCAATAATGCCAAAGCATTATAAGGATGCCTAGCCGCTTCTTGCAGCATGGTTTCTTTCCAGCGGGGCCTGTGATAGATGGGAACGCTCCTCCTAAAGCATGGCTGCGGAACCTCTTTTAGACTAAGGGCTGAATTCCACTGCAGAGATGCTCTTGCAGGCTTCATTCCAGTGGTGGGTGAGGCCTTCAAACCCCCCCAAATACCACCATATTGTAGTGTAAAGCTCTTGTTGTCAATAGCTAAGCTTTAGGAGAGGCATTTCAACCTTTTAGAATGGGGGAAAGCTGCAAAAAAGCTGGGAAACCACACCACATGATCAATGATTGGGGGGAAGGGGGTGGGGCCTTCTGGGATACCCAGAGGGCTGGGTTTGGACCCCAGGCCTGAAGTTCTACACCCCTGTCCTAAAGGATCAGACCCACTGTGGAACCTTGCCCAAGTCCGGGGGGGGGGGGCGCTATAGCCTCAGACACCGATTCTGACGCAGAGGCTGTAGAGTCAGACTCAGCTGTGGGAAACCAGAGGCCTGAGAATCCAGTTCTGCCAGGCCTCCCACTGCCTAGTGAACAGAGATGGGGTGAGGCACTGGAGATCGATACAGCCTATCTTCCACAGTTGGAAGACTTGACCTTGATAGAGGCCCCTGCGTCTCAGCCAAGGACATCGTCCCTGGGAACAGGGCAGCAGCAGGAGGTCTCTGCAGGAGAGGGTGTTTCTGGGGTGTCTCCTTTGCTGCGTTGTCATCAGAAGAGGGTGGTGGAGAAACGCCTGGTGAGATGCAGCAGCCACTTGGGGACCAGCTTTCCCTGGCAGGATCAAATGTCTCATAGTGATCCTTAGCAGCCATTCCCCTGTATTTAAACCAGTGCAACTTCCAGTAGGCTTTGCAGCAGAGGATGCACTGAAAACCTGGAAAACTTCCTGCCTTCTTTAGAATTGTGAACCTTATGGGACTTTTTTTCTGTGGGCTGCCCTCTGGGTGATTGCCTCTTTGTCACAAAGTTCCTGAAATGACTTTCTCCTGGGACTTTGCTGTAATCTGTTTCTGTGGATCTTTATTGCATCTGTAAAGGCCATAACTAATTACTTGAATTACTGCAATAAAAGGTTTTATTAGGACTCTTGCCTTGACTCTGGGAAGCCAGGTTCTGACACCCACAGGTGGGGGTGCCATTAGAGCCAGCCTTGCAGATACATGCACAGGTGGTGTCTGTGGCTTGAAGCATCTTTTATCAACTTTGGTTGGTGAGCCAGTCGCAGCCCCCCATGGAGAACTTTCATCTTACCAGTTGAAATTGCAGCTCTGTGTGTTGCCTGTGGGGCTGCCTATGAAGACTGTTCAGAAACTTCAACCAGATCCAGAACGCAGCAGCCAGGCTGCTAACGGAGATTTGTGAGACAGATTGTAGCTCGCCAGTTTGTTTCTGAGCACAATTAAAAATGCTGCTGGGTTTGACCTATGAAGCTCTAAGCAGCCTGAGGCTGAGACCACTGAAGAACTGTATTAAGAGTGTCAGCTAAACATTAAAATAATCAACTGAGGCCCTGCTCCAGGTGACTCCACCTTCTGAAGTGAGTTGGCTGGCCATCAGAGACAGGGCCTTCTCAGTAATGGCATCCTGACTGTGCAACTTCCTCTCCAGTGATATTCACCAACCTCCAACCTTATTAGACACCAAGATAAAGCTATGCTGACTCCCCAGTCAGTGTGTGACTGTATGGGATCTTTGTTTTCTGTGGTTTTATTAGCTGTGTTCTGCTTTGCTGTTTTGCTGACTTCTGATCTGTGATCTCCACCTGGAGCCCCAGTGTTCTTGCAGGAAAGGGCTAGCCCCATCTGGCACTATAAAGCTCAACTACTGGGGCAGGAAGGAGAAGTTCCACTCTCCTTACAGTGGAACTTAGCCTGCTCAACCCCACCAAAGAGAACCCAATTAGCTCAGAGAAAAGATTAAGAAGCTAGAGGATGGTGAAGATGTCATTCTGCTTAACTTTCCATTCCACTTGGGCCAAAGCAAACCCCACAGTCATCCAAATTCCAGAACATTGCACCCATCACCTTACAGACCAGAAATCCAAAGACCATAAATGCCATGGCATATCACACTCATTGCACAGATTCCTCTTACCAGAGTGGGTGCTTGCTCTGGTGTCTGCTATCGAAAGCTTTTGTAACAGAGGGAGTTGAAGGGAGGCAGGATCACCATCAATTCAGCTCTACTGAAAAGCCTACTTCATCAGGCTCCTCCCTCCATCAAATATCACCTGGCAGCAGTCATTACATCAGGCTGTGGCTGAGGGGAGAAGGGAAGGGAATCTGGGCCACTCCATTGCTTCTGTCGAGAGACCAGCAACTTTTAGCTTCTCCTCCGCTGGAACTGTTTCCCAATTATTCCAGCTGGTCATTATAAGAACTTTGTAATTAAAAACTAGTTCCTGCATTTGCTTTCTTCCTCTTCTCTCCCAATCCCCTTTCCTTTTGTGTTATGTCTTTTAGATTGTATACATGAGGGCAGGGTCTGGCTTATTATTGATCTTTGTAAGCTGCTCTGAGAGCCTTTTTTTGGCAGAAGTGTCGGGTAAAAAAATCCCTTTAAAAAGTAAAAAAAAATAAATTAAGCCACACCACTTTGCCAGAGGAATGTTTAATGCCGTTAGTGAATTGTATACTAATTCCATCCATTCAGTTCCATTCCATTCATCCCAAAGTAACATAAATTGATCCCTTTCTTCCCTAGCTAGCTAAGGAGGGCAGTTTGCCTAGCCCAAGCCTTTTCCCCCAAATAGCCAGGGATGTTGAAGAGTCCTTGGTCTCGAGTCACGAGTCGAGTCACGAGTCTTTGGACCCGAGTCTCAAGTCCGAGTCCAAGTCCTTGGTCCAAAATGGTGACTCACGAGTCCCGAGACACTCCCAAAGCTGACTCCACGAGTCCCTATTAAAATCAATGGGGGGTTTTCCCCAACAAAATAAGGCTACTTCAGATGTGTGGCTTAAATAAATTCTAGGCACAAGTGTGCCTTTTTATCTCAAAACTCTGCCACTGATTTTGACAAGAACAGACCAGGCAGACAAACCCAAAATAACCAGGCAGGGAACCCCAAAACAGGCAGGCAGAGGCCTTTGTCTTGGACAATTCAAACTGTGGAACTGGTTAAGAAGAGAACAGGCAGGCAGAGGAGGCAGGGAACCCCAAACAGGCAGGCAGAGGCAGCCAAACCCAAAATGTCTGAAAGGTTACATTAGTAAAATGATTTAAAAAAATAAACTTGGATTGTTACTACAACTAGGTCCAGACAGCACCTGCAGGTGGCATCAGCAGGGATGTGGCCGAGTCCTTGGTCTCGAGTCCCGAGTCGAGTCTCGAGTCCCATTAAAAATACTGGGACTCGAGTCCGACTCGAGTCAGAGGGGGGACTCAGTCCGACTCACGAGTCGAGTCCTCGAGTCCGAGTCCCCATCCCTGCAAATAGCCTTCTCAACCATCCAGATGGTTAGATACTATTATTATAATAGTATTATAATACTATTAGTCAGTATTATACAATCAAGAGTTGATGTTTTCTTGTGTTGTAAATCTGCCCCATTGCAGTCAGGAGACTGAATGCTCTTTGAGCAAGACAAAACAAAAGCAAACAATCCCTAGTGTAGAAAACCAGCATGTTCAATCTAGTATACTATACTTGACATACTATTTTTCTATGTGAAAGGAGTTGTGTTGTTTTTTTTTTAAGTTGGGAGCATTAAAACATAGAGCCTCATCCGCTACAGCCTGAAAAACTTTACCAGTTGACTCTGCCAAATGTATACAGACTGGCTCTTACAGTACAATCCTAACTGCATGTCTACTTGCAAGTAAGCCCCACTGACTTCAGCTTGCTCCCAGGTAAATGAACATAAAATTGCAGCCTTAGTATAGTTCATATTTTCCCATTTCAAAAGTATCCATCTTCTGTACTAGAGTTTCAGTTTTAAAGTCTTAAAGAACTGTCTACTGACATCTTCCAAACACAAAAAAAGTAACTCTTGCGGTTACACTGCATCTTTGGTTTCAATATTTTTTAAATTAAAATTATCACTGTGCCTCAGAGGATTTATAGACCAGGACTGTGATCCTCTACATTACTTATAAAGGGCCTTAGGGCCTAGGGATGGACAAAAAATTTGCTCCTGTTTGCAAGTCATGCAAACATGTCCTGCTCACAACCCCAAACGTGAACAGGAATGCAATTCTCGGGAAATTTGCACAATTTCCCAAACTTGCATTCATGTTTGAAAGTGCACACATGCACAAATCCCCTCAAAATCTGCATTTTCACATGTTAGCCTATGTGAAATGCACATTTTTGATTGGGGGAAATGCGCCTTTTAAAAAATGTATATTTTTTCAATTGGGAAAATTCCACGCGCATACCAGGTCAAAAATGTGCATTTTCCCCAATCAAAAAGAAAAGACGCTCACATCCAGGAACACAAATGAGGCAAAATGAGCTTTGAGGAAGAATTCGGAGGATCTCAGTGGGCTCAAACGTCGCATGTTCACCCACCCTTAGTCTTAGCCTTACCAAAGCTCACCTTGCACAAGGCAAAATCATGTTCTAAAGCAGGACATACATTTCAGTGTCAGGCCAAAACCAAAATATTTCTGAATATTAGAGCAAAATATCATGTTTCAGGCAACAACCGTTTTCATCAGTTTTTCTGGCAGCGAATATGATCAGGATGGCTCGTCACAGAAGACTGATTTTGCCAGAACCCCATTTTCCCTCAGTAAATTATTCTGTCAAAAAATGTTCCAAGCAGACTAAGCACACATGATAAAAATGTTTTTTTTCAGGGTAAAGTATAATTTTAAATATGTTTCACATTCCACATTAACAACATATTAAAGATCCTTACAGACTGTGGCATGGCCCCACGAAGTCTGTGCAAAAACAAACCATGCATTATAAAAAAAAAAAAATCACCCAAAATGCCAGCTCAGGTGCAGAACATGTAATTTTGGAATATACAGTTTACAGCTGGTCTGTTTGCCTCTCGTGCTCCTTTTGGGACAAGAGCTACAAGGGCTTATGAGAACTCCATCTCTTTTTTCCTCCCCCCATCCCTGCTGCCTGGTGTCAGGTTTTCTTTACTCAGACAGATCTCTTCACTGAGACAGATTGCTTATGTGCATTCACACCTCTTCTGTGAGCCATTTGCCCCTGAGACTGGTTCAACAGCGAGCCGGATCAGACATTCACAAAAATCAGATTCTCAAAAAATGTTCCCTACTTCTATTGTCCTATATGACAATGTGGTTTTTCGGGGTGTGTCTGTTGTACGTCATGTTGTTAATGTGGTAGTGTTTGAAGAAGAACACATTTATAACAACATACAGCAGGAGTGCAGAACCTCTTACAGCCCGAGGGCCAAATTCAATTTCAGAGAAGCAGTCGGGGGCCGCATTACAGTGGTGGGTGGGGCTGAAGGGGTGGGCCCAAAATACCCCAAAATTTCAGCTTAAAGCAGTTACTGCCAGTAACTAGGCCTTAGGACAGGCTTTCCCAAAAGCTGGGAAACCACCAAATGATGGGCAATTGGGGGAAAGGGGGTGGGGCCAGGGGAGGGGATGTGGCCATCTAGGAAACCCTAGAGGGTCAGATTGGAGCCCCAGGCAGGCTGGATTTGGTCCGTGGGCCTAAGGTTCAACACCCCTGAGTAGTATGGAAGATGCCAATCTTCCAAAGCTGTCCACATCAGACAGACTCTTTGGTCATAAAGTCAACCCTGATGTCTCCAGAGCAACCACAGGTAGGATCCAGCTGGCAATCATACTTAAAGTAGTCCCACTGAAATCAGTGGCACTTAAGTTAGTCCAACCCATGTATTTCCACAGACTCACAATTAGTTACCAGTTTGAACTGGCTTTGCCCATATCCTCTGCTAGAGTTTGTAAACCGTTTAAGAAAATGTAGTCTGTTTTATAGATCTTGCAAAGTCAAACTAATTTGTTTATCACTTTATTGCTCAATAATGTTCTATAAAGGCTCTAAAACTGGATTTTGCCCCATCCTAGCAAAATATTAAGCTTCAAATTGAATGTACATTTTAACAGGGCTGTGGAGTCGGAGTCGGAGTCGAGGAGTCGGAGTCGGAGGAAATTTTGGGTACCTGGAGTCAGAGTCAGCAAACAATGCACCGACTCCGACTCCGACTCCTACTAAATTTAGATTGGAATTTTTAAAAAAGACAGCCTTTTTAGGCCTAAATGGAGAAATGGCAAAAAAAACCTTGGTGTTTCTCTGGAAAGAGAAAGTATAAGGAAACTTATAATTGAGGAGGCCAAATGTAAAAAGGAAGAACTACAGAAAGTTCTGAAAGGACGTTTTGTCTTCCTTAAAATGGATGCATGCACACGTCACAGAGTCAATTATTTCGCCATTAATGTTAGATTTGTGGATGAAAACAAAACAATAACACGGACCCTCGGATTAAAGGACACTCAGGCACATCACACCAGTGATTACCTTCAGAAGTTAGTGGAGGGTGTTCTAGAAGATTTTGAAATAAAAAAGGAACAGATTTTATGTGTTGTGACAGATAACGCTTCTAACATGTTGAGCACAATTGAGATGAACGCAGATGAAGAAGGTAACAAACAGATATTAGAGTTAGAGGAAGACAGCTCTGCAAGTATTGGAGAAAGTTTAGAAACTGAAGAGAATGCTGACATTTTTTTAGACAACTTTGTTGAAGAAGCATTAAAGCTTGCTACTATTCATCATATGAGATGTGCTGTTCATACACTGCAACTTGCCATAAGAGATGGATTAAAAGATCGCCATGCAGCTACACTAATTGGCAAATTACGGCAAGTAACTGTTGCAGCCAGGGCCCCGAAAACAGATGCAATTTTGAAAAGACGTGCAGGAAAAGGAGCCATTTTGGATCAAACAACTCGCTGGGAAAGCACTTATTTAATGGTGAAGCGTTTGCTTGAACTTAAAAGACTTCATAGAAGAAATGGACAATGAAAATCTTGAATTAACTGAAAGCCAGTGGACACAAACAAAAGAGCTGGAGAACCTTCTTTCTCACCCCTTCACTGTCACCAAGAGGTTGCAATGTGACGATCTAACCCCGGGTAAATTCCTCTTGGAATGGAAGAGCCTGTTATATCACCTGAACAAAAATGGAGGGTTAATAGCTGAGGGCATTGCATCTTCACTGATGAAAAGAGAGAGTCTTTTGCTGGAAAATGAAATCTTGTTAGCGGCTATTTATGTCGACCCAATGAGCCGACTTTTGTTGAACAGTGAACAGACTGCTACTGGGAAAAAGGCCCTCTGTGATGTAGCAGTTCGCATGAAGGGATTACGACCTGAAATACCTCCACAGGAGGATGAAGTTCTTTTAAGCAATAGTGGTAACTCAGGATCATCTTCTTCAAACGAAGAATTAGACTTTGATTCCTTCTTAGACAAAATGGAAGTTGCTAAAGGAAAGCGACGTCGCATAAGTGTTACAGAACCAGTAAATGTCCAAATAAAAAAATTCCAACAGGAGTTTTATAAAGCACTAAAAGAAGTTGAAAAGTATGATCGCTCATCAAAACTTACTGTTGAAGAAGCCATCCTTGTTTATCCAGAGATCTTAGTGATGTGGCCACAATAGTTACTGCAATGCCACCCACCCAAGTCAGTGTCGAAAGATTATTTTCAGCCCTAAAAATAATAAAGTCTGACTTAAGAGCCTCTATGAAAGAGGATCTGGCAGAGGCAATTCACTTCCTTAGAACTCTACATTGAATTGATTTGCATTTGCTAAGCCTATAACTACATTTCAAGATTAATATAAACCATTTCTAGGTTTTACAGATTTTGTTTTTGGTTCATATAGATAAGCTTTGTTTTTGTTCTAAAACAACCAAATAATGTGGTTTGTATTTTTGAACTGGTAAAGTTCCTGTTCCTGATGTTTATGCCTGCTGCTACTATCCAGCCACTTTATTAATTAAATTAATAAAAAAAAATTAATAAAACTTTGTTGTTTTCATTGTGTTTGTCTTTTGCTTAAACTGTTCAATACAGTAGACTGTTGGCTTCCCAGCCAGTAGTCCTGTGGTAATGACATGTATGTTGCCTTTCTTTCCTTCAAGGAATGTATAAAATACATTCGCATATTAATACAGAGGAGTCGGAGTCGGAAGTACAAAAAACTGAGGAGTCGGAGTCGGAACATTTATCTACCGACTCCACAGCCCTGCATTTTAAAGAAGTTTTAGCATAAGTTTCACACTTTACAGAAGCAGCCAGATTTCACAGAACCTTCATCCTGTGTGAGACAGTGAGTTGGTTAGGAACAAGTATATTTGCCCAGGTTAGGAATCTTCATCATGAGGTAACCATTTGTTCCACAAATAATGGTTTTCAAATATATTTGTCTGCATTATGTTTTCCAAATTGTATCTTTCAGATTTCTTACAACACACATTTCTTTCTTCACTTATAAAATAAATAAATAAACATCAAGAAAATGAGCCATCCATTCAGATAGGACCAAATCTATTCCCTGGTTATTCACATTCAAATTAGATGGGTACCATTTTGGATTAAAGAGCTAATCCAAACAAAACTTTTGCCCCAATTAACCCTTTCTCTCTCTCTCTCTCTCTCTCTCTCTCTCTCTCTCAGACAGACACACACACACACATGCACACGCACACGCACACCACACAGGCAACTTGTGTGGAGCCATGCCTTTGTCGTTCAATTCAACTTTATTTAGAGCTCAGCATTGGGCTATTCAGCCACGGCATGAGTGGTTCTGGCAGGCCCATCACTCCTGGCATGCACACAGTCAAATTACAGGATAAAATACAAGTTGGAATGCTAAAGCACACATGAGCTACAGCGCGATATCAAAGTATTAGCATGAAGCTGCTGTCCCCCCCCCCCCCAATCCCTTCGACTTTGTTTCTTAAACTCAAATGTCCAGGGGAGAATAGCGTGTTCTCCAGCTATGTCAAACTATACCTCTCATCATCCCCAGCCATGCAGCACCAGCTCGCCTTAATGGAACGCTGCAGACACCGACAGTGTCAGAGGATGAGAGGAAGCAGCAAATGGGTTAACATACTACAGCAATGGGAGCAACCCCTTCAGTCACTGGGCTGTTTCCAATCTATGGCTATCCCAGAGCTGCCTAGAGTGGATGGAAGGAAAGCTGCAGCTAGGTTCATCTCCAGGTCTGTTTGAGAACAGCCTGACCTTTCTTTTTTTCTTTTCTTTTTTTTTTAAAGCTCAGTTGCAGTCATAATTTTACTCTGACATATTATTAGATAAAATTAACATTATTTATTTATTCTTTAAATCACATGAACTAGTTATCTTGTTTTGGCCACTGGTGGTGTGGTTTAAATCAGCCTTCCCCAATCTGGTGCCCTCAAGATGTTTTGGACTACAACTCCCAGAAGTTCTGACCTTTGGCTATGCTGATCAGGGCTTGTGGGAGTTAAAGTCCAAAAGTCCATCTGTAAGGCACCAGATTGGGGAAGTCTACTTGAAATCCTTGTTCAAATGCCATGGCAGGCAGTATTTATACACACCAGATGCCCGGTGTAATTTCAGTACCTCCAGGACTATCTGTACCTCCCCATCATCCCATTTCAATGCAGCAAGGTTGTGAGATACCTGTGGGGGGGGGGTTGTTTCCAACTGTTAGCTACCATGCATTTTTTCTGACAAGAACAGTGGGATAGCGGAAGAAGAAGGAAAAAAGGAAATGAATAAGTAAAAATAAATAAATACGGTCATTTAAAAATGAGTGAGTCTTACATAAGGATCAACTCCAAGAGGCATAGGAGAGGAGGAAGTGGCAGAAAACCCAAGAGGAAAACTGCAAGGAGCCAAGGGCATTGGAAAGGAAGGCAAGGCAAAGCCAGCTGGGAGCAGGGGAAGGATACTGCAGCACTCACCCATCCAGTAAACTATAGCCCGCTTTCATAGCCTTGTTTCAATACACATTGATGGGCATCCCACCAGTCATTCATAAAACTGGGACCACAGCTCACAATATCGATTTCCTGACAATATGCAGGGATGGGGACTTGGACTCCAGGACTCGACTCGTGAGTCGTACTGAGTCTCCCCACTGACTCGAGTCAGACTCGAGTCCCAATATTTTTAATGGGACTCGAGACTCGACTCGAGACCAAGGACTCGTGTTCCAAAATTGTGTTCCTCAAATGCAACATGGTTAGGTTTTAGGAAGTACAGCAAGTTTATTTTTTAAAATCATTTTCCTAAAATGCAACCTTTCAGACATATTGGGTTTGGCTGCCTCTGCCTGCCTGTTTGGGGTTCCCTGCCTCCTCTGCCTGCCTGGTCTCTTCTTAACCAGTTCCACAGTTTGAATTGTCCAAGACAAAGGCCTCTGCCTGCCTGTTTGGTGTTCCCTGCCTCCTCTGCCTGCCTGGTTATTTTGGGTTTGTCTGCCTGGTCTGTTCTTGCCAAAATCAGTTGCAGAGTTTTGAAATAAAAAGGAACACTTGTGCCTAGAATTTATTTAAGCCACACATCTGAAATAGCCTTATTTTGTTGGGAAAAAACCCCATTGATTTTAATAGGGACTCGTGGAGTCAGCTTTGGGAGGGACTCGTGACTCGTGAGTCACCATTTTGGACCAAGGACTCGGACTCGAGACTCGGGTCCAAAGACTCGTGACTCGACTCGTGACTCGAGACCAAGGACTCTTCTACATCCCTGACAATATGCAGCTATTGAAATTGAACATAAAATGGCCATCTTTAAAGAGTCCTTAGAGGTTAAACAGACATACAGTCCACAGAATTCAAGATCTGACAGTCACACAGCTAAGTATTGTACAGAAAAGTGATTCAGAGCTCTGGATCCAATTATAGCCTTCTGTCTGGCTGTCCAGATGTGTTTTGTATTTTTCCCCTCCTCTCATTCTGGCACACATTCTATGCTCATCCAAGTGGGGGAAATCCCATGAAAGGTAGCTCACACATACCTATTAATACTAGCAGAAAACATGGCACTTTTTAGTGTTTCAAATATTTTTTCAGAATTATTTAAGATTAGTTCTGTAAGAACACAAAGAACAACCCTGCTGGATCAGATCGAAGGTCTATCCAGTCCAGCATCCTGTTTTCCACAGAGGCCAGCCAGGTGCCTCTTAGGAAGCCCAGAAGGGGATCATGAACCCAATAGCCCTCCCCAGCCATTTACCCCCTCTGCCACCAGCAGCAGTGGTCTTCAGCAGCATAATACCTCTGAATCTGGAGGTTCCATATACCCATCATGGCTAATAGCCATCAATAGAGCTATCCTCTGAGCTTTTGTCACTAGAGCCCCAGGTGGTCTCTATGGCATGCAACAACTGGGACCAGTTAAGGCTGGTGCACCAGCTGCAATCCTTCCTAGCCAGAGATAGCCTGGCCACAACTGACAACTTGGCTAGAGATAACCTGCCCAGCTAACCTCCAGATTAGATTACCACAATGCGTTATATGGGGGGCTTCCTTTGAAGATGTCTCGGAAACGTCAATTCATTGAGATCACAACCCAGCTGCTAACTGGGACCTGCTGAAGGGAGCACTTCTTGCCACTTTTTGAAACTACCACCGTTTCTGAGTGCAATCCAAAGTGCTGATACATATCTTTAATGCCCTGTACAGTTTAAGACCAGGCTACCCAAAGGACCTTCTGCTTCCACATGCATCAAGCTCATCATTGGGGACCCTTCTCTGGTATTATTCTCTGCCTTCTGTGATGGAGGCAGGTGATGAGCAATGAAAGGGCCTTTTCGGTTGTGGTGCCTCTGCTCTGGAATGCTCTCCCCAGGAAGGTTTGCCTGGTGCCTACTCTGATGTTATTTCAGCACCAGGCAAAGACCTTTGTTTTCCCAGGCTTTTTAAAAATGCCAGCTGCCTCTGGCTTTATCTTGGTTTTGATATGCATGTTTATTCTTCTGTTGTCTTTATTTGTATTTATGCTTGTTATGTTGTATTGGGTTGGATCCATGGATGCCTGATTTTTGCCCACCCTCCCACTTCTCTACCTGTCACAGCTCCTGAAATTTAGCAAGGTCCCCCAGCCTTCTGTGTAGCATTTTCAGTGGGCTGGAGGGGCTGCCATGGAGAAGAGGGGGTGACGAAGTCCACTTCCACAAGCTCAGTTGCACCAACATAATGTGGATCCAACCCATTGTGAGCTGCCCTGAGAGCTTTTGCTAAAGAGCAGGGTAAGAAAAAGAGCTAAATAAATCTCTATCATGGCCCTACTATCACCACCCCTTAGTTGTCTTTTCTCTTAATGGAAAAGCTCCACACACATTAGCCTGTTCTCATTGGAAAAGTGCTCCAAGCCCATGATCATTTTGGTTGCCTTTTTCTGCATGTTTTCACAAATACTCTTTTCTTAGGTGTGGGCCCACAAAAATGGATGTAGACTAGTGGTATGTAGAGTTGCCAGCTCTTCTCTGGCATGGCCTACATGCATTTAACAGCTGCACTGCAGCCAGAAATTCAACAAGCAGAGTTATGTTCATGTGTGTGTACATGTCCCTTAAAATCCATGTATGTATGTATGTATTTATTTATTTATTAAATTTATATTCCTTTCTTTCCACCAAAAAATGGTGCTCAAGGCAGCTAAATACATATAAATACATACTTCCATATACATAAACAGTACTTATAAGCTCTCTGTTGCAAAGGGAACATCAAGCAAAAGAGCCTAGAAACACATACCATTATATTTAACTTTTGCATTACCCTAAGAGCTATTTTGATGAAGATCCAAATATATTATTTATGCATTTAAGGGAATGAATGCAGGGGATACACACACACACACACACACACACACACACAGTAATATATTAGAATAGCTGTTGATTGATCAGTTCACAGTGCAACTTATCTCAGAAGTCACTCCATGCTCAATAGGACTTGCTTGCCCCCATGGCAGCCTAAATCAGGGAGTGCGTCACAATGCTTATTGTTTGGACAATATTTTCATGCGGATTTGCTACAGGACCTCATGGAAGCACCAAGGATGCAGCTGCTCTCAGTTTTTAAAAGGAATAAGCTATTAGGGAGAAAGGACATTTCAAAAAAAAAGATGCTAGAGTTAAAGCATACATTCATGGATCTTTGCTTATTTTTGAACTTTGAATCCTTCCTTTCCTATCATTTAAAAACAAGGAAGTTTGTGTGTGTGTGTATTTTTCAGTGATTCCAGCCAAATAAATGCTTGTTTACTTCTAGTCAGCTAAAAAGAACACTATCATCAAAGACTTGTAGCCAACTTTGTAAAAGTTCAACCTTGAATCTTTATTTAAATAATACATGAGTAAGCAAAGACCATCCCCATAAAAATCCCTGCTACTGATATCCTCATCCTTCATATTCCCTCCTCAGTTTTACTTATTTTTTTGTGATTTTGACCCCTGCTTCCCAGCATATCTCCTGGACCATCTTAACCTCACACACACACACACACACACACACTATAGCCCTGCTAAATAGAAACATGTTACTTTCTGAGATAATGTGCTATTTATGTGACATGCTTTGAGCACTCTGCATTGCCATATTAATGCTAGGTACTATTACTACATTATTACTTCCACATATCATGACATTAACACCCATTTAGTCCAAAACAGGGGTGCCTGGTATCAACTCTCTGAAAAGCAAACTCAGTAAACATAGGGCAAAAGGTAGAGAATGAGCCATCCCAGATATTTTGAGATCAATGTTAATAACCCAGTTGTCATCTTGTTCTTTGCTTGCTGAATCCACACATGACTATACTTGCCCAAGGATAGTTTAACTGATCTAGGTCATGCCAGCTTGGGGGTCATCTTGAGGTAAAAAAGCACTAGAAGTAGGTATACTGGATGTCATTGGACCAACTTACTATTGATGAGAGTGCGTAACCTTAATGACTTATTGGAGGTCCTGAATCATTTGACATTGATTTGACAAGTGGTCAATGAATGACCAGAAGATCACTTCCAAATAGTATTGATGCAGAATCATAACCTTCTTCTTACCCTTCTGTCACTGCTCATCTTTTAAGGATGCACACATCTTGGGATACACTTGCCTTCTTGTTAGATCCTGGCCACAACACAACTCAATCCCACACTGATGCTCAAAGGTATCACTTCAGTAAATCCCATTCTTATAAAGATGATCCATGAGCAAAATATAATGGCATGCATGGCAATATTTAGTATCCCCCCCCCCCCCCGCAAGGGATGCATGACAGTATACTGGGATTATCCCATTTTATCCTATCAACAACCCTGTGAGGTAGGTTAAGGCTGAGAGATCATGAGTAGCCTGAGGTCAGCCAGTAAATTTCAAAGCTGAGTGGGGATTTGAACAAGGTTTTCCCCAGTCCAAGTACACACTATCTACTGTCCTACACAGTCTGGGTCCCAGGCCTAGTTTTGGGCCTGGGTAACCTGAAGTTAGCCCTGCAATGTGAGAACAAGAAAGACTCCATATCATTATATCAGGAGGGAGAAAGATAAAAGGCACTGGGAAAATGTCACAGATTCTTTGTAAGAAGATTCAGTGGGCAGAAGCTGCCAAATCTTTGACATGTGTCTTTTTAAGTAACAAGCACTGTTGTGAATAATCCATGCCCTCCTAGTGAGAACACTAAAGGGATTTTTGAATATATCCTTGTTATACTAAATTCTCTTGAACTGGCAGCTTTTTGACTGAAGTGTGTGTGTGTGTGTGTGTGTGTGTGTTTTAAGGGGGGCAGTATTTTCAAGGCAGAAGATACATTTAATGCAAATAAAGTTGAGACCTTGTTTTATCAGGAGTGGGTTCTTAACCCTCAAAATGGGGCAATGTGGTGTCTGATGTGGGAATACAAATGAGATATGCTGGAAGGGGAAGTAGTAGGAGCCTATATCTAAACTAATAGCAGAGACCACAGATGCTTCTCACTCTAATCTAGTGGCTTTCAAACTGTATTCCAAGGACGCTTCATGAGAAGAAGCTTTCTCTGAGGGACAGCTTTACACCGCAAATTATACCCCCCTGCAATACACAGCCACAGGGGGGTGGGGTGGGGGGTAGGGGAGAGAATAGCTCAGAGAACTAGTAGAACATACCCTTTTCATTCAGAAGATTCCAGGTTCAATTCCTGACATCTCTAGCTAAAAAGAACTCAGGCACCAGGGCTTGCAAAGACCTTTGCCCAAGTCCCCGGAGAACCACTGCCAGTCAGAGTAGACAAAACTGGGTTAGACGGTCCAGAGTCTGACAGAGCAAGGCAGATTCATAAGCTCACAAAGGGGTGCTCTAGCAAGGGCCGGTCCTACAGTTAGGTAGAGTGAGGCAGCTGCCTCAGGTGGAAGATGCTGGAAGGCAGGGAGTGACAGTGAGGTGTTGGAGGACAACGCTGTACGTGGCAGGCACAGCTTGCCCTGCACCCCTAAACTAGCCTGCTGCCCCTCAGGTACAGTGGAGGGTACTGCCCTGTTGCCAGGGTTGAAGTAAGAGTCAACTGCCCATCGAGGTGTATGTGGAACTTGCGGGCGGGGGGGGCACCTTCTAGCCCTTTACCTCAGGCAGCAAAATGTCTGAGGTAGAGCTCATCTGATTTATGCAACATGTTATCCAACAGGCCTGGAGAGCCGCTAGCTTGAAGTAAACATGTGCCCCTGACAAGTTGATATAGAACAGTGTTCTCCAACCTTGGGTCCCCAGATGTTTTTGGCCTACAACTCCCAACGCTGGCTGGGGCATGCTGGGAGTGGTAGGCCAAAAACATCTGGGGACCCAAGGTTGGAGAACACTGATATAGAAAGTGTTCCCTGAAGGGAGACACTTGTAAAGCACTGCCCTATTCAACAACCTCCATGGTGCCCCTCATTTCAGAAAATGGTTTTTGTTGGGATTTTAAAAACGACCTAAGCTCTATTATGTAATGATTGTTAAGATCTGGCAGCACTACATAAGAGATAATTTGTATGGGATAGGAAACTCATACAGGAGTTGGGGAAACACCTGAAATTTCCTGCTTTACATCATTCTCAGGGGGGCCCAAAGTCAATGAGAATTTTTTTTTGTCACTGACTGAATATTTGAGTGAGAATTTCACAGAAGGTTTAACAGAAACATGGTTTAAAAATGCATTTCTTTTACAGTCGCCTCATTGGTACCACTTCCATAAAGCATAGATGAGGCCTACAGCCTGTGTCAGGGCCAGCCCTCCCATGAAGTGGGGCGAAGAACCCACCTCAGGTGGTGAAGTAGCAAATCACACGCTCCCCGCCTCCACTGCCTGGAGCTCCCTCACACTGGTGCCGCTGGGCGGGTGCTGGTGGGTGCTCCAGAGAGCCCCAACGGACCCTCTCTCGCCCTGCAGCAAATGCTGCAGGGGGAGAGGAACCCGCAGGGCTCTTTGGAGCAGCCACTTACCCTCTGGCTCACACTGAGGATCCTCTCAGGGCAATCCAGAGGGCGTGCGGTCTCTCTGAAGAGCAGTGTTGGCTGTAGAAAGCGGCTAGCATGGCACAGCCAGGCACAGCTGCCTGGTTCTGAGGGGTCCTTCCTTCGAGCCAGGCATTGTGGGAGGGGGTGTCCCTGGAGATCACCAGGCAGATCATTGGGCCTGGCCATCTCTCTACAGAGCTGCACCGGCTGCTTTTTATGGCCAATGCAACTCTCCAGAAAGCAGCAAGGACAGCAGCAACAACAATGGCGAGGCAGGTGGGAGAAACGGCAGAGGAGGAGACGCAATGTGTGTCTGGGGGTGCATGCTGCCCCGCCTCAGGTGGCCGGAGAGCTTGCGCCAGCCCTGGCCTGTTATTTTCAGGTATCCATACTTCTTTTCACAATGTGGAGTAAAGACAACTGTGCTGCACAGCAAGCCCAGGAATTTCTCGTTTCCACATCTGCTTTCTTCTTGCCTTAACTCAGCACTTAAAGAAGTTGTGCATTTGAGCCATTACATTGCTTTATATAAAGATTTGCGTGTGTGCGACATGCCCCCGCCCCCTCATTAAAGTGCATAGACCCAAACTGAGAGGGAAGGTGGGATGTCAAGACAGATAGATGGAAGACTGCAGACTCATCTGGCAGACCTGCAGCGTTTGTCTAGCTGCAAATGCAGTCATGATGGATAGGACTTGCAGCACTGAAGAAGACTTTGAGGCACAGCCTTGTGTTCTTTTTCCATACCAAAGTGTGGAGGGATCTGCCTAATGCATAACACAGAGAGATGTGTAATCCAACCCTGTACAGGTTTACACAAAAGTAAGTCTCTGAATTATTCCCAAATGCATGGGGATTATTTCCTTAAATTGGCTGTTTCATGTTCATCTCATGCAGACTACTTTAATGTGTTAGTTGTACATGGGGTTGCCTTTGTTCAGAAGCTATAGGTAAGTGCAAAATATAGTAGCAAGATTATTAATTGGGACCAGGCATATGGAGTATATATCTCACCTGTTTTGAACAGTGACCCTGGCAGCCAGTCCATTTCCGAGTACAATTCAAAGTGCTGGTTTTAATTTTTAAAGCCCTAGCCGGCTTCAGACCAGGGTTCCTACCCAGACACTAAGATTGTCATCTGAGGCCTTTTTCCCTCCGAGTCCCTCCAACCCAGCATCGGAAGGCAGGCAGGCAGTGAATGAGTACAAGGCCTTTTTAGTTGTTGTGCCCCACCTTTGGAATTCCCTCCCCAGGGAGGTTTGCCTGGAACCATCCCTTCATTCTTTTCAGCATCAAGTGAAAAGCTTTGGTTTGGTCCAGCCTTTTAAATCTGTTAGATTTGCATTTTTTATGCTGGAATTGTATCATCACTACTCTGTTTTACTGTAGTTTATCGTATTTCAATATCTGTTTTAACTTTTTGTAAGACAGATACCTTTGGCTGAAGAGTGGCTAATAGATACCATAAATAAATAAATAAATCCATCCATCCATCTCATCACAAACTAGATCAGCCTGAGACTCAATTATCCTCTGTTATGCTGGAAGAAAGGGTTTGTGCCAGTCAGCATTTTTTTCCTTGTTGTCTCTTGGGCCTTTGGCGTCCCTATGTGGAGGCTTTTCCCTCACCCTACCTTGACAAGGCAAGTAGGCACAGCAGCAGCAGCAGCAGCAGCAGCAGCAGCAGCAAAAAGGCCAATCTGGCCAGCAAATGCCACTCCTCCGCAATGGCCCTAGGCCCCCGACATAGTGTTGCTCTGGAGCAATGCTGTGTTGGGGTCCCAGAGGTATTATGTGGGAATTAAAATGGTAAGCACCAGCCACAGTCACCCATGCTCTAGAGCAAGGCTCCCCAACCTTGGGTCCCCAGATTTCATAGATCATAGAGTTGGAAGGAGCCTACAAGGCCATCGAGTCCAACCCCCTGCTCAATGCAGGAAACTAGAGGAGGGGTCTCCCATCCAAGTAATAGCCAGGCCTGACCCTGCTTAGCTTTCCACACTCAGACAAGCTGAGCCAGCGTAAGCCACAGTTGCTAGACTACAGCTCCCAGAATCCCTTGCCATTAGCCATGCTGGCTGGGTATGTAGGCCAGCAACATCTGAGGACCCAAGGTTGGAGAGCCCTACTCTAGAGCTAGGCAGCCCATCACTGGAACACTGGAGCCAGTGTGGCGTAGTGGTGAGAGTGTTGGACTGGGACTCGGGAGATCCGAGTTCTAGTCCCCGCTCGGCCATGAAACTCACTGGGTGACTTTGGGCCAGTCATTGACTCTCAGCCTAACCTACCTCACAGGGTTGTTGTGAGGATAAAATGGAGGGGAGGAGGAGGAGGATTATGTAAGCCGCCTTGGGTTCCTTGCAGGAAAAAAGGCGGGGTATAAATATAATAAATAAAAATAAATAGATAAATGTAGCTAGTGTTTTGGGTCAATGGCAGGGTCAACAGTGGGCCTTCCTTGGGGTTTGGGGTGTTGGCGACTGCCTGGTGGTATCAACCCCGGGGACCAGGCCTGGTTTGTTCCCTGTACAGAGTACAGACATTTCTTACTCTGGGGTGTCATTTCAGATGAGAAGGGCAAAATTCACAGGAAGGTTCAAAGGCCTACTCTTCAATATATTCAAAATTAAATTGCACAAAAGCACTGGATTTGAAGAACATTCATTTTGGTTACTTGTTTATACCTCGTGACAACCAGAGATATAGGAGCTCCTGAGAAATTATCACATGTGGTCTGAAACACAGGTGGGGCTATTACCATCACCACCCTGTGGTCCCCTAAATAGGAACCCTGTTATTACTCTGAGGTAGTGAACAGATGCTCACACAGGGGAAAAATAACTAGAGAACTCAAAAGTAGAAAACAGCTAAGAAAAGTATTACATTATAGAAAAATCACTGCGTCACACTGAGGATAAATGCTTGTATGTAGATTACATACAGCAGTATGTTTGGAAAGGTAGCTTCCAGTTTGAAGACTGGAGCCAACATTTCACAAACTAGATACTTTGTTTGTCTGCTGAGGTAATTATGACTTTGTCGAAATGAGTTACTATATTGGATACTTAGTGGGAATGAAAGTATAGAGAGAACTTGAGCATACTTCATATAATGTGTAGAAAATACAGAGAGGTTTTAAAGCATACTGGTCATTAAAAAAAATGGACAGAAAAGTACCTCTTGTGTGGCTTAGGGTCAAGCAGGTTTGTGATACTATAACAATAGTAACAGAAGAAAGTCACAGAAAAAGCAAATACCCACGTTTTATCCGGAGGCTTACTGTGTAACACTAAGATATCAACTGTGGTTGCCTTAGAACATTCTGTCCAGATGGTGTCCACCTGTTTGATGTAGGAAATTATTCCAGCCCATTCTCAGATGAAAAGCCAGTGGGAATATGATGCATTCAGAGCACACAAAAAGAAAAGTTATGAGTTGACAGCAATAACAGGATTTTTCCCCCTCTCCAAAGGATAATGTACACCAGCAAAAGTCTGAACTGAATAGCTGCTCTGTTTGTCAGCCTGTGCTTATGTAAATCAAGATGCCAGGCAGGTAGAGAGGTTGGAGATATCTGATGGATCAAAAGGTTAAGGTCAGCTAGCCTGAAATCTTGATTCTGTAAACAGGCTTGGTTCATTTTTAAGTAGTTGACTTCATAGTCACTGTTGATAAAGTGGGGGCCCATGTGCAGAGATACTGGGCTCCAAAACACGTCCCCTTTCCACCATATTTTCCTGACTGCAAGTTTTTATATAAGACAAAGCTGGCCTCCTCCAAACCTGAGTTACCTTTTACTTCCTCCCCATCTCCACCGCCCTCCCACCACAACTGCCCATTGTAGCACAGAGGAGCAAAGCCTCTCTCCCTTGTAATGCTTAGGAGTATATCTGACTATCATGCTACATTATGTATGAAATCTGAACATTTGTTGTGTTTTCCGTTATTATTGTAATATTGGTATGTCAGCTGCCTCACACATTCTTAAAAATAAAAAGTAGAAGCAAAGAACTGCCCACATCACACACTTTCCTCTGTGCTTTCTTCTGAACTCTTTTGTGCAGGCTTCAGGGTCACCCGTATCTGCCACACACATGGGCTACACACAGACAGTCTGGAATTTGCAAGTCTCATATATACTGCCTGAGAACACATCCATGAAAAAAATGAACTCTCCGTGCAAAAGATGCATACTGTGATCAAGAAACAGACAAATAATAGCACATACACACACCCAATATGCAAAGGCACACAATATAGTTCTGCTTCAGAATTTTCTCTGTAATCATGAGGTCTATTTACTTTTTTTGCCCTAAATCATGTAGGCAATCTGGTGCCCTCCAGATTTTTGTACTACAACTCCCTTAATCCCGAACTATTGGCCATGCTGGCTGGGGCTTACAGGAATTGTCAGGGATGGGGACTCGGACTCCAGGACTCGACTCATGAGTCGGACTGAGTCCCCCCTCTGACTCGAGTCAGACTCGAGTCCCAATATTTTAAATGGGACTCGAGACTTGACTCAGGGACTCGAGACCAAGGACTCGTGTTCCAAAATCTTGTTCCTCAAATGCAACATAGATAGGTTTTAGGAAGTACAGCAAGTTTATTTTTTAAAATCAGTTTCCTAAAATGCAACCTTTCAGACATTTTGGGTTTGGCTGCCTCTGCCTGCCTGTTTGGGGTTCCCTGCCTCCTCTGCCTGCCTGGTCTCTTCTTAACCAGTTCCACAGTTTGAATTGTCCAAGACAAAGGCCTCTGCCTGCCTGCTTTGGGGTCCCCTGCCTCCTCTGCCTGTCTGGTTATTTTGGGTTTGTCTGCCTGGTCTGTTCTGTTCTTGCCAAAATCAGTTGCAGAATTTTGAAATAAAAAGGCACACTTGTGCCTAGAATTTATTTAAGCCACACATCTGAAATAGCCTTATTTTGTTGGGGAAAAAAACCCATTGATTTTAATAGGGACTCGTGGAGTCAGCTTTGGGAGTGACTTGTGACTCGTGACTCGTGAGTCACCATTTTGGACCAAGGACTCGGACTCAGACTCAAGACTCGTGTCCAAAGACTCGTGACTCGACTCGTGACTCGAAACCAAGGACTCTTCAACATCCCTGGGAATTGTACTTCAAAACATCTGGAGGGAACCACATTGCCTGCCCCTGCCCAAAGTGAAAGCTGTACTTCTCACTATTCTAGGGGTCACTGGTGATCACATAAACAGAGGATGTGACCCCGCTTGGAATGACAAATGGCACTTTAGGAAGCAATGAAATACAGTTTTGCAAACAGTGTTTACATACTCCTTATGTTAGCTTAATTTGCTAAAACCTCAAAAGAGGTCATGTTCTTTTTCATATCACACAAGAAAACTACAAAACTAGTTCATCTTTTTTTTAAATCATGAATAAATGTCACGAAAGATGTAGTGCTGAACATGGCAAGTTTCAACTTGATGCAAATGTGAACAGCCTGATGGCAATAATAAGGCCCCGAAATGTGTGTGTTGACTATGAAGATACTAAAAATTCACAGACAAAGACAAAACTAATGGAATAATCTGTAGTGTCCTTCTATTGAACTGTAATGAGGAGAACATGACTTGCCTATCATAACATACTATCCTGATGACAGTCTTGCTTGACACAACAAAAGATAGCAAGGCTGAAAACCAGAAAAATAAGATATAAACAAGACAACAGACAATGTTATATATTTCAGAGGAATATTTCCATGTTGCTTGACCTTCATCAGAAGGTTTCATAAACTTTAGAGATGCACCTAAGTAAACTAAAAGGAGTATAATGTATATGTGAATATAGACACTTTAAATATAAATAAAATCAAATGTTTCCCTTGCACCAAAAGACTCACTTTAACTATGTATGCAGTTAAAGAAGAACTGTGCTGGATCAAACCGAAGGTCTAGTCCAGCAGAACAAAACCACAAAAGGAAAGGTCTCCCAACAACTCAAAAACAAACACAAACCTCCCCTCACAAATTGGTCTAAGTAATGTAATAAAAATGGGCAAAATAAATGTGCATGCACAAAACACATATATCTACTTTATAACCTTGATTTTACACACACACACACACACACACACACACAACTTATTACATCACTCAAATACATAACATAAAAAGAATCACTTGTAAAACACATTCTCATGAGAACGTATTGGAAAACATATATACAGTCAAGCCTCTCAGACTGATATACCAAAGAATGAGTCAGTAATAACAGTATCACCACCTGTAAACATAGAATTAAAATACATAAGTATAAAAAAAAAAAGAACCATGGCAAAAAAAACCCGTTTAAATATGCATAACTAAAAATAAATTAGCATTGTTAATCCCATTCATTTCCATGGGTCTACTCTAAGTAAGACTAACACTGGATACAAGCCAAACTCACAAATTAAGGCTCATTCTCATACCCATAAACAGGACAGGACAAAAGACACATGCAAAAGTGCATGCAGTGACCAGAACTGTATAGAGCAGTGTTCTCCAACCTTGGGTCCCCAGATGTTTTTGGCCTACAACTCCCAGCATGCCCCAGCCAGCATAGCTGGCTGGGGACCCAAGGATGGAGAACACTGGCATAGAGTATTCCAACTGTGGTTACACCATAGATTTGTATAAAGGCATCGTGATATTAGCAATTCTATTTTAGATTTCTTTCCTAATATTCCCCAACAGAGAATTTGCCTTTTTCACAGCAGCTGTGCACTAGGTCAACATTTTCATCAAGCTATCCACCACAACCCCAAGATCCCCTTTCTGGTCATTCACCACCAGCTCAGATTCCACCAGTATTCAAAGCTGGGATTCTTTTTTACTCCAGTGTGCATCACTTTTCATAACTCATGTGTGCAAGTTAAGCAGCACAGTGGCATGCCATTATTCATGACCAGTTGCATTAGAATTGGGATGGGGATGTGCATGTGGCTGCTCATCCAAATGTACATCAAGTTGAAAGTAATTCAGTGCAGATAGACCACATCTATATTGGATGCACATCCAAATGTATATTTGCTTTACATTCATGATCCAAGAATCATCTGGACTGGGCAAGTGTTTGGGTTTTTTAGTTTCCTAAATGCTAGGCAAGTCTTTTTTTAGTTTCCTAATCAAAAGCAAAACCGATAAAATATACCATCATATATTTGGGAACACTAATTATAAGTCTGATGAAGTCAGAAGCAAGCGTCATCTTGCTTGAACAGCAAAGGAGAAATGCTCCTAAGAACATTTTGTTTTAATTGTTTTTTATTGTACAATGCTGAGAGGATTTACAACACATGAAATTTGTGTTCAGCAGCTGGCAGGCTGTGGGCCTTCAGACGAACTGCCAACTCAAGAAATGCTCCCTACTCATTCCATCTGAATTGCACATCTGAATGGCCACGGTAACACCACTGCCAAGGTCATGCAGGCAAGACTCTGGAGACACGTTTACAGAAGGGGAAGAGCCAGTGTGGCGTAGCGGTTAGGGTGCTGGACTGGGACTCGGGAGATCTGGGTTCTAGTCCCCACTTGGCCGCCAAGATCACTGGGTGACTTTGGGCCAGTCACTGACTCTCAGCCTAACCTATCTCACAGGGTTGTTGTGAGGATAAAAGGAAGAGGAGGAGGAGGATTGTATAAGCCACCTTGGGTTCCTTGCAGAAAGAGAAGGCAGGATATAAATATAATAAATAAATAAAATAAATAAAGGGCGGGGAATCATATGGGTAAACACCCAGCTGTTCCCTGGTAGATAGTGTTTGAACAGTCTGGAAATAAGGAGAGCCTCATCAAAGCAGCCCAACTGGCAAAGTATCATGCCTCTGATACTAAAGAGAAAAAGGAAGTGTTCAAGAGTGCAGGGGGGGGGGGGAACAAATACTGGATTTCCTACCACTAAATCCTTGCTTCTACCAATGGAAAAGTTTAAGGCTTTTGGTGGAGCAGCTACTTTGCATGCAGAAGGTCTGATCTTCAGGGTTGGAGTGTTGTTTTCTTCTTTTAAAGGATCAGGTAGCAGGTGATGGCAAAGACTTCTTACCTGAGCTCCCAGAGAGCTGTTGCCACTCAGAGTGGACAAAATTGGGCTAGAATGACCAATATCCTCTCCTGGTATAAGACAACTTCCTATGTCTCCATGGATACCTCAAACAAAGGTATCCTGATCACCTTGGCTAATAGCTTCTGATATAGAAAGACAAATTCAGACTGATATAGAAATAACAAATTCGGACCAATATAGAAATTCAGACAAATTCAGTCTGATATAGAAAGACAAACCTAAAGACAAATTCAGACCATTCAATTTTCTAGCACCCCCTCCCTTGCCCAATTTTCTTCGCTTCTGACCTTTCCGTTGTAGGACTGCCTGTCCCCTGCTAGGAAGATGCACACGAAGATACCACATACCAAAAGGGCTTTGTTAGGTCACTGGGCACACAGGCCTGAAGCAATCGCAGTCAGAGCACAAGTTCCTTCCTAGAGATTAATGAGTGGCTGGAAGCACTGATGGTCATTAACTCACCACGATGTGCCTTGTACTGCGGTCACTACTGCTATTAGGGAAGTTTAAATAGCACTACTGCTGTACCAGGCATTTCTAGGCAAATTAGCATCTGGGAAAGCAGCCAGAAAATTGGCTTTCCTCAAATATCTTTTAGGGATTATTTTGGAGGGTGTGTGTGTGTGTGTTTAAAAAAGAGGAGTTTGAAATGCACTAAAGAGCAAGCCGTGCTTGGTCTCACTCACAATCTGCGCAAACGGGATTGGCGCAGAGCATGCGCCAATCCCGTTTGCCACAGCTACACCAATGTTACAGCAGTCTTTCCCCTCAACAAACATCTAAATCAGCCTTCAACACCTCTGTAGGGCACCAGGTTGGGGAAGGCTGAGACTACAACTCCCAGAAACCCCAGCCAGGTATTCTCATAGTTCTAATCTGACACATCTGGGGGACACCAGGTTGAGGGACGCTGGACTACAGCAACACATCTGGAGGCACCAGGTTGGGGGAGGTTAGTGTAAATTATGACGGGCAGGCACATGTTCCTAAATATTTGAGATCACAAGCTGAGAGTCCTGATTGGTCACTCATCTCCAGCACACGCCCACTGCATGTCTCTGCTCTTCACACTCAACATGTTTGCTGCAGATAGACAATGGTTAAAAATTGTATAGCCATGGCAAACACAGTTGCCATGTAGAGCAAGGGTGGGCAAGAACTCTAGATGTTTGGGCCTACAACTCCTATGAGCTCTACTCTGCATAGCCAGTGGAGCAATAATGGAAATTGAAGGCAAAAGCATCTGGAGGGCCACAAGTTGCCTACAGGTATAAATTTTGAGGTAGATATAATATAAGTATTTTGTTACAGAAAGAGTATCAAGTCCAAACTAGATGTTACAAACGTGTGTGTGTGTGTGTTTAAATCCAAAAAAACCCAACAGTCCGCTCTCCCCCCACACAAATAACAGCTTTTGGCAACAGCCAGAAGCTCTCCATAACATCTAGTTCCAGTCTTACTCATAGCAAGGATGATTTCCTACAAATAATAACCAGAAGGTACAGGCCTGTCTCCAGATTTGCTGGGGGAGGGGGGAGAAGAAGCTGCCCTCAGTGAGTTCCCCAGCACCAACTCCACACACACCCATGCCTAGGTTGGCCACTTATAAATCACCAAAAAGGAGGGAATGCATCACCACAAAAGATGACATGCATTTGCATACTCTGATTTAATATGTATAGATGCATAATTAGAAGTAATTATCATAATTTAAATAGGAATGCAGTACATCTCACCAAAGTACTGAAGACTGTGGCCAGGTGACCTGGGTGCCTGCCTGTTCAGTCTGTGGTCCAGGAGCTAACTGCTGTTGGGCAACAGTTCTTAGGGTTCTTTGCCTTTAAACTGGAATTGGACCAGACAGCCCTCCAAATAGAGGATGCCTTCAAACAGAGGACAGCCCTCTATAAAAGAGGGCACAAGCACTGCCATTTGGGCCTCCTATGGCAGTGGCGCTGCAGCCACCTCGTTCCCCTTGTGCTTGCAAGCAAGCAGGCTTACCCAGCCATAAATGCTGCTGGGGCCCCAAGTGGCAACAGATGCTCAGAGGGCAGGCAAAATGTCAGACCCAGTGGGCCCTGCCAGGGGATAGGGTCTCCAGGAAATGTCCCAATATGCCGGGTGCTGCCACCTGGCTTGAGAAGGTACGAGGCAAAAACACATACAGTCATACCTTGGATTGAGAGCATAATTCGTTCTGGAAACGTGCTTGTAATCCAAAACACTCTTATATCAAAACGAAATCCCCCCAAAAAAATTTGTACAGAGATTTTTAATTTAAGCCATACTACAGAACTTGTATTGCAAGACGTCGCTTGTATATCAAGTAATATATATATATATATATATATATATATTAAAAATTTGCTTGTCTTGCAAAACGCTCTCAAACCAAGTTACTTGCAATCCAAGGTATTACTGTACTTGCAATCCAAGGTATTACTGTATAATCTTGCAGTTGCCCTCTCTCATGTGAACTATTTTGTCTGTTTGAGGCCTTTGCAATCCAAACATAAAACTTCCAGGAAATAATTCTGGTGGTCTCAGCCATGTCTTGGCTCCTACCTTAGCCATTTCCAAGGCTTAGATTGGTCAGATGTCAGCATCTGACCGGGACATTTTGGGATTTTGTGGCATTTTTCCTCATTATGCATACCTAAAAACAATTTCATGGGAGAGGCCAGAATGCACTTGTAAAACCAATGTTTTCTAGAAAGCACTATAATCTGCACACTTATCTTCTGCATTAACAATCACACAACACAAATGCTGAAAAAATTCAACCGTGCTTCAAAGTGTCTTGCGTGATACTAACAGTGCAATCCTAAGTCATCATCATCATCAGGCGATCACTCGTGACCGAGTAAGATTGTCTTCCGGGATAAAAGGAGGAAATTCTAAAGAAGATTGTGTAGACTCTAGCGATGGGTCCGTAAGTGACTGTGGAGGCCAATTCTAGATCCACACAGCTTCCCACAGTGAGGACACAGGTTACCAGACAGAAGATGGTCCTGTAAAGGATTCATTTGACGTGCTTTTCGCTTAGCACGTTTCTCCCTTTCAACTTGCACTCGGGCTTCTTCAAAGTCCATGGAACCTTTGTGAAAGGCCAACCTCCATTTAGATCGTTCATGGGCCAGAGCTTCCCAGTTTTCGATGTTTATATTGCATTTTTTTAGATTAGCCTTATGAACATCTTTAAACCTCTTATATTGACCACCGATATTCCGCTTTCCATCCTTGAGTTGGGAGTAAAGTAACTGCTTTGGGAGACGGCAGTCAGGCATTCGAACAACATGACCGGTCCACTGAAGTTGGCGTTGAAGGATCATTTTTTCAATGCTAGTAGTCTTTGCTTCTTCCAATCCTAAGTACATTTACTTTACTAGGGAATACGGTCGATTGAATTCAATGCAATTTACTTCTGAGTAAACATGTTTAGGATTGCACGGGCAGAATCAGAGGCCAGAGTTAAGCTTTGGGGTTTTAAAATATCTGGCAAGACCAATGTGAAAAGCAGGTCCTCAATACAGATCTAACAGCACACACTTTCAGAATACCAACACTCCAGTACTCACTGAAATAAAAATGATGACCATGATCAAGCATATTAATTACAGAGTCCGTTAAATTAATCTAACAAGCAGAATTGCCTGGCTTTAGATAATAAATCACCTGCAAGAAGTTATATTGATTTCAATGGAATTACTTCAAGTAAGTGGTTTTCAGGCGACAAACCATAACATTCTTTCCTCTTCTCTCTCAGCACTGACATAAATAAGGACCAAATCCAGTGGTCATAGAAAATATGACTGTCTTGAGCGGGAACAGAGTCAAGCCATTTCTGTACTACTCCAATTCAGGTTTAACATTGTCTGATGTTCAAATCATTATTTATTTTTTAAAATACTGCTTCCATCTTCTCAGTGATAGAAGCAGGTAGATCAGGTTTCCTCAACTGGCTGCTCTCCAGATGTGTTGGACTATGGCTCCTATCATTTCTTAGGATTTTTCAACATTTAAAACATGTCCTTTAATGGGGAGGCTGGCCTGGCATGCTGCAAAATTAAGTGCTGCCCTCTAGCGCCGTCTTTATTGGGTTCCTAAGAGTGCTTCCGTGTTTCGAAACTAAGAACGCACCTCTGCCTTGTACTTAGATTCTTGGGCAAGTTACTTTTCTTTTAGTCTCACCAGTTTCTTCTGGGAAAAGACCATTTTGTGACCAGCCACGCCCACCACGGCAGCCATTGTATGAATGGACAACCCCACCCACCCACCCATAGTAGAGCCAGTGTGGCGTAGTGGTGAGAGTACTGGACTGGGACTCAGGAGATCCGGATTCTAGTCCCCGCTCGGCCATGAAACTTACTGGGTGACTTTGGGCCAGTCACTGACTCTCAGCCTAACCTACCTCACAGGGTTGTTGTGAGGATAAACGGAGAGGAGGAGAAGGATCATGTAAGCCGCCTTGGGTTCCTTGCAGGAAAAAAGGCAGGGATATAAATACAATAAATAAATAAAATTTTGTGAGAGCACTCATGACACACTTTCAAAATTCCAAACACGTCCACCGACCCAAAAGAATTAGGGAGCCCACAGGGGCATTTAGCAGGTGAGGCCTTGTTCACTCTTTCCATCTCTGCTTGTAAGACACCAAGCCTGAATAACATGTGACCTCCCAAGCTGGAGGCAGCTCACCAGTCATGTACCGGAGCCTGTGCTGGGTGCTTGGCCACCCCTTTGTGTTTGCAGCCCAAGGGGGGATGGAGAAAACAGGGCAGCTTATCAAGCTTTGATGGGCTGCAAAGGACTTGTTTGCTCAAAAGTTGTGCACAGCAGAACAACACTAGAATAATACAGGCGACATGAGTTAATCTGAAATGAAGTTAGTATATAATAATAATAATAATAATAATAATAATAATAATAATAATAATAATATAATTTTATTTCTTACCCGCCTCTCCACTCAGATCGAGGCAGGGAACAACCGTAAATATAAAATACATAACTAGTTAAAAACATAGTAAATATTATTAAAATATTCTTAAAAACCTTTAAAAGTGTGGAGAAAGTCAACCTAAGCCCCCTGCCTGACACACACACACTCACCAAGGAGGGGGGAAGGAGACCCAGGGGGGGGGGGAGACAGCCAGTCTCCACAGATGCCAAAGGGGACAAACAACATCTACATAGAATCACCCCAGGGGGGAAGGCAGGAAGCATCACCAGGTTTGTCAATGCATATCAGCCCCATCTACATAAGACTTGAATACCTCTCCAGGGCAGACGCTTCCGCACCCCTAAGAAATGGCCACTCAACACCATAGGATGGGACCATTAAGCAAGTGGCTTCAAAGGGACCCCATCCCACGCGGGGAAGGCGTCAGCCCACCTGACCCAAAAGGCCGCCCCTCAGGGAGGGTGTCAACCCACCTGATCACGGAGGGAGGGGCTACCTGAAACACCAAGGTATAAAACACCCTGCACAAGGGAACTTTTCTCTGGACCTGTTCAGCAATCGTGCCCACGCCTGGGGTAAGGGAACGAAGGATCGGCAACCCCGGGTAGCCGCACCCGGCGCGCTCCAGCTAGCTGGAATCACTGGCCGCTTGGGTTGACCGGACCCCCGGGAAACCAAGCTGAAATCACTGGCCGCTTGGGTTGACCGGACCCCCGGGAAACCAAGCTGAAATCACTCACAAGCCGCTTGGGTAGACCGGGCCCCCGCCGCGAACCCAGCTAGCCGCTTGGGTAGACCGGGCCTCCGCCGGGAACCCAGCTAGCCGCTTGGGTAGACCGGGCCTCCGCCGGGAACCCAGCTAGCCGCTTGGGTAGACTGGGCCTCCGCCGGGAACCCAGCTAGTCGCTAGGGTAGACCGGGCCTCTGCCGGGACCCGAGCTAAACTAACTAGCTGAGAGCCCTGAAATCACGTTGTCCTTGAGGCTTTTGTACTTTGTACCGTACTGATAAGCTGTATTGCTGGCGTGGGTCTGAGTTTGTGAAGGTAATTTTGTAAATAAACTTGTTTTCTAAAAGATACTTTTGTGGCTATAAGTTATCCCTTTGTTCTGGGCTAAGGCGAGGTGCTGGGGACCTCGGAGAAGGCCCGCTCAGCACCCGCTACCCCCTTAGCATTGAACCCGCGCAGAAGACCAGGTTGTCGGTCTTCCACTAAAAGTATCCTAAAAACTCTTAAAATTCCACTGGGTAGGCCTGTCGGAAGAGGTCAGTCTTTATGGCCTTTTTAAAAGCCAAGAGACTATCTAGTTGATGAGTCTCCTCCGACAGGCCATTACAAAGTTGGGAAGCAGCAGAAGAGAAGGGTAGTACTCTGGGTAGTACTCGCCAGCCTAGTCTTGGCTGACTGGAGTAAATTCCTCCCAGAGGACCTAAGTGTGCGGGGCAGATTGTACAGGAGAAGGCGATCCTGCAGGTAACCCAGACCCAAACCATGTAGGGCTTTAAAGGTAATAACCAGGGCTTTTTTTCTGGTGGAACTCACCGGAACTGAGTTCCAGCACCTTTTCTTCTATTAATTGCATTACAATTTAATCGCCATCTACTCCCGAGGAAATGTAATCCAAGAGTTCCTGGTACCTTTTTCTCCAGAAAAAAAGCACTGGTAATAACCAACACTTTATACATCGCCCAGAAACTGATTGGCAGCCAGTGTAATGCTTTTAAAGCTGGTGTAATATGGGCACCTCTAGATGTACCGGTGACCAATCTGGCTGCCATATTTTGCACCAATTGAAGTTTCCAAACTAGGTACAAAGGTAGCCCTATGTACAGCGCATTGCAGAAGTCAAGCCTCGAAGTTACCAGCGCGTGCACTATCGTCTTTAGGTCTTCCAACTCTAGGAAGGGGCGCAGCTGGCGTATCAGCCGGAGCTGATAGTAGGCACTCCTAGTCGTCGCATCTATCTGAGCTGTCATTTGAAGCGACGGGTCCAGAAGCACCCCCAGGCTGCAAACACAGTCTTTCAGGGGGAGTGTAACCCCATCCAGAACTGGTTGACACACCTCCAAACCCAGGTTGTGGCCTTTGACAGCAAGCACCTCCGTTTTGTCTGGATTAAGCTTCAGTTTGTTTTTCCTCATCCAGCCCATTACCGCCTCCAAGCATTCATTCAGAGGAGACACTTAGCTGACACTGTTACCGAAGGCATAGAGAAATATATTTGGGTGTCATCAGCATACTGATAATACCCCACCCCATGCCTCCAGATGACCTCTCCCAGCGGTTTCATGTAAATATTAAATAGCATTGGGGACAGAATGGCACCTTGTGGCACGCCACATAGCAGCTCCTTTTTTGAGGAGCAGCTATCCCCAAGCATCACCATCTGGAACCTACCCAAGAGGTAGGACCGGAACCACTGGAGCACAGTGCCCCCAATTCCCAATCCCCTCAGGCGTTCCAGAAGGATACCATGGTTGATGGTATAGAAAGCCGCTAAGAGGTCCAAAAGCACCAACAGGGATACACTCCCCTTGTCGGTACTCAGGCGTAGATCATCCACTAAGGTGACCATAGCAGTCTCAACTCCGTATCCTGTTCTGAAGCCGGTTTGAAATGGGTCTAGAAAATCGGTGCCATCCAAGACTGCTTGGAGTTGGAAGGCAACCGCCCTCTCAATCACCTAGTGTATGGTATAGATTTCATAGATTTCATAGACCATAGAGTTGGAAGGAGCCTACAAGGCTATCAAGTCCAACCCCCTGCTCAATGCAGGAAACTAGAGGAGGGGTCTCCCATAAGTAATAGCCAGGCCTGACCCTGCTTAGCTTTCCACGCTCAGACAAGCTGAGCCAGCGTGAGCCACAGGCCTGTATATGACTTGGGTTAGCAAGATAGTTCCTGATGTAGGAGAAGAGGTCAATCGGCATGACTCAGTTGGGTTCCTTCTCATCCTATGATTCTATTGTTTGGTAAATGCACGAGGAATTAAATTGGGCAGTTTTAATACCCATAACCACTAGAATGGTGACAAGGGCAACTTCTGACAAATATTTCCAAGAGCACCAACACAATATATATTTATAGTAAATTCTGGGGGTTGACATTGCAAACCAATTATATTATTTTGCTTTTTCCAGTAGCAGATCTGAAATCCTACCAAATGTAGTTATCACAAATACTTAAAAGGAGCATGTGCAGAAGTACTCGCAGGAAGAAAGCCTGCCAGAATAAATTAAGTCAGCCAGCAACTGGATGCTGGTGCAATGGAGCAGGAAGAAGATGTCTTACTGCAATGTTACTTAGATATTCTGCATAGCAATTGCAAACAAAAATCTACATCAAAACATATTTTGAACTTCAGTGGTTATATTCGCTGACTTGTGGTGGCCACGTGTCCTACTCTACAGAGGACAGTCCTCTATTTGAAGGCATCCTCTGTCTGAATGGCTGTCCAGTCCACGTCCAGTTTAAAGATAACGAACCATAAAAAGGGAGAGCAGCAAAGGTCTTGAAGTTGCCTATCAATAGTTAACACCCGGATAGCAGGCAGAGCAGGCAGGCACACAGGTCACAGGGTCACAGTCTTCCCCACTATTGGGAGATGTACTGTATTTCTAATTAAATTATAGTCATTATTTCTAAATGGTTATCTATACATATAGATTATTAGATGCACATTTTATGCAAATCTGTGTACTCTTCTGTCCTCTTTTTCCGTGATGCATTTTCCTCTTTTGTGGTGATGCATAAATGGGCATTCTAGTGACTTCCATCTGTTTCACAGGCAAGTATCAATGAAATCAATGTTTCTCGGTTCCTTTCACTTGCCAGTCAAACAGATGCCTTTCTTAGGACGTCTACTGTTTGCTTCTAAAAATTTCAGTTTCCAGAAGACCACTGTAGTTATTAGGCAGTCTCTGGCTCTACTTCTCAACTGCCTGATTGGGAAATTTAGGCAATAGCTGGGTGGGGCATTCATATACGTAGGTTGCTGCAGCCGTACCAGCCAGTGTTTGCCAGACATGCCAGAATTTCAAGGTCTCTGCACAGGGTAGACAGAAACTTGCCCTCCTGCTTACTTGTATACAAGAATTTCTTCTCCTCCATCTCTCTTAATTTACAGAGTTCTGTCTTGAAGAAAACCCAATTCATGAAGAGTCTCTATTTTAAAGAATTAGCCGGTGTGTTGACTTTTGTTATTTGTTTGTGTTTGGCACTGGACGTGCATATCTTACCAAACATGGAAGCCCTAGGAACAGGCCTCACATAAGATTTGCCTACCAAAGCTATACATAAACTAATGCTTGAATTATGAGGGGGAAAGATAGAGGGGCACTAATGAAATCCATAAGAGCCACCCCATAATTGCCCCCCAGTTTTACCCAAACCATGCCCCCCTTGTACCCTTTTAAAGGCAGTCACTAATTTAGCCACTGGCATAACCTCTGAAATCTTGATATGTTCTAACTTATAGTCATCCCTCCCAAAAAATAACCCTCTACTTGATGATCGCATAAATGTAGCATCTTTCTTTGCTGAGGTTTCAGCAAAGAAAGTGGCAAAATGTGTATTCTTTCAAAGGCATGCACTGATTTTCCTCTCTGTTTTCACTTTTCTATTTTTTCCACCCAGAAGCATTGTATTAAATGCAGAGTGCATACTTTGACTGGTGGCCAGTCCTCTCTGCTTATCCACACTCGCTGAGGAGGAAAGACAGGGACTGAGCCAAGGAGGAGGTGGAGGGGAACAAAGAATGATTGAGTGACTCCTGTTAAAGGTGGCTGGTGTGTGTGTGTGTGTGTGTGTGTGTAGGAATGACTAGCTGTGTGGAGCTTCCACTGAAATTTGCGGGGGTGAGGAATGGAGTTCTCTGTGAAATTTCAGCCAGATTTCATTAGCCATGTCCTCTTAATCTCCTCCTGCTCACGGCCCTGGTTTTCGCCGGCTCCTGCAAGCTTGAGAGGAGAAGCAGGCAACCAAGAGCTGTTATTATCATAAACAGAGAGGAGGGAAACAGCGAGTCTTATCTGAGGCACAAGCTCAGCACTGTAGGCAGCCAGTTACCTGTCGACCCAATGCTCACCATGTTTACTCAGAAGAAAGTCAATGGGATACACTTCTAAGTAATTATGCTTATAACTGGCACTAGTGGAGGCTGGTGACTCCTATTTCAGTGGGGCTCCTAATGCACGGCAGGTTTTACTTGGAGCTTTATAGGAGTTATCCATGGTGCTGAACTGCATGCCCCAAAATAGGTTCGCCACCATGGAGCACCATGGATAGCTCCTATAAAGCTCCAAATAAAACCTGGCATTGATTAGGAGCCCCACCGTAACAGGAGTCACCTGGCTGGCACTCTTTAAACACAGGAATATCACAGGACGGGGATTTCCATGGCTTCACCCCACAAGGTTTGCAAGGTTTAACAGTCCCCAAACCCATTTTGAGCAGTCCATTACATGAAAACAGGGTTCCTAAAGTACACCACTTTGAGGGTTCCTTTCCTTCCAAGCACTAGGTGCCACCCAGTTTGGCTTCTATTGACTTTTTTTTTTTTTAACCTAGTGCACCACCCAAAATTAATCTCCAGCTTTGCTAAGATAGAAACGAGTGCTGTGCCGGAGTATTTCTGTTCATGGGGAACGAAGAGTGCTGCGAAACAGTCTGGGGAGGGGCAGGGGCATTGCGAAGAAATTTCTCATGGTGTACAAGGGGGCGGGGGTTCCGTTTACCTTATTCAGTGTACGAGGCGGCCAAGGGGTCGTTCAACTTTTTTCTTTCTTTCTTTTTCACTTTGACAATGCTGTGTGTGTGTACTCACTCGCAGCAGCGTGGATCTCTTCTTTGACAAGCTTTCGGCCGGCAGCAGTGGTCACATAGGCATTCTATAGTGGCTTCTTTTTGGTTGGAAGTTATATCGCTTGTATAGATTTTGTTCTTGAAAAGTCTGAGATAATAGTGGATGTCCATGCACTTTTAAATTACATCTCCGTGATGTGGGGATTAACAGATGGAGAGCAAAAGTGTATACTGAGAGCCTTTACAGTTGCAAAGAGACTTAGGGCACAACCCTATTAAGCATGTTTAGACAGAAAAAAATCCTACAACTACCCGCATTCCCCAGCCAACATAGCTGGCTGGGGAATGCTGGGAGTTGTAGGACCTTTTTCTGTCTAAATATGAATAGGATTGCACCCTTATATGCCAAGCTTGGAAGGAAAAACACCCACCACCTATCACTCAGTAGACTGAAGATCTTACTGCTCTTGCTGTTTGAGCATATCTCCTACAACCGTCAAAGTGATATGGATGATTACAGTAATACCTTGGATTGCAAGTAACCTGGTTTGAGAGCGTTTTGTAAGACAAGCAAAATTTTAAATATTTATTTTAAAAAATTTGACTTGATATACAAGCGTCGTCTTGCAATACAAGTACTGTAGTACGGCTTAAATTAAAAATCTCTGTACAAATTTTTTGGGGGGGGATTTCATTTTGATATAAGAGTGTTTTGGATTACAAGCACGTTTCCGGAACGAATTATGCTCTCAATCCAAGGCATGACTGTATTTAGATATATGAACTGCTTATATTAATGTATATATTTGAAATGGAAACGGTAACCCATTTTTCCCCTCCTTGTGAGAGCCAGTGTGGCGTAGTGGTGAGAGTGTTGGACTGAGACTCGGGAGATCTGGGTTCTAGTTCCCGCTCGGCCATGAAGCTCACTGGGTGACTTTGGGCCAGTCACTGCTTGTCAGCCTAACCTACCTCACAGGGTTGTTGTGAGGATAAAATGGAGAGGAGGAGGAGGACTATGTAAGCCGCCTTGGGTTCCTTGCAGGAAAAAAGGTGGGGTATAAATATAATAAATAAATAAATAAATAAAATTATGTGTTTTTTTCCTTCCCTATATCAAGGGAGATGTTAATGATTACTGTATATTGATATGTTTCATGATATGAAGTTTCCCCCTCCCTTTTTTCTTTGCTTCTTTTGTTTGTCTGTTGTGTTACCATTGTGTTGCAAATAAAGAGGTTACACACACACACACACACACACACACACACACACACGGGCATTCCAGGAACTGCTGCCAGACTGAAAAAGGCTATCTGTGAAGAGAGCTGTGCTGCTGCAGTGAGCGACTATATGCGCCCGGCATTTTCAAAGTAAAAAATAGGTTCAAGAACTCCTTCGGCCACCTTATACCCTGAATAATACACTTAAGAGCATAAGAAGAAGAGCCATGCTGGGTCAGACCAAGGGTCCATCTAGTCAAGCATTCTGTTCACACAGAGGCCAACCAGCTGCCCACGGGATCCCACAAGCAGGACATGAGTGCAACAGCACCCTCCCACCCATGTTCCCCAGCAACTGGTGCACATAGGCATACTGCTGCCTCTGATACTGGAGGTAGCATATAGCCATCAGAACTAGTAGCTATTGGTAGCCTTCTCCTCCATCCCCTTTTAAAGCCTTCCAAATTGGTGGCCATCACTTCCAGACGTTAGACCACTGTCTGGAGAATAAAACGTCCCCTGGAAATACAGAAGTTGTCCATCTGAGCTCTAGAGCAGGCTCCTCCATGCTGGCTCTGGATGATGGGAGTTGTAGTCTGACCACATCTGGAAGGTACCAAGTTGGGGAAAGCTGGCCTAGGGAAGGGCATTTCTACCTTTCTCTTTTGCTCTCCAAGCCAGCGTTCTTTTTTCCTCTGTAAACACCACAGATTGGTATTGCTGCTATACTACAGAAGGTGGCTGATCGATACTCCAGTGTGGAGAAGTAAAGGGACAAGGAGCATAAGCTTAAGTCCAAGAGATATCCACCTCTTTCTGGCAGAGGTGGTGTTAGGGGGTGGCCCACTAAGGCTGGAGCCCCAAATCTTTCATTTGGAGCCCCAAATCTCTGGGAGGCCATCTGCCTCACCACCCTGCTGTCCATGGGCACTTGCTGAAATGAAGGTACAGGGGCCCTGATTATCTCTGTTGCATCGGATCCCCCCTGGACTAGCTAGCCTTTTGCCCACATGTGCTTCACTTCCTGCTCCTCCCACCCTTGAATCTTTCTTCCTGAGGTTTTTTTCTGAACTCAAATGCCTTCCTCTCCCCTGTCCATACATCCCTTTTTACAAATAGGGGTGTACTTAGGAGACAGGGTCCTTTAAAGTCATGCACACAGAGAGAGACTTTAGAGCGTATATAAATGAGCATATGCCCCCCCCCCCAATTCTTTCTTTCTTTGACCTGTGGGCCTGAACCCTGGATCATTTTGGTACTTAGCACCGTCCCTGCAGTTTCTGAATACCACCAAGCAGACTGGGAGACCTCAGCCTAAGACTGCCAACCGTTTTCTGGCAGGGCTCTGAACTATGCATTTAATAGTTGCTTGAGATGCAGAAATATTGCAGGAGGTGACATGATATCCAAGGTTTCACCTGCTAAACACCTGTGAGCTGGGCTGTTGTTAAAGGCACAAGAACCCTGCCGCCGCCCCCAAAAAAAAGTTGGCAACCATATCTCCACCCCCTGCCTCTTGCTTTTTAATCAGATTCTGGAGAGAACTCAGACAACACGGGTCCTGTTGTAAATCCATCTATCATATAAGTAGTACCAGCTGTATGTTAGCAAGCCTTTTTTTGTTTTTCAAACGATATAAACAAGACGGTATAGGATGTAATTAGAAGTTCATTCCCCAAAGTAAAACTAAGCAAAGTTTGCTCTGCATAGCAATTAGTCTAAAAAATATAGCTTGAGACATACAGTCTGACCTCTCCATATGTGCTCTGGAACCAAAAACTGGGACTGGCTCCCAACTACATATGTACGTATAAACAGCTCCTCCGACATCCAGGAAGTCACCACATAAGGTGCATGCACTGTGAAATCTATTAAACCTTTTTCTGCTAGATTCTCCATGACTGACTTGACAGATAGGAGAAATGTAATGAGCAAGGCAACTTTTAAAAGGGTAAGGACCTGACCCCAACCTCTGAACAAATTTCATTTCCAAAGATTTAAAAAAAAAAAAAAAAAAGCAATCAATCTGCAATGGAGTCTGTCTTTCAGCATTATTATCTCCTGTTTAAAACACAGGCACACACACCCTTCGTAGCCTCTGCTAAACTGAAGATGGCAGAGGATATTACAAAGCTGGAAAAACGTGCAGGTGACGGCATTAGGTCACTGCTTTAGATGTGCTGAAAAGCTTCAAGAGGGCGATCTAGATTTTTATGTTGATAATTAGTGATTTGTCACAGCACTTATGTGTTCAGTTCAGAGTGGATTTGGCTCCTCTGCTACCCATAAAAGAAGCTTAGTGCTTCATCACACCTTGCTTCATGTAAGGGAACATTTCCTTTATTTGATTTCACAATTAATCATAACAAATGAGCTGCAATGTTGCTTGATATATAGGCTGAAGATCCATACCTCCTACATTAAAAAAGAGAAGGAGATGTGTGTGTATCTGTGTGGAGAGGGGGAGCCATTCATCTTAGGTACTTAACAAGAAAGTATCTTACCAGCCCATCACAATTGCTTATCGCAACAGATGCATTAGGCAAGTCGGTGATATCCCCAACATAGAGGCAATCCCCATTGAGCGGTTCAATGTAAGTCATGTTAGAATCCTCCTGCCACTCAACAGTTGCTCCAGGAGCCACCAGCCTGGAGTTCCGTCTCAGCCTAAAGTGAAATTCTCTTCCAAAAACAGTGACATTATAAAAAATTTGCTCGCTTGCGGCTGTGTGCATTAGATTCCCCATGTCCCTTCGGAAGCGCCTCTTCGAAGCTCCCGACACAACATTGGAGAGGAACCTGCCCTCTGAGTCTGTACTAGTTGGGATGACAAGCCTGTATTCTTCTAGGTCTCCCAGAATATGATCTACGGGGAGGGGGGGGAGAGAGAGAGAGAGAGAGAGATGGAGGGAGAGTGTAAATAATGAGTAATAATTAAAAGTCACACTTAACTCTTCCTCCTTAAGATCACTGTATTGTAGCCTTCCCCAGCGTGGCACCCTCCAGTTGTGTCAAGCCACAACCCCCATCATCCCCAGCCATGCTGACTGGGGATGATGGGAGTTGTAGTACAACATGCCTGGGGGGGGGGACACGCCGGGTTGGGGAAGGCTGCTATATTGCATCCCACAATTGCCTGAAGCAGGCATCCCTTTGCTTCCTTCGTGGGTCATGCACACCATAGCATTCATTCAACAGGATGGGGTTAATAAAGAGCAGAGGGTGTTTCAGAACAGGGCAAGGCAGACAATGTTGTGTACACCATCTTTCCAGTCGTTTTATGAAGAAAGTCCAGGTTGCAGGCATGGCAACTGTCTGGCAGGGTCAATCCTCAAGGATGCTGCTGCTGCTGCTGCTTTTCTGCAGTAGGGGTCTTGGGGATGTGTGAAGGTGTCTGCTCTCCAAGCTCCATCCTCCAATAACATCAGTTTCAAGTAACTAGGTCTGCTGAAGGTGGTGGCGTGGGTGAGAATATCAAGGGACAAAAACTTTACCCCCACAACAACTTTCCAACTTTGACACAAGCAACTTTGGCACAGCCAAAAGCAGGGCCCCCAAGTGTGGCTGATGATAGTAAGATGAACTCTTAAAAGTTTCTGGCTGGCAATTGCAATGGAAAAGTAAGAACAAAAAATCCATGTCAACTGTTTGACCCAGTTCACTTTCCTCTTTTAATTCAAACAACAGCCGGCAAGAAAACTTCAGTCGTTGCCAGGTGTTTTATTCCACACACGGAATTCCAGGAATTGACACACTAAACTCGGATTCTGCCACATGCGTTCTACTGTAAACAGAGTTCATTCGAGGTTCCCGCTGCCCCGCTTTGCGACTGAAACTCTCTCTCTCTCACACACACACACACACACACACACGTCCCCTCCCCGAAAGCGGTCTAGCAGGCTCCAAGAAGCGATCGTTCCTCTCTCTCTCTCTCTCCCTCCCTCCCTGTCGACGCACACGCACACGCGCCAGAAGTAGCCACACGTGGCGGCGGGAGCGGGAGGATTGCCCAAGCCCTCCGCCCAAGCAGCCAGGATCGGCGTGGCGCGGCGAAGTCTGCCTGGCCAAAAGACCTTCGCGACGGGCGAAGTTGAGAGAGCCCCCCCCCACGGGGTGGGAGCCCGACAAAAAGGTGTCGGCGGCTCCCACCCGGGCGACCGGAGGCTCAAGCAAGCAGCCGAGACGAACCCCGCCGCAGCGGCACCTACCTCTCTGCCCGGGACCCTGCGGGGCAGCCGGGACCAGCAGGAGGAGGAGGAGCGCCCAGCAGCAGGCGAGGAGCGAGGCGATCCCGGCTGGAGGAGCCATCGCAGCAGCAGCAGCAGCAGCAGCAGGCGTCGCGCAGCCCGATCGCAGCCTCCGGAGCCAGCCTGAAAGTTCCCTGCAGGGGGCTCGGGCCACATTGGAGGGCAGCCGGCGGCGCCCTCGGGCTTGCCCGCCGACGCGGCGGGGGAAGCTCAGCAGCCCCGCTGGCCCTTGCCCTGCCGGCGCATCCGCTCCTCTCGCTCGGCAAGCGACCGCTCTCCTCGCCGAAGAAGGCAGCAGAGACACCAGGAGGCGGCTGGCTGGGAAGAAAGCGCAGGGCGTGCGGGAGGGAAGTCCGCCTGATTGACAGAAGCGCTGCTGCTGCCGCTGCTGCCGCTGCCTCGCCCGGCCTGGCTTCGGCGGCGGCTCACTCAGCGCTCCCTGGAACTCTCGCAGCTCCCGCCGCCCTCCGGGACCCAACTCGCCGGACGCCTCCCGTTACGGGACACTTTTCTCCAGTACAGCTTAGAGGCGGTTCCTGCGGGATCCTGACCATTTCTCCTGCAGCCAATCGACAAATTCTGCTCTTCTCCGAGGAGACAGATCGCACCGCTGATTGCACCAAAACAGAAACGCGCCAAACACACACACACACACACACACACACACCTTGGAATCTCCCCGGTTCTCCTTCTGCTGCTTCAAAGAGTCTCCGAGCCTCGCCCTTCCCTGGATCAAATTTGTGGGGTCTAGAAAACAAAAACAAAACTTGATTCCCCCCCCCCCCGCCCCAAGCTCTAAATAGAGATGGCATTTGTTTGCTCGCCAGACCCCCAGGAAATTCTAACATATGGCACTTTGTGGTGTCATAGTGTCTTCCCCACAACCCCGCAAAGGGCCTCTGTCAGATCCCTCCGGGTCGCACTGAGACTGATTCCCTCCTATTACTGGGTTCAATTCTATTGCCAGAGGGCAGAGGCTTGAATCGGGATAACGGGTTTTGTTGTTTTATCACACTACATGTGTTAATTGGCTTACCTGTTTGTTATCAGCAACAGCTGCACTGTAAATGTCCACTGAGAATAATGCGAATGTCTGTCACCGTACTTTCTGCATTGAATCTCCTTCTAACTTCATGGTTTACAATTCTTCACCACCACCACCACCACCACCACCGCCTGTACTGTATGAAAACCATGAAACTCTCCATTATACTCCATGCATCTAATGAAATAGACTGTAGTCCACAAAAGCTTGTTCCACGAATAAAATTTGGGCAGAGCAATCCTATGGCCCCTAGAGGATCCCTAGAGCGCCATAGGATGCTTCAGATTCTGAGGTTGGAAAAGAGCTCCGACCTTGGAGCTGGAGATCCACACTCGGATCGCCTTCCACCCACCTCGCAGCCGGTGCAGAAAGAGCTCCACCGACTGCTTCTCCGAGGTCATAAGACCAACCTTGGAGAAGGGGTGAAGAGGGCCTTCCAGGGGGCAGGGAGGGGCAGAGGCTGGGTCCGCTAGGATACAATGTATCCTGGTGGCGCTCCAGCCTCCTTCCTTCCACATCTGAAGCACCACAGCTAGACAGCCAAAATCGGCCACCTAGCTGATTTGCAGGGCAGGAGGAGTGGGGAGGCAAAGATTGCCTCCCCGCTCCTCCTGCCCTGCATAGGATGCCCGTTAGCCTCCAAGTTCAGAGTCTGGCAGGCATCCCCATTGGATTGTGCCCTTAGCCTTTAAGGTGCCACAAGACTCTTTGCTGTTTTAGATTCTTCTTAGGCTTCACTTCTGATTGCCCCAAACATTCTGAGATCCCTCACATCCTGCTTGCCAAAAGTATCAGCCCAACTCTACAACAAGGAAACCTGTACCACATCCTAAGTACTTCTGTCCACCCCTTCAATTCAATACATCAATGAGTTTTGCTTGCTCTGTGTCAGGGCTCTCCAACCTTGGGTCCCCAGATGTTGCTGGCCTACAGCTCCCAGAATCCCTTGCCATTAGCCATGCTGGCTGGGTATGCTGGGAGCTGTAGGCCAGCAACATCTGGGGACCCAAGGTTGGAGAGCCCTGCTCTATATTATGGGACGTGAGAGGGACCTGCCATATCTTTGTGTCAAGCAACCAAATTTTACAGTGTTCTTCTTACCCACACTTAATTAGGAGTAGGTCCTACTGAATTCAGCAGCTCTTATTTCTGAATAAATATGCATAAGATCCGATATGAGGATATATATATATATATTAATTGAATGAAAAACAGCAGAGGGGTAGACTCAGACCTTATTAGATTCTTTCACATTTGATTCACTCCTCATTTCACCATCTCCTACAGCTAAAATCTGCATTAAAAAACCAAACAGAATCACACATAGATCATTGCTGTGGCACTAAAATTAATTACATTAGTCTGCAGCAGGGGTCCTGTGGAATCTCAATTTTTTTCCTTCTAGACCCAGAATTTTTCATTAAATTGAATTTACCAGCATAGCTTTATCAACTGAATAAATCAGAACCTATTTAGCTATGGCTTTCCTTCTCCATTGCCATGCACACTTTGAGCACGATCCTGCCAAAGTTAGGCACTTGAAGCCCCATTGGTTTGAAAGACAGTTAACCACATACTTAAATGACAGTGAAGTTAAGGAGACCTCAGTCATCCTAGTCGTAAACACATTGACTTGGAAGTTCCCAGTGAATTCTATGAAACTTTTTTTTGCGGGGAGGGGAATAGTTATGTTTAGGATGATTTAACTTGGGTGGGTTCAAAGCCTTTCAGAGTTCTGTATGGTGTGTGTATTCTCCATGGATTTGTCTAGTTCCCTTTTAAAGCTGTGCAAGTTGGCCAATATCACTGCATCATCTGGTAGCAAATGCCACAAATTGACTATACGCTGTGTGAAGGACTTCCTTTTGTCTGTCCTGAATCTCCTCCCACCATTCAGCATCATGGGATGACCCCTTTGGGTTCTAGTTATGAGGGAGAGAGGAAGTCTCTCATCTGTAATGCCCTATGGTTATGGTACTGCACCACTGGAAGTAGCACAGCACATATTTCTGTGTGCTAGGGACAACTGTGAACCCCCAGATAATGTTGTCCAGGGATGGGCAGTGTTCTGGCACCTATGAAATCAGAAGCGTAGCTGGCTGGGGCATACTGGGAGTTGTAGGCCAAAAACATCTGGGGACCCAAGGTTGGAGAACACTGCAGTAGAGGGAAGGATAGATAAGTGACAGTGGCATGATCTGGTAACAACCCTGAGATGAGCAGGCCTAAAGAAGTACATAAATTTGCTAGATGTTATGTGTGTGGAGGGGTGGAGATATAACTCTCCTTAAACTTCTTGGTGGCTCCATCGGGGGATCATTCAACAGTATTTAAAATATATATTACCAAGACGCCCAAGATGGATCCCTAGGCAAACTAGATTACTTGCTTCACATTTATGCTTTCTTATTTGTGGAAATAAAGAAGAAGAGATGCTGTACTTGCAGCTGAATAATATTTGAAAGCTTGGCAAGAAAAAGAAAAGAGAGAGGATTTATTTGCCATTTTCTCTACCCTTGACATTTCCAAGCCCTTTGTCCTTTGAATCTCCTTTCCCCCTTTGATATGAGCAATACACAGCACCAAGAAGAAACATTCATGACTGATTTTATGAAACTCTCAGCCCAAAAGTGGCAATGAAAAAACAGTAATAGACCAATCCTCTCACCCCGTTGCCCTTTTAGCCTGAACTCCATAGGGACATACTGTGCATTATTATCGGGGCATTCCAATGGTTCCTGACACTCAGGCTGAAATTAATACATACAGACTGCCAAAGCTGGCATTTTGGTGAGATCATTTACAAATATCTCCAAGGCAAGCTGGTAGACAAAGCTTATTATTTCTAGTGTCCCACAAAATCTGCAAAAGGCAGGGAACAAATAACAATAAACATATTATCTAGAAACTATCACCCATCTCTCTGGGCAAGGTTGCAATCCCAGTGAGTACACTCTCAATTGCAGTCTTCTTTGGAGGTTACTGAGATCACTGGACACACCGAAGAGCCTTTTTGCAAGATGGAATGGGCTCTAGTCCACAAAAGCTTCAACCTGTTAGTCTTCAAGGCTGTGTGTGTGTGTGTGTGTGGTCACTGTAATAGGTTATTTTATATATATATATATATATATATATATATATATATATATAGCATTTAAAAGATATTTAGGCTGCCCTAAAATGTCCTCTCTACGCAGCTTAAAATTTTAAAAATACAATTCCACATATACAACCAAATAAACACAGGGCACATTCATATGTCACGCCAACCCGCCCTGGCAATAAGCCACGTTGGGGTGGTTGTTCTGTAAAGGACCCATGGTGCACTCAACAGACAGTCCGGCTCACTGTGGGTTGTTTGTCCCCTCCCTCCCCCTCGGTCCTCCCGTGGGTATCCCAGGGAACCCAATGGCAGTACCAACTTGTCTCTCCGTCACTGCCACAATTGCAAGCCATTTGGGGCTTGCTGTGGCTTTTTTCCTCTTCACGCATTTTTTTCCCCTGGAGATCTCCATTTTGACAGCGACTGACAGCCCTTTCACAGTGCCCAAGTGGCACCTTGAAGGGGTTGTCAGTGGCTGGCAAACCTTTTTTTAAAAAACATTTGTGCACACAGTGTGCACAAATATGTTTGTTTGTTTGAGCTGCATTTGTGCAACTGTGGAGGTCTGCAGTTCTGTGAGTGCAGAAAATTGAAGCCTCAGGTGAGTCAATGTCCTGTGGGTACCAGCTGCCAAAGTGCAGCAGGTACCAACCCTGGATATTGACCCAAAGAGGCTCCAAATAGGTTTTTTCTTCCCTTTGCTTTATCTTGACAGCTGTCAAAAAAACAAGCTGTCAAGGGAAAGCAAAGGCATGAGTGATCTTTGCTCACGAAAGCAGAGGAGGCTGGTGACTCCTATCTCAGAGGGGCTCCTTTTCCATTGCAGGTTTTTCAGGTTTTATTTTGAGCTTCATAGGAGCTGTCCATGGTGCTGAATTCCATACACGCACCCCCCCCCAAATAGGTTCACCACCATGGAGCACCATGGATAGCTCCTATGAAGCTCCAAATAAAAGCAGCAAAATATGTAATGGAAAAGGAGCCCCACTGAAATAGGAGTCACCAGCCTCCAGTGGAAAGGGGGGGATGTTTAGATTTACACCCCGTTTGCTAAAAGATCCTCATCTTTTTCTTTTTTGCCATGACAGTTATCCAGGTGATGCACATTTTGCACTTTCCCCCAACACTCTACCTGCTCGGGAAAGTGCAAAAGTGCACCCCATCCCCATTTTTCTGGGGGGAAAGGGTTTTGACAGCTAGCTGTATATGTCCCTGTCATCTGTCATATAGCTGTATATGACCCTGTCAAAAAACACCCATTGCCCTGTCAAAAACCCCTTTTAAAGGGGACCCAGGAAAAGGGGGTGGTATGCACTTTTGCATTTTCCTGAGTAGCTAGAGTCTCCGGGAAAAGTGCAAAATGTGCATCACCCTGAGGACTGTCAGGGCAAAAAGGAAGGAAGGAAGGAAGAGATGAGGATATCACCATGAAGGGGGTATAAATCTCACCACCCCCTTTTCATAAGCAAAGATCACTCGTACCTTTGCTTTCCCTTGACATCTTGCCTTTTGACCACTGTCAAGAGAAAGCAAAGGGAAGAAAAAACCTACAATTCCTGGTACTCAAAATGGGGTCATTCACCTGATGAGGTTTGTCGCCCAGGTTCAGATGACACAAAAACCCATCATGGGTACAACAACCCCTAGAAAAATCCATGGGTTGTCAGGGTGGCTTGTTGCCCATGAACAAGCCACCCTGCAGGAATCAGTCTGGGTTAGCACAACATGACAACCCATCATGGGTAACATCCCACAATGGGTTGTCGTGTCATGAGAACCCAGTCACAGCTTTCACAGCCAGAGAGCAATGGCCACTGATTAAAATAATATACAGCCCAGCATAAAATAACCAAACAATCTAAACAACCAGCAGATTAAAACAAATATTCTAAAGCAGCAGCAAATTAGAAATTGTGGAGAGAAAGCCAGGGCAGATACACACACACACCCCACCCGGCCATCACAGCCTCTGCCTAGGGCAGAAACAGATCAGCGCCGAGCAGTCATTGGCAGCAACCTTTCTCACTCACATCCACTTCAATGGGAAACATCTGCACATTTGCATACCCCCCACAGCAACTCCCACCTCACTCCACCCCGACAGCCACAATGAGCTGTGAAACACCCTCAAGCACAAAGGAGGGTGCCAAGATGCCTGGTAGTCTCAAAGAGCTGCCCAAGTACTGTCAAGTACCCAGGGAAACCCAAAAGAAAAGTGGTTTTCCTGGAGATCCGGAGGGGAGGGGGAGCAAGAGAGGGGGTAAAAACGGGGAACCCTGGCGGGAAAGGTTGTTGGTCGGTGGGCACAAGGCTGCGCGGACGTCTGGGGCTTTGGTCCGGACTCAGAGATCCAACCCGGGAAGCTCCCGGTGAATAAAGCTGAAACCTATAGCTGGCAAGCTGCAGCTTTCGAGGAACTGAGGTCACCCAAGGTAACGCTTATGCTACACTGACTCTGTTCGATCATACAAAGTTGAATGAAGGCGTGTGTACCTTGTTAACACGTCTTGTTTGTTTTGATACGCTCCATTAAATCTGTTTACTACAAACTGCATAGTAGACTCATTCATTCACTGTTTCACGTCAATTTTGGTTGCGGTTCCCTTTTAAGTGCTGGGAAGCCGCGTAGGAAGGGTTTTCTTCATTCCGGTTAACCCTTTCTGCCCCGAACCCGCGCAAAGGACTGGCTCCGGTCCTTTACAGAAATAATCTTAACTAAATGCTAGTTGGAACAAATGAGATGTCAAGAGTTTTCTTAAGGCCAGTACAGACGGGGCCAATTGCACACCCTTAGGAAGAGAGTTCTGTAGACAAGGAGCCACCACTGAGAAGACACTGCCTCTTATGCCAGCCAATCAATCTGATATTAATAGCGGGCAAAAGAGCAGGGCCTCCAAACCCAATTTTAAGGCACAGGCAGGTTCATATGGCTGAAGGCAGTCCTTCAAATAACCTGACTACACAAACCATTGGGAGGCTTAAAGGTCAAAACTAGCACTATGAATTAACATAGCTATCCCTCTGGCATCTGAACACAGTGGGACTTCCATTGACTTCACTGGGATAGTCTGCCTGCATATCAGACCTTGTGCATATATCACAGAGAATCAGAGAAAGACAATGCACGTTCACACAGTTCTTTCCCACCTTTGCCTCTAACATGTGAATAGGGACTCAGGGATCTCACCAACTATGAGATCTGTTGTGCTCTCTAGAAGGCATCCAGGCCTCATACATTTCACTATTGATGAAATCCATGCTTGCACATTACAATAGAAGCATGGGTGTCCACAGAAATAATTCTGGGGTGGGGGGGGCAAGGTCTTTGACTCGTAACTACAGGTTGTTTAATTGATTATTTGCAGTCTTTATATGACTGAACCCCATGCAGCATTATGTGGTGCAGAAGAGAAGCAACAAGATACAACAGTGGGCTGTGTCCATTGATGATTTACTGTATTGTGTGGGGTTATACATTTCAGAACTAACTTCTAACAAATTGCTTTATTTGTCCATTTAACAATAACAGAGTAAATAAGGCACTAGAAAGGCATACAGTACAGCTTCAATTTGTCCATTGAACAACAATAATGTAGGACTCTAAGCCAAATTTAAAAACCCTAAGGCTGAATTTCACATCATTTACACAGAATCTGCCTTGGCTGTGTTGAATCCAAGACATAAGGTCTGAAACCAGTCAGACTTTTTTTTTTTTGTTAATGCTTGTCTGTTCATAAAATAAAGGAAAATATAATACAAAGTGGATCATTCTTTGAACAAAAATGGAGTCTTCAAGTGTCTTGGCCAAAACGGTCAATAACTTATTTATGAATTTCTTCTTAGGATAGGCCTTCAACCTTTTTCTATGGACACTCAACAAACACAAGCCAGACAATCCATCTTCACTCACTGTTGAACATAGCCATGTCTTCCCCCTGCACAAAATGCCAAAGGATCGTTCAATTATGCATGTTGTAACTGGGAGAGAAAGTGCTGTAAGGATGGCCTTTTTAATAGCGGGGAACAGTTTGGTGTGATCCAGTAGTTCAGTAATGGTCATGTTGTATATGTCACACAATGATAGGTGTATCTCTTTGGTATGTCTTTTGCTCACAACTCATACCAAGTAACAGATTCATCCCCAAGGTTTTCAGATTTGTAAAGTTCCTGAATGGAATTGGCATTTTTTTCTTCAGTGTGATACATCTGAGATGGATGTAGTTTCACCAAACTGTAAGCAGGTTGGTTTTCATCACTGAAACAAGCCCTCAGTGAGGTGATAAGTGAATCCAGGTAGGGAATGTAGATGGACCACTGGTAGAACTGTTCTGTGGATTGGTTGGGATGATTACCATGTTTTTTTCTGTTGTACAGTTTGTCTAGGTGTTTTACGTTCTATATCCACTTCATCTGCCAGTTTCTTGTGCCTCTCTATGATTGTGCTAAAGGTCTCCTCACTAGCTTCCCTCACTGTATTGTTCCATTATTCCCAGCAACTCTTGCATATGTGCTTTCATTTCCATTACATCTAACTTCACAGATTGCAGAGCTTGGGTGATGGGTTCTAGCACTGAAGAATATTTGCTTATGATCACAAGACAAACAATAAAAGTTGATGTCTATGATGCACACAACTGGTAAAAAAGTTGTCTTGTCTTGGTATTGCTTGATCCTGCTAATTGCCTGAGTTGCAAGACAATACTTGTGTAATTTTCTGCAAACACATAGATACTCTTGTATTTTTGAGTCCATCGTGTTTCACATAGCGCTGGTATGTTGGGTATTAACATAGCTATTGTACTCTTGTATAGATGTATTGTATAGATACTCTTGTATTTTTGAGTCCATCATGTTTCACATAGCGCTGGTATGTTGGGTATTACATAATACCCAACGTCTTTGGGTGCTCTCATGGAAAAAAAATAATGATGGCTCTAATTGTGCTAACTGTATTATGCACATCGCTTACACTGTTCAGATCATTTACAGTGAGATTAAGTCAATGGGATGAGCAGTGGACAAAGGCAGCCTGAGAATAGATTGCACTGATTTGTGCTTGCACACCACCTTCTTTTCCTGCCATGGTTGAACAACCATCGTATCCTTGTCCAACTAACTTACTGAGAACCAGTCCAAAATCAGAACAAGCTGATAAGATTGTGTTGGCTATCCCTACTGCAGTTTGGTCTGATATTGGAATGAACCCAAGGAATTCCTCATATACAGATGCATTCCAATTATTTTCTTCTACAAATGTTACACCTAGAAACAGTTGTTCTATGCTAGAAACATCTGTTGTTTCATTGCTAAACTGAGAATCTCATGGAAGCGTTAGCCTTCACAATATCTTCCCTCAGAATTTGGCCACACAACTTTATTAACTCATTCTGTGTTCTTGCAGATGTGTACTTAACACTGCCTGCCCCATTTTCTAATTTTTAAAAATATTTCATCCCCTGCCTCAACACAAAACTGTAAAAGGTTTATCATGTTACCTGTGGTACTAGTCTTGCCATAAAGAACAAGGTCATGTGACCCACAATACACAATGGTTCATATTATAGAGTACAGCTTCTGTTTATTTTCTTCTAAAGTTCATGCATATATGTTACGTTGGTGTTCAATTGACACTTTTTTCCTGCTCATGACAGAAAGGAATTTAAAAGCATCTTCATGTGAACCACTATGCCATCCAATTTTTGAGTGCTCTCTTGCAGCTTCATTGAAGTCTTTTCACTTGGTACAAACGTTGGTAATGAATGTGCTCTGTACCTCTTGTACTACCAGCTGGGGAAATAAAATGTTTTGAAAGGATAGACAGGTACTTTCAGAACAGCAGAATATGCTAACCAAGAAGAATATTTAGAAAGTTATGTATGGCAAAATGCTCTTGGACCTGTACTATCTATCATGCCTGAAGGCATAACTTTTTGTAGGGGTCCAGCATTGTGTAAGCAGTTCAGATTTTTAACACATCTGTTAGAGGATTTGTTTTTGATATTTAGTTCCCTGTAGCCAGCTTTTCCTGTCATTCAAGTTGTACAGTCCTGGTAGCTGCTTCAGTATTTTCAGCTGGGATGCTCTCATGGCCTGCCCTTGCCTGTATCCGGATATTTTCTGTCTCTGTTGAGGCAATCACATTGGGTGCTACTTGCATGATGTCTGATGAAGTAGTATGTTTCTGGGGCTCACTAGCTGTCTTCTGGTTTTGAAGTCATTGGGGATATCCATAGCTAAACAAAGAGAAACAGCTCTGCTTCTTTGCTTTCTCTCTCTAGCAACCTTATATGGAAAACCTTCCTTTCAACCTTCAACCAATCAAAACAGTAGCACTAAATTTCTGTTTCCCAAGCAAAGGACTTTCCCTACCCATCTCCTGAGAACCTTGTCAGCACTTTTGGTTTCTATTCTGCTTGGTTACTTTTGGTTTCTATTCTTGGTCATCACCCCTACCTGCCCCTCAAAAAGCAGGACTGGGTCCAGCAGTACCCCCCCCCCCCCCGAGCATGTAACATTTGCAGAAGTAGCATCATTAGATCAGAACAAGCAGCATTCATCTGAGCTGCCCGCTGACCCAGGAAGCCTCTCCTCCAGAAAAGTGTGGAGAGTCCAAGTTCAGCAGCCACTCTCCATAGGAGTGGTCTCAGCGATCACTCTAAGTCTCTTGTTGACTAGCAGGATGTGTGTCTGCCTGCATACAGTAAAATAAATAAAAACATTTAGGATTCGGTGCCCCACTTGCCCCCCGCCCAGGACACCCATGAATAGAAGTGTGGAAAGAAGTAGTGGAAGTTGGTAAAAGATTAATTGGTCTACAGTGCATTGGGTTTAATATCAGGGCCGAACTCTCACCAAAATACAAAATTAATGGAGCATGAAATGTGATTGTGTATGAAGACCCCTGCAGAGGGCTGGCCTGAGACCTTTTGCTGGTTGAGGCAAAGGACAAGATGGCGCCTTCCCCTTCCCTGTACAGAAACTGACCAGACTGCAAGTTGAATCTTACATCCAACACTGGTGACAGGACAGCATCCTCCACCTCATCTGAAGGCAGCAGGCTATCTTAGGGGGCACAGGGAAGGCTGTATGACACGCACAGCTCTGTCCTCTGACACCTCATCGCCACTGAAAACAGTGGCTCCAGTGTGCATCAGCTGTACAGAGCAAGACATGTGCGTGCATGCATGATGCCTGTGTGGTCCACTCTGGCTGCCTCTCTGCTTTCTCATTCAGTCGGCTTCCTTCCCCAACAGTGCTACCTGAAACGCATTGGGAGGAAGCCATTAGGCAAGACATGCAGACAGCCCAGGCGAGGAACAAGCAAGCGTCCGTGCCAGATGGGCACTGGCTCAGGAGAAACATCAGAAGAGGCCTGCTGGATCAGACCAAAGGCCTATCTAGTACAGGATTCTGTGCCCATAATGGCCAATCAGATGTGTCTTGGGAAGCTGACAAGAAGGAATGAAAATTGTCAGAACACGGTGGAGGCTGGTGACCCCTATTTCTGTGGGGGTCCTAATCTGTTGCAGGTTTTATTTTGAGCTTTATAGGAGCTATCCATGGGGCTCCATGGTGGTAGACCTATTTTGGGGGTGGAGTTCAGCACCATGGATAGCTCCTATAAAGCTCCAAATAAAGCCTGCAATGGATTAGGAGCCCCACCAAAATAGGAGTCACCAGCCTCCCCTGACTGGGGTGAAAAAACCAAAAATGAGAAGAAAAACAAACACCAGTTGCTCCTCCCTCTGTTCTGTCCTGCCAGCATGAATCCAGGTGGAAGTCTTTGGCAGGTCCAGCCCTACCACTAGGGAGAGTGAGGCAGTTGGCTCAGGTGGCAGGTGCTGGGAGGCAGGAAGCAGCTGCAGGGTGTTGGAGAAACAGCTGGGCTGCCACTGCTGCCCCCAACCCAGCATTTGCTGCCTGAGGCAGCTGTGTTATTCTGCCTAATGGTAGTGCCAGGAATTAAACTCATGCCTTCCAACACCGCCTGATTTCATAGCACAGTTCCACTCTGTATTACCTGGACTGAAACCAGGTTACTTCTATGGACTTCAATAGAATTTATCAGCTTAAAAATCCAAGCAAGTTAGCTTAATTGGGTAAAGGACTGGACTGATAGACTGGACTGAAAAGGATACAGATGTGCAAGAAAGTCCATCCCGGTGGGATAATTTTTCACTAGCAACACCTTTGGGAAAATGTTAGTTGGGCCATTCCACTGCAAGAAACATGATTTACAGTGCAATCCTGTTCATGTTTACTCAGAAGTAAGTACTGCAGTATTCAAAGGGGCTTACTTACTAGTAATTTGGTTTCTGGCCATGAGTTTGGGACTGAATTGCCTAGGTCATCCTGGTGAATGACCTGCACCAAGAGATGGACAGTGAAGGAATGCTATCTCCTGGATTTCATTCCTCAACCAGGGTAGCCTTTTGGGCCACCTAGTTCAGCTGGGGCTGGGAAATATTGTTCTGAGATGGCTCTAGTCCTTCCTTGTGGGTGCTGCTCTGCCTCTGTGGCCTTGGCATTCAGGCTGCTGCAAGGTTCCATCTTGTTTCCCATGCTTTTCAATATCTACATCAGGGGTGCAGAACTCACCAGCCCATGAGCCTAATCTGGCCTGCCAGGCTCCCCAGTCTGGCCTGTGGAGCCTCTGGGGTTTCTCCACGGGTGGGGCCCTCCAAGCCCCGCTGTGAGTCTATGCATCAGATTTTGTGTGGGAAGAGACGAGAGTGAGGCTGTGGTGCTGCTTCTGTCCTCCCACCTCCCATGGGGTGAAGCCAGCAGGATCAGTACCCCCGTTCCTATCCACCCAAAAGCAATTCCCCAAAGCAAGCGTAGCCCCTCCCCCATGCCGACCTTTCCAAGAATTAGAGCCATTGAAATCAATGCGATTTACATCTGAGTAAATCGCATTGATTTCCTCACCACCACTGCCGGGGAGAAGAGCAAGCCAGGCAGGTGGGTCCAGCTCTGCTGCTGCTGCCGCCGCCTGTGCGAGGCCAGCCCACCCCACCCCACCGCACCTGTGGGACTGCCGCCTGCCCCCTGCAGGCCCGGGCTCAGCCGGGAGCCGCCTTGCCCCACCTGCAGCTGCTTGGAAGGGGACTATAAAGACCAGGCCCCAGCAGGGGCAGGTCCGCCGCCGGCGGGGTCGCCACCGAAGGGGGTTGCCCCTTTGGGGGAGCCACTTCGGGGGTGGCACGAGGGCGAGGGCCTGTCCCCCTGCTGTTGGGGATATAGGTGGGGCTGGGAGTTTTAAAGAGGCCCTTCCTTTTTGAAGGGCTGGGGCTTTTTAGGGGTTGATTTTAGGGGTGGGTCTCCCGCCTGACTGGCGGAAGCGAGGGGGCATGTGTCTCTCCAGGGAGATAGTGGGGGGAGTTCTGGGGGGCAAACGGTACCAACGTTGAGCGGCAGGCGCTGGCAGAGCGCTAGGGGCAGGCCACGCCAAGTAAGGGGAACAAGGGATCGATGCTTAATATCTATCCCTTGTTCCGGGCCTGCCCAGAGCCAAGGGATAACTGGGGGATGTGTTGCTCCTCCCCCCACCCTGCGTTTGCTGTTGTGCAATGCCAGGTCCGTTACCCAAAAAACATCTCTCATCCATGACTTGATCATGGATGAGGGTGCGGACCTGGCATGTGTTACGGAAACCTGGCTGGACGATGCCGCTGCTCCAACTCTGGCGGCCTTGTGTCCGGCCGGTTTCTCGTATGCCCAGCAGCCAAGGGTTGGGGGACGGGGAGGGGGAGTGGCTGTTATCTACCGGGAGTCCTTGGTCCTTACCAGACTCCCTCTCCAGGAGACCAAGTTTATTGAGTGCATGTACTGGAGGTTGGGTCCAAAGGGCAGTCTGGGGATTCTGCTCGTGTACCGTCCACCCCGCTGCACGACAGACTCCCTGGCCGAGGTGCTGGAGGTGGTCTCCGATGTGCGTGTGTTGTCCCCCAGGCTAGTGGTGCTGGGGGACTTCAACGTGCATTCGGGGGCTTCCCTCACTGGGGCACCTCGGGACTTTTTGGAGACCATGGCTTCCTGGGAGCTGCACCCTGTATTAACTGGACCTACCCATGTAGCCGGTCATGCACTGGACTTGGTTTTTGTTTCCGGAGAGGGGGGAAATGATCTGGAGATCGGGGGTATATCCACCACCCCCTTGTCATGGTCAGATCACTATCTGGTGGGGTTGGATTTCTCGGTGCCACAACCCCTCTGCAGGGGTGAGGGACCTATTAGAATGGTCCGCCCCAGGCGTCTTATGGATCCGGATGGATTCCTGAATGCGCTTGGGGAATTGGAGCACACAAACGGTAGCTCGGTCGAGACCCTGGTGGATGACTGGAATGCTGCAATCACCAGGGCATTAGACCGAGTTGCCCCGAAGCGCCCTCTTCACCTAAACAGAGCTCGCGCGGCGCCATGGTTCACTCCGTCGCTGCGAGCTCTGAAACAAGAGGTGAGAAGGCTAGAGCGCCGATGGCGAAATTCCCACTCCGAAGACGATCGAACACGGGTTAGAGCTGCATCTTCAGCCTACCGGGTGGCGGTGAAGGCAGCAAAAAAGAATTTCTATGCTGCCTCCATTGCGTCTGCAGAGTGCTGCCCCAGGAGGCTGTTCCAAGTGGTCCGGAGTCTGGTCGGTCCAGTCGCTCCGGACCCACTGGAACAGTCAAAAGCCTCCTGTGAGGCTTTAGCGAAGCACTTCGCAGATAAAATCGATCGGATTAGGAGTGGGATATCGTACGTCGTGGACACAGGGAGTGAGCGGGAGGAGGCCAATGGCAGACCGGTTTTGTGGGATCGGTTTCGGCTTCTTCCTTCTGATGAAGTGGACAAGGTGCTTTCATCTGTGAGGCCGACCACCTGCTTGCTTGACCCTTGCCCGTCCTGGCTCATCATGAGCTGCAGGGAGAGACTGGGTGAGGGGATCAAGGCGGTGGTGAATGCCTCCCTCGAGGAGGGAGTGATGCCATCAGCCCTCAAGGAGGCAGTAATAAGACCGCTTCTAAAGAAGCCCTCCTTGGATCCCCAGGATTTAAACAACTTTCGCCCAGTCTCCAATTTACCATTTCTGGGCAAGGTGATCGAGCGGGTGGTGGGTGCTCAGTTGAAGGCACACTTGGATGAAGCCGATTATTTGGATCCGTGCCAGTCGGGCTTCAGGTCTGGACATGGGACGGAGACGGCCTTGGTCGCCTTGGTGGATGATATGAGGAGGGCTTTGGATAGGGGCGAATGCTCCTTTCTAGTCCTCCTCGATCTCTCAGCGGCTTTTGATACCGTTGACCACGGTATCCTCCTGGACCGTCTGGAGGGGTTGGGCTTAGGAGGCACTGTATTGCAGTGGTTCCGGTCCTTCCTCTCTGGAAGGTATCAGAGGGTAGTTCTCGGGGAGGAGGCTTCGGACCCTCGGCTGCTCACTTGTGGAGTACCGCAGGGTTCCATCCTCTCCCCGATGTTATTCAACATCTACCTCAAGCCGCTGGGAGCTATCATCAGGAGGTTTGGGGTGCAGTGTCATCAGTATGCGGATGACACGCAGCTCTACCTCTGTTTTAAGTCCTCACCGAGGTTGGCCGTTGAAACCCTGTCCAAGTGCCTGGAGTCAGTGGCTGGCTGGATGGGAAGGAATATGCTGAAACTGAACCCCGACAAGACCGAGGTACTTCTGGTGGGGGACAAGGGAAGGTTAGGGGATGTTGACCTGGTGCTGAATGGGGTACATCTACCCCTGAAGGACCAGGTCCGCAGCTTGGGGGTCATTCTAGACTCCCAGCTGTCCATGGAGGCTCAGGTGGCAGCTGTGAGCCGGGCGGCGCTGTATCAACTCCATCTGATACGGCAGCTGCGCCCCTACCTTCCTAATCACCTGCTCCCATCAGTGGTTCATGCCTTGGTCTCCTCTCGCCTAGACTACTGTAATGCGCTCTACGTGGGGTTACCCTTGAAGACGGTCCGGAAGCTTCAGCTGGTACAGAACGCGGCGGCTCGCCTGATTAAGGGCAGCCGCCGGCGTGATCACATCATGCCAGTGCTTAAAGAGTTGCACTGGCTACCAGTTGCTTGCCGAGCCGAATTCAAGGTGTTGGTTTTGACCTTTAAAACCCTACACGGCTCCGGCCCAGCTTATCTCAAGGAGCGCCTCCAGCAACATCAAGTAGGCCGCTCAACAAGGTCTGCCACGGATGGCCTTCTCCTTATCCCATCAGCCAGAGCAGCCAGGCTGGTGGGGACTAGGAAGAGGGCCTTCTCTGTGGCGGCCCCCACATTATGGAACTCCCTCCCTAGTGACCTTCGCCATGCCCCCTCCGTGATGAGCTTCCGCCGTGCATTAAAAACATGGCTGTTCAGGCGGGAATATGGGGTGGGTTAGGTTTTTAATGAGAATTTTTTATATTGTTTTAATTATTATATTTTATTGTGTTTTATTGTATTTTAATTGTACATCGCCCAGGGTGGCCGGGTGACCGGCCAGATGGGCGATTGATAAATGTAATAAATAAATAAATAAATAAAATCTGAGTAAGGCCACTGAAGATAATGTGATTTACTTCTGAGTAAACATGCACTTTGACTCATTTTCAGGTGGTTGTTCCTTGAGGCAAGGGGACAAAGCTTCATTTTTTCAAAGGGGAGTGAGGGGGGAAGCAGCACTGCATTTACTTTCCAGTTCACTGGGCAAGTTAGAGAGGGAGAGAGAAGCCGTGGGGAGCGGGGGGGGGGAAGGGAGCTGGGAAATCAACTGAAGGATCGCCTTCTCTGGAGATTGTGGGGTCCCAGGTGCACACCTTTCCAATGTCCTGGGAACTCCAGCTGGGACTTTTGCTATGCCTACTTTTTATACATTTTTAAGTTACTGATTCACCTCACAGATGCTTTCTATTATTGTCCTGCCCTTTAGACATTGGCTCATAAGTCAGTAACAGTCTTATTGCTGATGGTGCAAGGCCAATGGGTGAACTGACCATGAGCTTGCTATTTTCACAGGACGTTGTAACTGCTGACAGTCACTGACTCCAGGCAGGCTATGAGGGCCTCTTCACCCAGGGTGGATCTACATTAAGCTTCTTTTTTTTTAACCGGCATTGTAATGACTCATTGGCGTGTCACATGACACTCACCCCAAACTGTCCTCCTTGCGCTATTTCTTCCATTATATCCTGAATTTCTTCAGATCCATTATATCATAACTTTTTATATGTTGTGGTTTCCTCCTGGTATATATATATCAGTGTGTGCTAACCTTGCAGGGGGGAGGAGGAAGTGTCCTATCGGGCTTCGGCAAAACAGCCAGCATAGCTGGCTTGGGCATGCTGGGAGTTGTAGGCCAAAAACATCTGGGGACCCAAGGTTGGAGAACACTGTTCTAAGCCTTTAGAGTACCCTGAAAAGCCACAAAGACTAGATGCTTTAAAAAAAAAAAAACAACAACAACTAAGATTCTGCCACTCATCCTTCCAGCATCTTAGAAACCCCAGAAATGCTGAATCTCACTGGTGCTGTCAGCTCTGGAGTTTAGTCCACACAGGATCACTCTGTTCTTCTCAATGGAGGTTGTACATTTCTGCATTGACCCTTCCAGCCTGTCACTACCACCACTTCCCCAATCACTTCTCCTCTAGTCAATATCCCTCAACTGTGCCATGTTAACACTCCTTGAGAGCTTTTCCTGCTATTGTCCATCTCCCAACACCGGTCCAAAAAGAGACATTCCTCAGAGGACCGAGCCGTGTAACTGTCCATCTTCAACTTCCATAATATTTGGCTCACTTGCTTGGGCCCAGTTTAATGACCCATAGCACATGCATAATCTTAATTCCCCCTCCAGCTTTCATCTCCCATCATAACTCACAAAATGTCATTCTTACCTTACCCTTCATTAGCCATCTGTATTTAATGATGAGTATAATTGTTCTTTGATGACTGATTCAACTCCCTTCCCTGCATTTCCACTCAGTTCCTCACGTGCAGCAGATTTACCGCTTCAGTATTAATATTCCAGCTCTGTGATGTATCTCACAATGTCATGGAAATACCTGCTTTCCTTGTGTAAATATTTAGATTAATTTAGCTAATTATCAATGGACCATTTGATCATCCTCCTTCAGCAATACTGCTTAAGCTACCGCTACCTTTTAATGATATCTTTATTTGATCAACGAGAGACAGATAACCAGACATAGTTTTCCCCCCAATGGGAACTGTTGTTCTAATGCTAATTACTGCACCGGTGTGTGTTTTCATTGGGACTGTGGCAACAGGGCAGGGAAGGATTACACCACTCCTCCCTGCGTGCTGGGGTCCTGATGAAAATCGGGGAGCCATACACCTAGTATTGAAAGATTTAAAGCTCCAGGCATGATTGCTAACCACGCAATTAAAGTAATGTCTAGTTTGGACCTCACTGTCAAGCCAAGTCATCTCTGGACGATGCACACAATTGTACTGACCAGCTATAGTTTGGTTGTAGGATAATGTCTACAAAAGCAAACAATAACAAAAAGCCTCTCGTGGAATAGGATTGCTGCTTTTTTATAATTTTAATGGCCCCTGCGCTCCTGTAGTTTTTTACTACATACACCATCTTGAGTTCCATGGTGGAAGTAGGGCAGGATATAAATTAAATAAATGAGGCTCCACCCATCAAGTCATGTCTTAAATCAGGGGTGGGGAACCTCAGGCCTGTGGGCCAAATCTGGCCCTCCAGGGTACCCCCAGATGGCCCCACCGCTTCCCCAAGCCCCACCCCTTTCTCTGACTGAGGATTGTACAGTTTTTTCCACCATTCTAAAAGGTTGAAACACTTCTCCTAAGGCTTAGTTACTGGCAGTAAGAGCTTTGAGCTACAATAGGCTGGTATTTTGCCTTTAGCCTTGCACCCTTTTGCCTTTGGTTCTGCCCACCACTGGAATGTGGCCCCTGAGAGCTTCTCCAAAATTGAATTTGACCCTCAGGCTGAAAGACATTTCCCACCCCTGTCTTAAATGACAAACACTCTGTTAAAAGTGATGTTTACATTAGTCTTGTTCTCACAACCCATTTCTTTTCAGGTGTTTTTGTGTCTGTTTGGTTCAGTTTGGTTTAGTTTGTTGGGAGATCAGGTGGTGTGACATTTGGCACAGAAAGGAACAAAATGCAGTATTTGGTACCTTCAGAGAACCGCGTCCAGTAGAGTTGTACGTATTGAACTCAGATGATGGCGGCAGCGTGCGTCAAAATAATTCCGTACAAATTAGGTTACAGAAACACAGTGGTGTCCAGGAGCTCATCTTGAGAGCTGCTTTTCTGTCCATCACATTCTGTCCATCCATTTTCTATGGCTGTACTGAGGGAGATGAGAGGGGGAAGCAGAGCCATTCCACCAGTCTTCTGAAAGTCTTAAATTTGTTTTCGTCTTCCCTCCCCATTCCTTTTTCCTCATGTGTCGTGTCATTTTAGATTGTAAGCCTGTGGGCAGGGTCTGCCTTCTTTTACTAATTATTTCTAAGGCACTCTGGGAGACTTTTTGGCTGAGAAACATGATAAAAATACTTTAAATAAATAAATAATGTTACATTTCTGTCAGGGTATCTACCTCCTAATCCTACAGAGGCTCCAGAATCTTTAATAGTCACACGGGAGGGAGAGGATCATTTTACTGATTTACTCCATGTTTATCTCGCCCTTCTGCCAAGACTGCATACATACATCGTTCTGCCTTCCATTTTATCATCACAATGACCCTGTGAGGTAGGTTAGGCTAAAAGATCATGAGCGGTGCAAGGTTTCATATTTCATAGATCATAGAGTTGGAAGGAGCCTACAAGGCTATCAAGTCCAACCCCCTGCTCAATGCAGGAAACTAGAGGAGGGGTCTCCCATCCAAGTAATAACCAGGCTTGACCCTGCTTAGCTTTCCACACTCAGACAAGCTGAGCCAGCGTGAGCCACAGGCCTGTATCATCCAGTGAGTTCCGTGGGCTGGTGAGGATTTGAAGCTAGCTCCTCCTGATCCTATATACTTCTCACATATCCCTGCAACTCCACAAAAGTGGGGGGAGGCCACACCTGCTCCATTTCTCCTGGTGACGCTGCTATGAATCCCTCAGGAGGAGGACATTTCCAGCCAAAACAAGACCCAGGAACTGTGAATGGATGGATATGAGTATATGAAACTGCCTTATACTGGATCAAAGACCATTGGACCATTTAGCCCAGGAATGTCTACTCTGACCAGCAGTGGCTCTCCAGGATCTGAGGGCCATGCTAGGTATGACATGGGCAGGCCAATTCCAACCTTGATCCTAGAGAGCTCCAACGTCAGAGCCTCCAAGATGTCCAAAGATGCTCTTGCTGGCAGGGTGGAAGAGAGGGAGGAGTGGTGTTGTTATTTTGCTTCTGTTTCTGTGTTTATTTTCTTTTTTGGATGATTTCCCTCCGATCCCATTGCCAATGTCCGTGCCAGCTCCAGCACTGGTGTAACTTTCACTCCCGTGTTAGGAGCCTACAGATTCAAAGCTTCCCCAGATCTGCCTACGCAATGCCACACTTCCGATCCTCCCGTCCTTTACCTCTCCCAACGTTGGAGCCCCAACACCAGGGAGGTAAGTGATGCAGAACTTTCCATGGGGGCTGGGAGGGAGGAACCGAGGTCGGATACCCTCCTCCGAAGGCAGACTTTTCTCCCTACCTCTCGCTCTGGCCCAGAGAAACAGTGGTGATGAGAAGGAGGAGCAGTAGGTGCCACGGCCTCCTTGCTCCCTGGCTCTCTGCCGGTCAAGCAAACAAGTGGTAGCAATGATGAGGAAGAGGATGAGGAGCAATAGTGGCTGGAGAGAAGGTCAACTCACTGGGGGAGGGGGCATTGAGGCTGTCTTGCCCAAGGGCCCTCCAAAACCTGAAGCCAGCACCACCCAAAATATCTGGAGGGCAGCAGACTGAGGAAGACTGGTCTAATCATTCCCTTTTGAAGCAATTCAAGCCAGTGGTGCTATCACCACATTGTTTAGCAGTGGGCTCCTTAAGGAAGCCTTCCCCAAGACCCCAACCGGGTGCACTCCAGATGTTTTGGACCACAACTCCTATAAGCGCCAGCCAGCATGTCCAGGGATCAGAGATGATGGGATCTGAAGGGCACCAAGTTGGGGGATGCTGCCTTATGTTCACTGTTTGTGTTGGGTGGAGAAGGACCTTCTTTTGTCCATCCGGAATCTGCCATATCGGAACAGCCCTTACCTGAGCAGATACGCTGTATATTGTTTGTAATATTTTAAAAATGATTTCAGATGGATGAAGGATGAAGGCTTGTGGTTGAAGGATGGGGCCCTCTTCCTGCAAATAATACATGAGTTGATGAAAACAGAAATTTAAGGAAACAAATTTGGGATGCATAGTAAGCAATTAGCACCTGGAAACTCAACATCCCAGTGCAAGCGCATTCTTGTTGAAGAATGCAAATTCATGCAGAAGGCAGTTTGGTGCCCTCCGGGAACAAAGGGAAATAGCTGGATATTTCTAATTACCTTTCCTCATTTCTACAAATGCAATAAAATCACTTACATGCAGATATTTAACTTCCAGCAATTCAGTTGCTGAATCCCAACTGTAACCTTAATAAGCAGGGACAGAATTCATTCCGTGACTGGAGAGATAGTTAGCAGCTTCCTCCTTTGGCTATTTACCCCCTTTATGTTAATTGGAGGAGTGCTCTGAAGCCTGGGGGTCCTTAACTTTACACCATGATGAACAGGAACAAGAGTGACTACTGGTCTCACTGAATTTCGGCCCATATGAAAGGCATCTGTGGAAAATCAGATTCAAGGTCACAACAAGCCAAGGGAGAATATCTGCAGCACCAGCATTTGCAGGGCAGCTGGAACATAGGAAGCTGCCTCATCCTGAATCAGACCCCTGGTCCACCTAGCTCTGTATTGTTGACACTGGCTGGCAGTGGTTCTCTGGGGCTTTAGGCAGAATCCCTTCCTAGCCTACCTGGAGATGCCAGGGATTGAACCTGGGACCTTCTGCATGCAAAGCAGGTGCTCTACCACTGGGCCACGGCCTCTCTCTGTTGCCCCATTGCTGGCTGCATGGAAAACTGGGCAGCACGAATCCACATTTCCAGAGTGCAACCAGGCCTGTCTCAGAGCCAGCCAATGGGCAACATTTTTTCACTTGTACATGGCAGCCTGGGTCTTTAGTTGTGGTTGGCCTGTGTTAACTTGTGACCCATCAAGCCAGTTTCACTGCCTGCCTGGGACTGCAGATACAGGAGTAGTGTCAAGCACATGACAGGCCAACATACTTTAGCTGCTAGACTGTGTTCAGCTTGATGAGATAGAAGTTATGCCCATCTGGGCCACGGCGTGACTTTAGGCAGCCTCCATGGGACTGCAAAGGATACAATGAATGGTCCTTGTGGTTGTTTTCCTATGCTCTTGGTCCTCCTTACTAGTTCCTTCCATTTTTAAAACATTTGCATGCACCTTTCTCCCATGGATGGGGACTTAAGGCAGCCAACCACAGGCCATTAAGACCAGATCAAAATATAAGCATCAAGCAGTGCGGGGGGGGGGGGAGTCAGTGGACATCAATATGGCACTAAATTGCAGGTAATACAACCAGCAGTCTGTATGAAAATCCAAAGCAGACACCAAATACAAACCCCACACAGGATAGAACCCCGAAACCCAAAAAGTCTGGGTAAAAACTGCGTTCACACAGCTCCTATTCCTTGAAACAGTGATTCTGCCCAAGATCAACCAAGCATCTGTTATTTATCTCAGGCAGGATGCCCTCCATCTTTGGAAGGTCTGACACAGCAAGAGAGGGTGCCATCACTGTCCACTTGTCTGTCCCTTCTACTGGTCCCTCTGTCCACCCACCTTCCCCCACCAGCCCCTGGAACCACCCCCTTTCCCCCAACCACCAATCATTTGGTGGTTTACCAGCTTTCATGAAGTTTTCTACGTACAGTAATACCTTGGATTGAGAGCATAATTCGTTCCAGAAACATGCTTGTAATCCAAACACTCTTATATCAAAGCGAGTCTCTGGCGGGCGTGAGTGGGGCTGATTTCGGCCCGCTACGCCCGCTCAAGGCGAGCGGTTACATCCCTACACTACTTGTCTTGCAAGACGTCGCTTGTTTATCAAGTCAAAAAAAATTAAAAAAATTTGCTTGTCTTGCAAACGCTCTCAGACCAAGTTACTTGCAATCCTGACCTGCTCCAGTTGGACTGCCCCCCCCACAGGGCTACTGCCGGAAGTAGTAATTAATATTCCCCCTTCTTCCCTCCCCATGCCTTTTTCCTTGTGTGTCGTGTCTTTTTAGATTGTAAGCCTGCGGGCAAGGACTGTCTTGTTAATTGCTGTAAACCGCCCAGAGAGCTACGGCTATTGGGCGGTATAAAAATGAAATAAATAAATAAATCCAAGGTATTACTGTATTCTAAAAGTTTGCAATGCCTCTCCTAAGACTTATTTACTGGCAGTAAGAGCTTTAAGCTACAATAGGCTCGTAATCCTGCCACATTTGCTTTTGGCCCCGCCCCCCGCCAGAATGCACCCCCTCCTGTGAGTTTCTCCGAAACTGAATTCATCCCTTGGGCTTAAAGAGGTCCCCCGCCCCGGGGCACAGCAGTGCAGCGGGATGCACAAGGCAACGGCTGCATTCCTTCTTGCTGCATCAAAGTTTTTAATAGGATGGCAGGCGTTCAAGATTCACTGCTGACCGCCATACCTGCAGAAGAGACTCGATGTAGTATATTAGCTGTAGAGATGCTCTGTTAAATTCCTTCAACTTAATCAAATTTCCAAAGAAACAGCAAGTACACATCTAATTACCATGTGGAAGCGATTCCTAACAATGAGCAGTTGACATTTTCTCTGCTACTGGACTCGATGAAGTTTGCACATCAGTGAGCTCCCGAAACACTTCAGAGGAAATATGTATGTATCTGTCTAAACAAGTCATTTCCCAATAGAATGAAATCAGGAAATGAAGACCTCAGAGGTTCTTTAAGGCTTATCTAATTTTGGTGACTGACTTCTCTGTCCAGGCAATCAAAGCATCCCTTCTAACCAGAGCTGAAAGCTAAGAAAGGTCCTTCAGGGGTTGCTGTGTAATGATTTTCTGATTTGGAAGATGAAATGCATAAACTGCTCTCATGAACAGAGACGTTTCATAATTTTAGAAAGCTACTTTTGTTCTAAAAAGAATGAATATCTGTTTGACACAGGAGGGTGCAGGGGACGTTTTGTTTTTTCCTCAGAGAGTCGGACATTCCAGAATTATCATTGCCACACTGGTGGAAGAGAAACACACACTTTCACAATTGTTTGGAAATGTGTCCAAGAGATGGCAAGATGCATCAGGGTGGAAATGAAAAGGTGATCAATACTGCCTTGTATTTGAGTTTTGTTAGCAGTGGTCAACCTGAACCCCCAGAGATTTATTTAAAGTTTGGGGGGTTGTATTAATGAATGTAATCTTTCTAAAGTTCTGTATTAATCAACCAGTATCTTGGAATCCTTTTAATGGAATGGAATAGTGATGGTGGGGCATTCCTTTGGACATTCCAAAGGTATGGGACATTCCTTTGATGGGATTCCACGATCCCCATGCGGGGAGCCATGAGCACCTTGGAGAGGCTGCCCATGGCTGCCCAGCATTTTTTTTTAAAACCGCACACAGAAACGTGAGATACACACACACACACACACACACACACACAGTAATACCTTGGATTGCAAGCATAATTCATTCCGGAGTGCTTGTAATCCAAAACACTCTTATATCAAAGTGAGTCTCTGGCGGGCGTGAGCGGGGCCGATTTTGGCCCGCTACGCCCGCTCGAGGCGAGCGGTTACATCACTATCAGACTACTTGTCTTGCAAGACCTTGCTTGTTTATCTAGTAAAAAAATAAATAAATAAATTTGCTTGTCTTGCAAAACGCTCTCAGACCAAGTTACTTGCAATCCAAGGTATTACTGTATGTATATATATATATATATATATATATAGTTGTTGTTGTTGTTGTTATTTAATCGCAGTTGCACAAATGTGCTCATTTGTGCAGGCACAACTGCGTGGATGTCAAGCTTCAGCTGGGGCAAGGTCCAGGGGGGTGCCATGTTTTCCTGCTGCTTCATCTTTTAACATATACTGCAATAGTGAAGTTACTTCTGATCAGGTCAAGAATCAAGGGAGAAAGGAGCAGAAAGAGAAGGAGATTTATGGAGCAAATGGTATTTGAAAAAAGTCAAGACAGCTTGTCACCAAATGACAGGATCTAAGCAATCCTACTTTCAAACCTGGGAGAAGATGGAAGTTCAAATTGAGCAGCTCAGAATACTTGTTTAATGTGTTCTTATGTGAATCTGCTTCCATTGATCTGGACAGAAACCTCTCAAATAGCTCTTCAACTTTGGTTCACCAGCCACACGAAAAATGATTAGGAGAAGCGAACTACAGGAACAAGAAAATGTTAAAGGGAAAGAATGACACTATTATTATTTAGTTGATGCTCCTTTGTTTTGTCATGCCTTTCATATATCTGTTACTTTTGCAAACTCTTCAAAGACAGTGGGTAGACCTGATTTCTGAAAGTACAGTAAGTTGCAGTGATGCCATGGGAAGAATAAATATAATGAATATATTTAAAAAGTTGCTTTCTCAATACCATACCAGCATTATAGTTCTCCGACACCATCATGCTCTGCATGTTACAGGATGCAGCGTGTGGCTGTGTTGCACTGTTGCTCTGAGAAATGTACTACATCATCAAGAAAGAGCTGACTTTCCTGCAGGCCACATGGTGCAAATAACATGCAATCAGATCCACCCTTCACTCCTTTGTGAATTCTAGGCGAGTTCCATAGGCAAGCCATCATCACCTCTCAGTCCCACCCTTCCACAGCCTTCCCTGACCTGGTTCCCTCCAACCAGTGGCCATGCCAGCTAGGTCTGATGGGAGTTGAAGTCCAAAAACATCTAGAAGACACCAGGTTGAGGAAGGCTGGGATAATGGAACTGGATCATTATAAAGATTTTGGAGAGAATGTATGTGAAGCACTTTGGGCCTGTGGCTTATGCTGGCTCAGCTTGTCTGAGTGTGGAAAGCTAAGCAGGGTCAGGCCTGGTGATTACTTGGATGGGAGACGCCTCCTCTAGTTTCCTGCATTGAGCAGGGGGTTGGACTCGATAGCCTTGTAGGCTCCATCCAACTCTATGATCTATGAAATCTATGAACAACCAACAGGCTATATTTATCTGTATCTATATAAGTGTTATTGTAAAAATGCTTGATCCAGTCAAGTTCAGTACGGCACAGGGAGGAATCCCACAAGGCTCAACAGAGCCCTGCTGTTGCCCTCCCCCATACCATCATGAACAGTTGGGATATTGCAGGAAATGGGAGGTCTGTGCACGCCGTCCTCATCCCCATCCAGCCCGGTCTTCTTGGCTCCACGCAAGTTACTTGTGCTCCATGGAATGGGGAATTCTCCCACATGGGGGCGCTGTGCCCAAATTTGAATGGGGTGACCAGGAAAGGTGGCTCAGTATTCAGTCAGCTGTAAGCTCTGGTGCAGCTTGGTCCTCCTATATATGTTTCCTGAGAGGTAAGTCCCAGTGCATCCAGTGGGGCTTGCTCCAATGCACATGTACATAGCATTGTGCAGTTGGGGGATATTGGGATGCTACAGAGAATACAATTGGGGGGGGGGGTGCTTTGCAGAATGCGATGGAGGCAAAGTAGTCCATCCTCCTCCATGGCACTGGAATATACTAAATATCTCAGAACTATAGGCTTCAGTGTTACTCCCGCAGTCACAATGAATGGCTATGGGTGGATGACATATAAGTCTGGAGAGTTCTTCAACCAAGCTAGAACTGTCTTGGGTGCTGATGCCCAGTTGTATGTGGATCTTAGTAAGGCTGCATTCAGTACTACTAAGGATAGTATATGGTGATACGAAAGCATGGCCATTAGCTATAAGGCATTGTGCAATATACATTATGTCCAGTCTGCCTCTGTATACTGGGGACACGGGGGGGGGGAGGGTGCTGTTGCACTCGTATCCTGCATGTGGGCTTCTCGTGGGCTGGCCACTGTGTGAACAGAATGCTGGACTAGATGGACCCTTGGTCTGATCCAGCATGGCTCTTCTTATGTTCTTATGTACCCCCCATAAGACTTTGCATGACAGGAGAAAGGCCACCACCAGCTCATGTCAAAACATCCAGAGAACATGCCACACCTACATATAAGCCTTGGGGAGGAGTGGGGAGAGAGAGAGATGTTGGGCCATCTGGGAAGGTTGTAATAGAATGTGACACCGATGAAATCCTGAAGTGTTAGATTTGAAAAGAAACATTGTGAGGAACACAAAAATTCATTTCCCTCTGAGAAATAGTATTGTTATAAAAAGTAAGGCATTCAGGAGCAAGTGATTGCTTTGCAATTAACAGATATCAATCTACAAGGTTTTCCACAATGTTACTGTTGACCAACCTCATCAACTGCCTTCTTCTGTTAACTGCCACCAGGCTTAGATTCCAAGATGGAATATTTATTTATTTATTTATTTATTTATTTATTTATTTATTTATTTAACACTAATAGTTGAGGTGTTTTAAGCCTTCTGAACCAGGCAAACTCGAGTATACAGCTATTCATTCTCCCCTGTTTGATATTTTTTTTAAATCAGTGTTGTATTGTTTTACTGTGGGGGGGGGGGTTGCTTGCACCCCACTTTGGGATCATTTTATAATGAAAAGTGGGTAAGAAATTTCTTGAATAAATAAAATAATACAGAAGTGGGTAGAAGGTAGATCACGACCTACTGGTAGATTCCTGGATAACCTGGAGTAGATTGGCAAAGGGGCTCTGCTTCCCAGTAGTTTAGCAATAGCAACAACAGAGTACCTGCTCACAAATTAGGCTATTACTGCTGATTTGCAGTAACTCATATGTAGATTTGTCCCAGTATATCGCTTATAAGGTGCAGAAGGTCATTGTCTCTGCACACAATCCCACAGAGCCAGTGTGGCGTAGTGGTTAGAGTGTTGGACTGGGACTCGGGAGATCCGAGTTCTAGTCCCCGCTCGACCATGAAACTCACTGGGTGACTTTGGGCCAGTCACTGGCTCTCAGCCTAACCTACCTCACAGGGTTGTTGTGAGGATAAAATGGAGAGGAGGATTATGTAAGCTGCCTTGGGTTCCTTGCAGGAAAAAAGGCGGGGTATACATATACAGTCATGCCTTGGATTGAGAGCATAATTCGTTCCAGAAACATGCTTGTAATCCAAAACACTCTTATATCAAAACGAAATTCCCCCAAAAAAATGTGTACAGAGATTTTTAATTTAAGCCGTACTACAGTATTTGTATTGCAAGACGTCGCTTGCATATCAAGTCAAAACAATTTAAATAAATATTTAAAAATTTGCTTGTCTTGCAAAACACTCTCAAACCAAGTTACTTGCAATCCAAGGTATTACTGTAATAAATATTTTTTTTACCTGAGCTACTATTTTGCACTTGGCTCCAACTGGTCAACTTCAGCATTCTAGTAAAAACCAAAGCAGATCCCACAAGCCTGAAGTCTGCCCGCCCCTCATATAATAAACCTGGAAAATTTAAAGGAGATATGCAGCATCTCATTATTTAAAAACTTATATAAAGGGAAATAGGGGGGGGGGGGATTAAAGTCCAGTGATCAATTTTGTTTTGAATACTAACCAGTCTATTGGCCTAGCCACTCCTCACTGTACAACTCATCCATCTGTCTTTAACTCACTGGGTGACTTTGGGCCAGTCACTGAGTCTGACTCTCAGCCTAACCTACCTCACAGGGTTGTTGTGAGGATAAAATGGAGAGGAGGAGGAGGAGGAGGAGGAGGATTATGTAAGCCACCTTGGGTTCCTTGCAGGAAAGAAGGTGGGGTATAAATATAATAAATAAATTGTACCCATATCTGTTCTGCTAGCTGTTCTAAGCACTTTGCCCAAGATATGGATTTCTTTGAAAATGAAGCTTTATTTTAAAGTCAGGATACAGGGGCAGACATCATCCGATGGAGATGCAACTGATGGGTACTGGAAAGAGTGAAATAAAGAGTTTAGGAAGCTGGTAAAGCTTGTGAACCTTGGCAATGGGATGGGAACCTGAGAGCAAGGGAAAGGGTAAATAAGAGTTTGGGCCAATTCCACAACCCCAAAATCAGCCGCGCTGCACAGCTAATTAATGGCATTATAGGTGGTCATGCAGCTGCAGTGCTTACCCAGTTAAATGAAAATGCCTTGGATTAGTAGGTAGCTTACAGGTGTTCCAATGTGCCAAGCCGATAACGAAACAGCTGTCTGGCAATTATGCGGCTTCTACAGCTCACTCTAGGTACCAGACAGCCATCTTGGGACTCAATGTGTTAAGCTTTACA